>JARFJB010001340.1:2642500-2725000 GCA_036346205.1 Vesta saturnalis
CTGTGGGATTATCTTCTGTAGTCTTTGGGATTTAAGTTAATTATTAAACAGGTAGGCGCCTGTCACAAATAAGTTATAAATTAATAATTTCGTGTAACGTCATTTTACTACGAGAAGTTTGTTTGTTTTCATCAATAATTATTTAATTTTTTTGCTTTGAGACGTTATTTGAAATTTCATGGATTACTCAGTCCAACAACGTGTGTTTTGTGTAGAAACTTACATAAGAAGTAATTCGATAGAAGAAGTTAGGCGTGCATTCCGTTCAGTTTAATAACAACAATAGGGGTCACTCGCCAAATCGTAAAACTGTTAAGTTATGGGTTCGTCATTGGCGTGAAAATGGTTCTGTACAAAATTTGAAGAAACCTGGACGTCGAAGAACAGCTCGTACACCAGAAAATATTGAAAGAGTTAGAATTGCGTTTACGAGAAGTCCTAACAGGTCTGCTAATCGACAAACTCTTATCCTAGGAATATCAAAGGGAAGCTTAGATCGAATTCTTCAAAGGGATTTCAAATTTCATCCCTATAAATAACAGATGGCACAGCACCTTAGCAATCAAGATAAAGAAGCAAGGTTAGCATTTTGTCAAGAATTTTTGGATTTACATCAAGGAGCAATTCAGAGTCTCCTAATGAGCGACGAAGCAAATTTTTATTTGAACGGCATGGTTAATAAACAGAATTTTAGATACTGGTCAAATGAAAATCCTCGTGAAATATTTACACAGAACCTCCATAATCCAAAAGTTGTAGTGTGGTGTGGAGTAGGGTCTTTTGGTATTATTGGTCCATATTTTTTTGAGGATGAAAATAACCGCACTGTAACAGTAACATCCGAGCGCTACGTAAACATGCTAGAGACATTCCTCATTTCAGAATTAAATAGACGAGGATTACTAAACAATGCCTTACTATTCCAACAAGATGGGGCAACAGCTCATACCGCCAGAAACTCAATGAGTATTCTGCGAGTAATGTTTAATGGCCGACCCATTTCTCGATTCGGAGATTTGCCTTGGCCTTCGAGGTCCCCCGACTTAACGGCACCTGATTTTTCCTGTGGGGATATTTAAAACCAAAGTGTTTGCGAGTCGTCCAGGTACACTCGAGGAACTCAAAGTCAAAATTCGTGAAGAAGGTGAAGGAATAGACGAAGGTTTGCTACGCCGTGTAATGAACCACTTTTATCTAATATTGAAAATGTGTTGAAGTTGGTGGAGGTCATTTAGAAGACGTGATTTTAAAAGTTAGAATTAAATTAGCAAAATATTTATAAGTTATCATAAATCCCAAAGAATTAGCTGTAATTTAGTACAACAAATAGTGTTTTGTTAACTAAAAAATTTTAATGCAAATATTAAAATGGGTAGCCTATTATGGGGAACCCTGTATATATATATATATATATATATATATATATATATATATATATATATATATTTCACATACCTTTTGCAATTTAGCAAAAATGTCTTGGATGGCGTCACTTTTTAGGGTGGATCTTAAAGAATTTCATACAAAATCAATTAAAAATTGATGTAACTGATTGTGACAGGGAAAAACCTCAGTATATTACAAACGTATAAAAACTGTGAAAGTAGGATTTCGCAGTAGCCCTAACAAATTATTTAAAAATTCTTGCATTCTACGTAGTAAAGTAGAACATATGTAGCAAAATTTAAACAAGACCTTCTAAATACTTGCCTATGTGCTTTACCATTGGCCACTTCAAATATCCCTCCTGCTGAACGGGCGAAGTTATATATAGGACTAAGTAATTAGGATTAGGAAGTCTGCATTTAGCATTTACGTGAGACGGTCACAAAGCGGATCCGTGCTATTTTTAAGTTGTCATTAGTGAGTATGTATTTTACATGAATGCGGAAATGTTCGGCCATTTTTGTTATTGTAATTTTAATTAAATTTAAAATAATTTATGTTTATACTTAAAACATAAAAGTACATGGTGAATCGATCTGGTCACAATTGTTTGGTTATAATTGAAAAGCCAAAGGATTTGTTAAACCGTATTTAACCTTGGAACTTAACAAACAAGTAGGTAAATGTAAAGGTTTGAAATAGTTGTATCTTAAATTACGATTGTATTCCGAAATAAATAATGTAGTTCAAATATACCATAAACTATTTTATAAGTGAACAGCTGATAGTGATTCGAATAAAAAAAAACAGTTATGTGTCCAAGTACTGAAAGGAATATAAATTAACTTGTCAAGAAACCAATTGCAGTTCAAGGTGATTGAAACATTGTTATACCATACTTACCTTGTGATATATACCAGTGTTGGAACGTACATTGAACCAAAAGGAAATTGAACAGTAATTGTCTATCAAAATTTTAATGTGGTTAACAATTTTTTGCCGTAGAGTAACCAAAATAAGGGGTTTATTCATCTCAATAAGGCCTCGGGTTATCACTGGTGTACATGTGCTAAAAAACAGACGCAAGAGTCAAGTTGCAAGTGTCTGATGCTGGTTTCAGCCATAACTCATTCTTATTACATGGCCCCATTGAAAACCTCGTGACATAGAAAAGTGGTAAGACCAAATGACCAAATTGTCCCTTGCTTTTCGTGTCTGCCTGTTTGTTAATTCCTTTGTTTTTGGTGTTGTGTTTATTCAAATGTATTCATGTTAATGTTAATGATTTGACATTTAGATTTTTTCTTATTGCAAGCATTGGTATGACTTCTTCCTTGTTTTTTTGGAGTTTAGTTGCAGTTACACGCAGGATTTCAGCTGTTAGCAGAGGGGTCCGAGGCTGAGCCACAGTTGCTGGAAAATGGGGGCCCACATGGAGTCTTAACTGCGACTGAGATCCAGAATGAAAGCCAAGATGATACCCGAGAACAAGTCATGTAGCCCAGCTGTTAGAAATAGGGCCCAAAGAGGAGCCCCAACTGGTGGAAATGGGACCCCTGACGAAAACCTTAGCGGCTTGTTGACTATTTTTTTTGTTTTTGGAGATGTCTGACTAAGTTTTGCAGTGTTTGTACTAATACATACATTAAATCAATTTCTTAATTTGTCTAGTCTTACGATTATTTATGTTCATCATACCGCAAGATGGTCTTTCAAGCTATCATAACTTGTAATTATACCGCAAGGTTGTGCTGCAAGCTGTATCCTAACTCCTATTTATACCACAAGTTGGTTTTCAAAGTCGTACGCTAACATTCAATTACACCGCTCTTATCTGCTGCAAAGGGGGCCTCTGTTACAAATTGGAAAGGGAGCGCCGGAAATCGAGCCCAAGACAAGTCCGAGCTATTAAAAATTATTAACTACAGCTAGAACTGGGGCCCAGGACCCTGTGTAGTTTGAAACTCTAACTCCTAATTATACCGCAATATGGCGTTATTGTGCTACAACAGGGTGCTGCAAACTGTATGTTAACCTCTAATTACATAAAAGGGCTCAACATTTACTTATAATCCAAGAGAGATAAGGTAGTAAGCGAGATAGATAATCCTATATACTGAAACCTGTTTCAAGATGTATCTTTTTTTTTCAACCAATCCAGTCAAACTCGAATTATGCATTTTGTCAAAAGGACTTCGAATACAGGATGCCATAACAGCGCTCATCAAAAGAACCTTATTTCAATAATTAGCGTCTGTCAAAAGGACCTTAAGATGCGGAAAATAAGATGCAATATACACCAAAAGGGTCTTATACACAAACAGGGTATGTACACGCGAGAAGCTGAAACATTAAAAAGGAAATTGTATGCAAATCTAGATGAAGAGTCCCATGAGTGTTTAGCTGACCCTACACCAATGCAGAATGAACATAATTTTGATAGTAATGAGTATGAGCAGCTAATAACTAAGTTGACAGAAAAATGTCAGGTTTCCAACAAAGCTGAAAAAATTAAAATAATAAGTTTATTACCACCTTCATTGTCTAGGAACTAAGTCAGCCAAGAATTCAAAGTGTCTGAACGTCTTGTTGAACTTGCTAGAGACCCATCTAAAAAACACGGTATTATGCCTGACTTGGCTAAGAGAAAAGTGGTAAAACTCTCTTCGATACAATGAAAAAGTTACGGAATTCTATTTGTGCGAAGAAAATAGCAGAATTTGTCCAGGTAAAAAAGATTGTGTGGCAGTTCGTATCGATGGAAAATCAGCATAAACAAAACAGCTTCTTTTATGTGTTTTGAACGAGCTATTCGTTGAGTTCAAGGAAACGTATCCCGATATTAAAATTGGCTGCTCCAAATTTTGTGAGCTCCGACCCAAGTGGTGCATCATAGCAGGAGCTTCAGGAACACACAGTGTCTGTGTTTGTTCCTACCATCAAAATGTAAAGCTTATGGTAGACGGACTAAGCTTAATGTTGATTACAAAGATTTGATTGAAGCGTTAGTGTGTATGTAAATAAGTATGGATGTATGATGGGTGAATGTAAGGAATGTGAAGATAAAAATGCACTTGTAAATACTTTTTAGAATCAGATGAAATGAACGAAATGCCTGACGATATTGTATACAAGCAATGGGTCACTGTTGACCGTGTAAAATCATCACAGTGACAAAGCCTCGTGAAGAGTTCCTAGAATCACTCGTAAGTAAAGTGAATGATTTAAAAGCCTACCACTATGTTTAAAAATACAGTCAGCCTCATTTAAAGACATGAAGAGTACTCTGACCAAGGAAGAACGTGTTGTTGTATCTGACTTCTCAGAAAATTTTACTTTTGTAGTACAAGACGAGATCCAGAGTTTTAACTGGGTTACCAAACAAGCTACTGTACACCCTTTTGTGTATTACTTTTTGATGAAGACTCTGGACTGGTAAAAACCGTAGCCTTTGTATGATTAGCAACCATCTGTATCACAACACTGCAGTAGTTCATACATTTCAGAAATACCTTATTGAAGACGTAAAAGTAATGTATCGGCCATCAAAAAGATAATATATTTTACTGATGGATCCAGCAGCCAATACTAAAATAAGAAAAACTTTCTAAATCTCTGCTACCACGAAAATGATTTTGGAATACCAGCTGAGTGGATTTTGCAACTGCGCACGAGAAAAATGCTACGATGGTGTAGGCGGGACTACAAAAAGGTAAGTGACTAAAAGAGTCTGCAATCTACAACCAAATTTTGAATGCTATAGACATGTTTAACTTTTGTTCTGAAAACCTAAAAGGTATTCAATACTTTTATGTAGACAGTGAAGAAGTAACGAAAACGAATCAGAACTACAGGTTCGATTTATAGAATGTCTATCAATTTCCGTAACACAATCCTTTCACAGATTTATACCTGTCGCAGGCAACAAAGTACAGTGCTTTAGAACATCAAAATGCTTGAAATTTATTGAGATGCTAACGTCAAAGGATGTTTCATTCCATTTGGAGGAAGAGGATATTATTGCCTGTATACATGACGAACAGTGGTGGATTGGAAAGATAAAATCTGTAAACCTGGAACACAATTATTATGTTCATTTTTTAACTGTCTGACCAAGAACTTCATTTAAACTAAGCAAGAGAGATGAAGCATGGGTCCCTTAAGAAATGTATTGAGGAAGCTCACACCATTAGAGCTGACCACAGCAACAGGGCGTACCTACAATATTACGCAAGCATCGTGTGATGAAATTTCACAGTTTCTCAATGCTAATTAGATACATAAATGAAGGTAAGTTTGTTAACATGTGGTACCACATTTATTTACAAATTTTAAAATAAAACATACTGAAAAAATAAGTTTATATGCTGCTATGTCGTTAGGGATATAAAACTTATTTTAGCATTTTTAAATGTTTTATAACTTTTAAACCAGTTGAGTCCACAAAATTTATAGGATGATACCCTTACTTAGCACTAAATCTGAGCCAAATTTCAAATTTTTATTTTCATGCCCAACAGAGATATTGAGCTTCAAACTTTTGAAATTTTGAAAATTTTACAACTTCTTGTAGCCTTCTTGTATAAAAATATGTTTGAAAATCCATTTTGTAATCTTGTTGCGTCAAACTTTAAACAGGTATTAAGATCTATATATTTAGTTTTAAATACATACTCATAATACCTAATTAAAGTTCAGATCTTTCTGAAGAGATTGGTTTTTTTTTTTAATGTTCTAGGATGAATAGAAGCGGAGATATTTAATTTAGCGCAGAGTTCTGAAATCGCTGAAAGTGAGCGTTCGACAAACAGGAAAATGCCCGCCATGCGCTGGATAAAATTCTGAAAAATAAAATAATTATATTTTTGTACTTACAATGAATTGTACTTTCAAGAAAAAAAATATAAAAAATAAAAAAAATCTTGAAGCAACCAAATGACTTATTTCTGGACCACTTGATATGGATTGACTCGACTTCAAGTTCTAAGCTGCCCTGCCAAAAAAGACATAGATTATGGATGCAACTACCACCGATGCCTGCATCCGTCAAATAAATCTAGATACGGATGCAGCCCTTGCTGAAACTTTGTAACAACAATTATTAAATGGCGTCAAATTGTAACATTAAAACAAAAGCGATGATGTAATAAACAATTTGTAATTGATCGAATAATTTTAATTAATATAAAAAATTACCAAATAACAATCGCTACTGCCGTCGGCTCATCGGTAAATTGAGATAGGGTGGGTTCTAATTTAGAGTTTAATTAACATACCTGAAATACTGCCTGCTTCTCATAAGCTTAATTATTTTCACTTATACTTATTTCATAAAAAATGTTATATAAAAATTATGAAAAATGATAAAATCTCGACGTTATATATATATATATATATATATATATAATATATATATATATATATATATATATATATATATATATATATATATATATATATATATATATATATATATATAGGAACAACAAAACCTAGTTAAGGAATAATAATAAACAATTTATCAAAATGAAAATAAAATAACATGAAATACTTAAGTTTATTTAATATCTGATTGAAAAGGTTAAAAATCAGAAGTCTTATACTATTCTAAAATTATATAAAACATTACCTTTGAACGTTCGGTACATAAACTGTAACTGGTAACTATGAAGCAGAATGGTGAACTTGGTGAGGTCAATGTCTTGCTTATTTCCTTTATATATTGTGTCCACAACTTTATTGAATTTCTTTGAAGTTTAATTCGCCAAATTTATTTATAAAAGTATGTAGAACTTGCGTTGTAAAATGTAATTCAAGTAAAAATTGCCATTTAAATTAATAGAATAGTAAATTACTGACTTATACGTGCCATTAAAGATAATTATTATAAAAATGCCATATAAAAGTATGCATTAAAAAATATGAGTAAAATAATTGAAAACTAAGTGCAAAGTAAGTAATTAAAAGTACAAAATAAAAGTGGGTTCTTAAAAGTGAGTACTTAAACGGTGAGTACTTAAAAGGTGTCTAAAAAAAAACAAAGGCTTTAGTTTTAAATATAATGAATTGGAAAATAACTTACCATCAATGATGGCACAAAATATAAAAAATTAGGTAAAAATCATGCTTACTGTTGTAACATTCAGCATCAAGTGAATTAAAAAAAAGCTTTCAGAATAACTCAAGTGTATTTCCCCCTAAAAGTTTTCACGCGTTGCGCGGATACCATAATATCAATCCAATTTTTTAAGAAAGGGAATTATAACTATTTATGTAATATTACACCCAAAAGATATGTTCTAGGAATGCAAATTAAACTGCCATTCTCAATTCTACATATTAATAATTAAAAACTTTTCTAATAACACGCCAAATAAATGAACGATTCTTAAATTAATGTACTTTTTAATACAACCACAAAAAAAAGGTTGTTACAACTTGCATCTGACCAAGGAAGCTGGATACACACCTCGAAACACTTTTCCGCATTATTTTTTTTTAAGGGCCTTAGATATACCTACGAAACCTGTTTCTATTAAAACAAACCACATGGATCAAACATGATAGCCGAAAGCCAAAAAACAAACACGAAAATAAGATGGCTGAACACCACATACGGAAACAATATGACGCAAAGCAAGATGGCTGAAAGCCAAATGCAAACGAACACAAGATGGCGCAAACAAGATGGTTGAAAACCAAAAACCACTGATTGAATCTACATCCGACAATTTTTAGCATTAATTTTTTAATTAAACTCAAATTAAAAAATTGCAAATAAGACATTATGGGAAATTTCAAAGAGTCACTATGGGAAAATTGTAAAAAGTTATTAGGAAAAAATTCCAAAAGTCATTTGGAGGATGGTGTACTTGGAAAAAGCAAGTCAATACGAGGAAATCCTGAAAGTCATTGACAAGCTTCTACTATTGTAAAATTAACGTTTTTAAGTAAAATAATATTTATGTACACTGTGTTTGTTTCTATTATTCATTATTTAGGTGTTTCAAATTTTGGAATTTTTTAGTTTTAAATGGATTTTATGAGCAATTTATTCTTATATTTTTTGAAAAAAACATGCCTATGAATTCAATTTAAAACATTTTGGTCCAAATTTAATGCTGTTACAGTATTTTAATAAATTGAGTAAAGTTACTGTTTTTCTTATAAAAGTACGTCACAAGGAGCAACTTTTCGACAGAAGTAATTACTCATTTTAGGTCCTATTACCTTACAGGAGTACGAATACTTTCTGCAAAGTAAGAGCGATCTATTCAACATGAAAGTTTCCAAAGGGATGATACGTTCTACTTAAAACTTCTGGGCCACTATCTACGTTATTAATCATTTTCTACAAAATTTACGTAAGCTATGGTTTTCAAATAATGACAATTCCCAGGTATAACATATGATGTAACGTTTAAGTGCTCGATTTTAAATAAAATCTTAAGAATATTTGGTGGCAAAATGCAATGATGGCGCTGCACTTCCCTCTTTACGAATGTACGAGAGGAGAATCTTAGAAAGCACGCTCGTTAGATTCGAGTACTCTCCAAACCACAAAAACTGGAATTGAATTCGATGTGTAGGAAGGAAAGGTGCTACAGTATTCAGTGGCAGATGCTCTCCCGCTTTTACTGAGAAAGGTTTCGCATAACAAAATCAACTTACGTGTTTATTATTTTCTTGTCATTTTGCATCAAGTTTAGGCGTTTACGTTAAAACTTTCTACACAGAGTGGATTTTCTATTTAAATTTTCTATACCTGGGTTTAAATAAAATTTCATGTTAACGTAAGACACGTTTACTATACCACAGAAAAATACGATCTCACATAAAACATCTTTCTTTACCCACACCATCTGGAAACTTTTCTATGCACAATTTCACTTTACAAATATTTACAGCCCATAAATACCTAAGTTAAGTTTAATTTCTGAGTATATAGGTTTTCCGTATTAATATGTAAAATTAGCAATTCGTTTTCGTATTTACATCATAAATAATTGAATTTTACTTAAGAAAATGCTAAAGGTAATCTTATTATTGCAATAAATGTCAATATTAATCTTATATCATTAGAAGCTTAAGCGTCAAAAGCAGCGTTGGCAATTTTTAGGTAGATCCTTTATAATGACGTTTAACGATCGCAGTGTGCCTTCATTTCCTTTTCCTTAAACCCTGTACATCTAATATAACGAGCATAAGAAGCAAAGACTGGTATTATCCTGTGAGACTTAGCGAGCGTCTTTTTATAAAGTATTCCTTGCTTTGATATTCCGCGTCAACTGAAGCGCTCAGCGTGCAATAAACAGAGATTAATGATGTCTAGAATTACCAGAAATAACAAGAAATGAATTAGTCATGATTGATAACGTAAGGTGGACGAGCGGTGCAGTAATTAATTGTCCTTCTGAATGATGACAAAAAACATCGCAGCTTTAATAGAATTACCATAATTTGTCGGTAACGTCCGTGTAGCAAAAAGAAACAAAAATCAAACATAACAGCGAAACATGCTACGGTTTTGTAAAAGAACTCTGGAAATAGGGTTAGGTGCAGAATAATAAATCAACTAAGCAGGCGTGAACACGGAAGCTGACGGACGCCACTGGCCGACAGTAATTAATGACGCGCTGACGTCACCACGAAGTAACGCTCGCTAGCACTTCCATAGCTCATTATGTCCGATTTCCATCACAGAAAATACAAAAAAGTGCGTTTTGAATTAAATTAATTGCTCCCCGCGCGCTTAATGGCGAATTTATCGCTTTTCTTGATTTTCGTTAAAGAATGAAAACTTTTGCTAAAGGAAAACGAATGGAAAACTTTGCATAGCCACTAAAATAAATAAACGGTGTCAGAAGTCGTTTGTTTTCCAATTAAATTCTCAGCAAGGCGCAACTTCCGGAAAATTTGGACCGAACTTAAACGACAATATAAACTTGCGCTTGGCACGGTCTTCCAACACTATAATCGTTAACCAATGTTTGACGTCCCGATGGTTGTTCCATTCCAATAGCCGGTTTGCTGTAATAGAAAATTATATCAGAAAATCCTTTGAAACGAGTAACCTGCCAAAAGAATTCGTTTTGAAATTTATTCTTTTTAATAAAAATTTGGTAGTAACGATTGTTGCAAGTGTTAGCACGATTGTTATGCCTTTTTTCCTCATTTCCTATATAATCGAATTGTGTTTTCAGCGGAAGACACGCAACATATATCCGTAACAAGAATTTTGTTATCCAATTAAATCAAATATGTTTACTAAACTGTTAACACTGTTATCTAGGAGCAAACAAAACCCGTCTTGAAAGTAACTGTTTCTTTTTATTTTTAGGCCAATTGACGCAAAACAAATGAAATGAAATGTCAGTGTTCTTTTCTTGTATCGATTACTTCAAAATGCTCAAATAAGATGAAAAACATTGATTAGGAACTTCTTAAGCCAAATAATTGAAAGCTTCCTTTATGAAATCGAGTTACAATACACATTCCACACTTAAGCATTCGTGATAATTTTTCCATATAAAACCGTCTAATAGCAATGTTTGTATAAAATAGTGCCGCGTTGGGTGCATTTTGGCAGGGACGGATGCTGACCTGGCTCGTTCTTTTTGGACCTGAATTGTACCCCCATTTTCGCCTGCGGGGGCAGTTGAATATTTAGCAAGTATTTAAAATTACATGCCGAGGGCGGCCCATTTCTCATCCCCCATCTTTTTGGATTTTTCCTTCTACCGAACTTCTGCAGCTACTTCTTTGTATTTAAAATTAAGAGAAGACTGCAGCTTTCACTTATCGCTCTTATGCGTAATACCAACGTTGCTGCTTATGACTTATTACTTGCGTAATGCCCAAGCCTTTCACCTATCACTCAACTTTCGGCACTTGAGCACACTCTTAATTGCCTTTTGGGTCTTTTCCTCGAATTAACTTTTAACAACACGGAAAAACCGGTGCTAATCTACTAACTACTTTTTTATGGGTTTCCCCTTAAATACCGTGGTCATGTCTTTCACTTGGCAAACACACTCATACAGATAGGAAAGGGGTGTTGAGGAGCTTTCAGCTACTGGTTTTGACTACTTTATAAGGTTTATTCAAATCAACCCAACCAAAAGCACGAAAAGTTACGACAATGTTTACAGTTGGTGTTGGATATTAAATAAGTGAAGCATTTATTATTCAAACATATATTTTTACACAAAATACAGTCTCCTCTTTATTTTTTGTGCAGCAGCTCTTACAATACAAATGTTAATCCTAATTTTATAATTTAAGTCCACCTTAACGAACTATTGCATTTTTCAATCAATAATTCGTTAATAAGGATTTGTAGACATCTTACAAATGTTCACAGGTGTGAATTCTAACAATTAGTAACTTATTCTTTTATAGAAAAATAATCAGCCAGAGAATTACTTACCGAAATTCACGTACAATAACAAATATACACCCACGCAGAATGTTACATAAGGCATGTAAGATTTAATTGCTTCTTTAATGACCATTAGTTGCTTCTTTTAAGACTCAACCAGGACGAGCAAACCTTGCTCAATTTTTTTGTAGTTAGTACTGCATAGTAAATGAATAAGACATTACTCATGCATGTAACAAACGGACCAAACACACCAAGCATGTAAGACACAAGCAAGACAACATACCAAAGAAACTAAAACATTTAAGAAACTGGTAGCAAACAGGCGCTCGTAAGGAATAAATCAAACAAACAAGTGAAATCCTAAAGACGTAAACCCACGAACGCACAACCCATAAACAAAGAATACTAACAAGAAGTTAGGAAAACATAAACATACAACTACATACTCCCGAACACCCTAAATGTGTAAACGTACACAAGAAACTAAAACATGCAAGTAACTAGCGGCAAACAAGCACATGCCAACAATCAAACATCCAAACACGTAAACAGCATAACTTACAAACACGCAAAGAAATTAGTAATTAAACCAATACCCTAACACAAAACATAAACCCGCATACTCACAAACAAAGAAACGAGTTACTGAAACTTCAAATTTGCAAACATGTGACCCAAAAGTTAAGAAACTAGCCCAAAAGTCCCTGGAGACAACCAATCACCTAAAGATTACTAAAACATGCAGAAAATTGAATTGCTAACTCACGCATACGCATATAAGTAAACTCACTAACTAAAACACTAGCAAATAAGAAATACCCAAATATGTAAATCCATAAACATTTAAACAAGGATTTAAAACGGTGAATAAAGGAACTAGCAATATAGTAAACATCCAAACGACTAAACTTGAAAACATACAAATGAATACACAAGTATGCAAATATGCTAACAAGCTCACCCAAAACACGCGAAAAAAACTACTAATCAGCAAACATATTCCAAAACAGTTATACGCAAACAAGGAAATCAACAAACAAGTAAACATTTGATCACAAAGAAACCAGTTGTCAACTAATCGGTCTAAACATGTAAACCTACAAACAAACAAGTTTACGAAGTTACTCAACAAACACAAACGTACACCTGCAAACTTCCAAACAACCCCAACATGAATGAAACAAGTAAAGAAACGTACCAAAGCAACTAAACCATAAAATTATGTATCAAACACGCATACATGTGTAAGGTGTGAATACCTAAAGACGTAAACCCCAAACATATTAACACGCAAACAAAAAAGTACGAATAAAGTAAACGCTCGGACACAAAATATTTAATCCACGAGTTACTTCAACATCCAATCATACTAACACGCAACCCCCAAAGAAACTAGTCGACAAGTGCACTGCAAACACCTAAACATTCCAAACAAGCAAGAACACCTATCAGGCAAAAAAAAAACTAGTAGTCAACAAACATATGCAGCAAACCTACCAGCAGTGGAATGCTGAAACAAAGAAACAGCAATAACGTATGCGCACAAGCAGGAAGCATATAAGCACACAAGTAAGTGACCATGCAAGCACCAACAAATACTCAAATACGGGAAAGTTGCTCCAGACAAGCAAGAACACATAGTTAAGTCATACAAAAAAAATTAGTAGGCAGAAATAGATGCTCAAACAAACTGATACACACAAACAAAGAAAAAAGGAAATAAATACCCATACACAAAATGCATAAAACGAGAAATATGTAGGCAGACAAATAAAGAAACTGACACATATGTAAGCTATACAACAAACGCTGCCGCACAAAAAAACCCTTAAATACCTGACCAAACAAACGAATGCCAGCATAATTTAAAATTTTTTAAATATTTGTAAATGTTTTGAATGTAAATTTTTGTAAGTACAACATGATTGTTAAATACGAGTAGCGGTATTCCGGTTTTCTGTATTACTTTCTAAAATAGTTAACGGTCGGTATGTAATGGCCTGTTTATAACCAGCCATTCACAAATTTTATTTTACTGAGACACGTTCTATAAAAAAATTTCAGTTCAACGTATGGTACAGTTGAAGGAAAAAAACTTCTAAAGGTAAGCGTATTATTTTTAATATATGTTTTTTACCTGATATTGCTAACAAAAATGTCGATAAAGATTTTTAAAATGTGTTATTACGCTTATAGGATGACGTCATAAGACCAGCTCTACAAAATAGTAAGTACGCATGTATTCGTAGATTTTTAAACCTGTAGTTATTGTTAATTCACGTATAATAATAAACTATTAAAACCTTTTGCCTTTTATTTCAATTATATCAGTTTGATATTCCTAAAAACATGTTAATTTTAATTTAACTTTATGTTATATATAAGTAATTATTACTTTGTAATGGGTTTTTACAACTGTTACAGTGAAACAGTTTCGTGTGTATGAAATTAAACATGCAAATAAATCAGATATAATTTCAGGAATGTATAGGTGGTGACTGTTTAGAGAATCAGCCTATACATAAAGCATCATTGCATTAGGGTAGAAATTATTTATTATTTTACGTCATATTTAATTAGACTTTAATGTATTCAGTTTGAACAGTAATCTGGTTTCCGCAAACTGTAAGACATAATTTCAGTTGATTGATTGATTGATTGAGTTTGATCTGGTGATCGAGCGTGATTTGTTTGAAATTGATTAATTAATTGATTTGTGTGTGTGTGTGTGTGTGTGTGTGTGTGTGTGTGTGTGTGTGTGTGTGTGTGTGTGTGTGTGTGAGAAAGAGAGAGGGGGGGGAAGAAACAAGATAGAGCAAGAGAGAGGTGTGCATTATCAGCTTCTATTATAGAAAATGTTCATTAGTCTATACGCCACTAGATGGCGCTAAAATCAATTTTTACTCAAAGGGGCCAGGGCGCTGACCCTGATACAGGTCCTGCCTTACAAGAACCTCCTTATTAGAATACAATTTTGTATGACGGGGCGAAGGCCTACAGCTGTAAGATTAAGTTAGAACAACATACAATTGCATCAATGGGGCCACGATAGGGGCTAAGATCTACACTTATCTTATAAGGTTAGGATTCCCACACCATCTCCGGCTATGGGACGAAGGCCTGAGAACAAGTTGCGAAGCCCTACACGTGTCTTACAAGAACCTCCTTATTAGAAATACTTTTTCTCGTATAGGTAAAGGATCATCCAATAGCATATGACCATTTAAACAATAGGATCGATAATTTTAATAATAATATCTTATTAATTATGCAATTTCCAACATTGTATGCGTGTGCAACCTCCACGGGCACTGCTCTTAATATAGCCAGAAGGACCTTAATTAGATGACCATCAAAAATAACCCTAAGACCTAGCTCCTGGTCCAGATCCAAGACCAATCCCCAAGACCAGCTCCAAGACCAAACCCTAAGACTTATTCCAAGACCAGCTTCAGCCCCAAGACCTAGCCCAAGGCCTAAAATACAGCCCTCATGTTAGCATCTGCAAAAAAGGCTTAGCTGACAAAAAATTTCTGTCAAAAGGCTCTTAATACAATCAAATGGAAAAGAAGTCATTAAAATAAGGGTTAAAAATATCCCCAAGTAAGCGAGCTCAAAGGCCTAGCTGTCAAAAGGTCTTTAATACTACCAATAATAACATGCGGATGTAATGAAAGAATATCAGGATATTCTAGTGGAAATTGAGTACAGTCCCGAAACAAGCGTGAGACGACCAAGATTTTTTTTCTTATACTTTGTTTTGTCATGAAGCCGCTTTTACAAAAGATGGAATTTTTAATATACACAATGCACACTATTACTACTATGTTGATAAAAACCCTCATGCGACAAGGGAAAGTAAACATCAGGAAAGGTTTAGCATTAATGTATGGATAGGTGTTCTTGGAGATAATCTGCTTGGACCTGTAGAATTGCCTAATCGTTTAAAGTTTAAAGAGTATCTCAACTTTCTACAAAATACTTTACCGGATTTATTAGTTGATATTAATCTGGATATTCGTCGGAACTTGTGGTTTTTACATGATGGTTGTCCGGCTCACTGCAGCAGAACTCTTCGTATTTTTTTCGATTTTACCGAGAGTGATGGATCGGAAGAGGCGGTCTGGTTGCTTGGGCAGCAGGGTCTCCAGATTTAAATCCTTGCAATTTTTGTGTTTGGGGATATCTAAAATCAGTGGTTTATTTCCAACCAATAGAAACACGCGATCAACTTTGAAGAAGAATTCAGGATGCGTGTGACGAATTTAGGAACAATAGGGGAATTTTTGCAAAAATTCGGCAATCTTTACATAAACGAATAAATTTGTACATAGAAACGGATGGTCGTTATGTGGAGCATCTTTTGTAGATTCAGTTTTGTGTTTCATGCTTTCGGTGGTCACTTTGAATTCTTTTTATTATTAATTGTGTCAGCAACATTTTCTTGTATTAAAAACGACTATTTTTTACCCGAGTTTATTTCTTACTTTCTAAAGCAAAATTAATTTATGACTTGAGAGCAGTTTGACGTTCACGTAATTGTTATTTTGTGTATTTTCCATGGCCATCTTTCATAATTGTATGATTAACGCATGAAAAGTTCAATTCGATTTATTTCGAAAACGGTGAGTCGTAGTGACATCAGACAAGAGTATCATTCTTTTATCAAAAAATCGAAATTTGTTAAATTTTATGGTAAAATTGCGAAATTTTGAAAAACAAAAAAAATTATGAATAACAATGTCCAATACCCCGCCCAAACGAGACGTTTATGAGTACAATTAAAAAATCATATTCACGCCATACGATTGGGTATATGTACAGAACACTATCATTTAAAGGGAAACCATTTTGAAGACATTTGAATAAAACCGATGTTAGCGCACCATCTTCCAAGAGCTCCAGCTCTCTTAGGACGTATTTTTGTATTAAGGTAATTTACGTTAAATCGACATAAAATCAGCTCTAGAATCTGCAGTTTTCTTTTGTGAAAAGAGTTTGTGGACACCCTGTATATATGTATATATATATATATATATATATATATATATATATATATATATATATATATATATATATATATATATATATAGAAATAAAATAGAAATGAAAATCAATCCAGAAACAACAGAATCTACAGAAAAAAATACAGGAATCAGGAAAGGAGACTCATTTACTTTTTAACATAATGTTGGACGCAATAATGAAACAAGTGAAGAAAAGCAAAGGGTACAAAATGGGTTACAGAGAGATAAAAATAGATGACACTGTGTTGGTAGCAGAGAACGAAGATGACCTACAGAGATTATTGCACGAGTTCAACACTAATGCTAAGAAAATGAATATGAAAATATTGGCTCAAAAACAAAAAGCTTGGTAATATCCAAGGAGCCAATATAGTGCAAGCTGGAAATGGACAATCAAATTATATAACAAGTAATGACATTAAAATAATTACGCATTGATCTATCTAACAACGTCGAAGAATAGGTAAAAGAGCAACTAACTAAAGCCAGCAGAACGGCGCGATGCATGAACGACATAGTATGGAGAAACAAAAGTCGAAGATTTGAAACAAAGGTCCGAATATATAAGGTAGTAATGAGACCAGTCATGACTTACACGGCCGAGACAAGACTGGTCACAAACAAAACAATAGAGACTAACGATATGAAGATCTTAAGAAGGATTACCGGAAAAGGCTACAAGAAGCGAGGAAATCAGACACATACATGTGGAGTGGAAAACATAAATACCTTGGTAAGACACAGAACTGGCACATTAGGAAAATTTCTGAATCAAGGATGGTGAGGATAGCAAGGGATATGTCACTGTCAAGTAGAAGAAGTACAGGGCGTCCTCGGAAAAAATGGAATGGCAATCTAAGAGCAGAATGAAAGATACCGTTGAAGAAGGACAAGAACAAGGATCACTTTATCAAAGTTTCTTCTAGATCACGGATGTCAGGCAACCGGGACGGTTAGAGATAACAGACTGCCTAAAAATTGTCCTCTCTCTACTAAGAAAATAATGGCTAAGCACACGAGGCTTTTATAAAGCTATCACAGATAAACGTGATGATATTATATGAAAATGTAAACTTTCACCATTCACCATTCACATAATAAAATACCTATCTTTTTTGTGTTTATTAATGGTGTATTTTAAATTATACAATCTAAACCTGCCTGTTAAAATTGTTAAAGATTTAAACAATTTTAATAGATATTACTACTGACGGAGATAACTGTTAGTGTTATCGAAACGTTTAGATTGTACAATTTAAAATACACCATTAAAAATCCAAAAAAGATAAGTATTTTATTATGTGATGATATAATCATTAAGTGGGTGGACAACAGTATAGTTACCGGAGCTTTGACCTGTTTCGGCGTTGAACCCATTGCAAATGTACGTCGCTTCTCTCAAGATGAAAAGGAAAATGTACAAGTGCCACGGCCACATCATATGGGAGGGACAGATCGCATGGATCAAAATATTGCACAATATCGTATTGGAATTCGGCGTAAGAAATAGTGATCGTCTCGTTTCACGTGGATTATTGATGTAAGCGATTATAATGCTATTGTGTGGATGTGTATCTCAGAGTTTCGAAGATCAATTGTTCAAACTTGTCTTAAAAGCCATGGTGTTCTTCCTCGAGGACCAGGAAGGCCAGCTATATCAACGGCCTCATTATTTATTAACAAAGTTTCAGACGAACTCCGTTATGATAGAATCAACCATTTGGCGATTCCTGTTCCGAATAAAAAACGAAGACGTTGCACAGGTGAGAGTTTCATTTCACACATTAAAACCATGTGCAACATAGGATTAGGTATTGAATGTTACCCTATTTTTTATAATAAATAAAATATGTATTCTGTAATTGCACCTATTTTTAATTATTTCCCAAAACGTTCTCACAAGCGCCTAGCGTAACTATACGGTAACACTATTTTTTCGAAGAAATATCAAACTATTCACGAAAGTTTCATAAAAAGCCTGAATTTAAGGTTCATTTCGCCTAAAAAATATCAAAAACACTTCAATTTTCTAGAAAAATTATTTGGATGCTTAATGCATAGCCAAATGTGAACCTGCCAAATCTGCAGGTACAGGATGTACTCGTAAGTAGCATCAAGTATAAGCACTATATAATTTTTTTTTTTATGATTGTGGACCTGAACAGGCTAAATAAGGCCTATCGTGCTAAAGCACTCAGGAACACTTAGGAGGATGGATAGAGGGATAATGAATTGCCAATAGATGCCTATGAACAGCTACCTTAAATTTTCTCATATCATAAGTGAGAGGAAAACAGGAACTAGGGAGATCATTCCAGGGTTTAGAAGCCGTGTAGAAAAATGTGGATTGCACCCGTTTGGTACGACAAGTGGAGATTTGTACTGCATACTGATGATGTGAATGAGCGAACCGAGTGTTTCTCGCAAAGATAGCCGGAGATGGTATCAAAGAATGTAATTCACCAGCACAATAGCCGTTGTAATAAAGATAATACAAAGAAAGAACTGAAACCATCCTTCTATGCTCAAGGGACTGTATGTGAGAAGTTAAGGACGGGTCAATTATAAGCCTAATCGCTCTCTTTTGAATACGATCAACGATATCGAGAGCGTATTGGGGAGCACTAACCCAAAGGTGAGAATTATATTCCAGATGAGGCCCAATTTGGGCCTTATACAGCAGAAGGAGTTGTCGAGAGGTAAAGTACTGCTTAGATCTGTACAAAAAGCCTATTTTACGAGCAGCTATTTTGGTCTCTGACAGAAGACGGTCAACCCATGAGAGATTCGAAGATACAGTCATACCCAACAGCGGAATGGGACAAGTGGCGCCGCCTACTGGCCGCTGCCGAATGGCCGCGGCCAACTGGCCGCCGAAACAACTGGCCGCTGGGACAACTGGCCGCTGGGTGAACTGGCCGCTGGGAGAACTGGCCGCCGAGACAAGTAACCGCCGGGACAAGTGGCCGTCGCGTCGCTGTAAGTAGGTACAACTTGACCTCAAATAAATAAATGGCTAATTTCATTTATTGAAAACAAACAAACTGATAGTGAAGTAATAACTCTAATAAAATACAAAGTGGATAAATCTACAATATTCGTTTATAGGAAGTTACTTTAAAATCTTCACAAATAAGTAGTTTGTGAAATCGGTATGCCATTATTCTAGAATGTTAATGGCATGTTTATTGTCGTTGACTAATTTCTAAAGGGGCAAATTCCGTTCTTTGTTAAATTTTTACAAATTTCTGTATATTATTATCTCACATGTGCAGTATGTAGCTGTAAGTATCCTTTAAAACTTTAAACTATAAAGTAGGTAAGATTGGGTTTTTAGAAGCAGTCGGCGGCCAGTTGGTTCGGTGCCAGTTATCCTGTCGGCCACTTGTCTCGCAGTCAGTTAGCCGCGGCCAGTTGGCGCCGGCCAGTTGGCGGCGGCCAGTTGGCGGCGGCCAGTTGTCCTAGACCGACCCAACTGAGTAATAGAGTCTGAAATCTTAAGAACTGAGCCATTCATACTTACAACAGGAAATGATCGATCTTTTTTGGTGGACATAAGGCAACACTGAGTTTTGTTAGCACTAAATTTAACTAGATTATTGCTTCCCCATTCGAGAATACGTTGAATGTATTTGTTGATTGAATTTGTCATTTCAGCTTTAATTTCTTGATTTGACATAGAAGGTGGATTATCACTATGAGTAGACTGAGATGAACTACAGTGAAGAGTGCTATCGTCAGCAAAGCAATGGATGGGTTAGTTGTTGAAGAAATAAGGTCGTTTATGCACAGCAGAAAAAGTGTAGGCGCTATAACGGATCCCTGTGGTACGCCCCGTTAATGCTAACTTCTCTTAAAAAAGCCATCAACTACGACACGTATTCGTCTTTTATCAAGGAAACTAGAAACCCAGTCGATGAGCGTATCATTTAACCAAAACGAGGTGAGTTTGGCAAGTAAACACTTATACCAAATTTGGTCAAATGCCTTTGAGATATCTAAAGCGACTACAACTGTTTCACCGGACTGCTCTACTGTATTGTTCCAAACTTGGGTCACATATGAAAGAAGATCGCCTGTTGAACGACTTTGCCTAAACCCATATTGGTGGTCACTAAGGAGTTTGTTAGTTTGAAGGAACGTGAGCAGTTGCTGATTGATGGCTTTTTCCATGATTTTAGACAAAATGATGGCAATTGGTCTGTAATTTGAGGGATCGATCTTATCACCTTTTTGGGAATAGGTTGAACATTTGCTAACTTCCATGATGAAGGGAATTCCCAGAAGATATAGAGATCGTATAGAGCTTAGATAGGACTGGTACTAGTTCGGGGAACATTTCTTTAAGACAATAGCTGGGATACCGTCTGGGCCAGTCGCCTTATTGAGATCAAGCCTACTGATGATCGATTCCAAGAGCTTGTACCGAAAATGAATTGCTTTCATAACGTATGAAGAAGAGTTGACTAGGGCGCATCTTTTCCAGAATCATTGAGACACGAGTTTGATGCAAACAAATCCACAAAAACGTTGGCTTTGTATACAGAATCAGCAACTACCGATCCGTCAATAGATGTCAGGGGGGGAAATGACGATGTTCGAAAGTTTTTACTAATGGCTTTTGCTAAAGACCAAAATTTACGACTGCCTAAAGGAGATGTAGCTAGTTCATTGCATTTTCGTTGTTCGAACAACTTTTTAGTTTTAGTGATGACACCTTTGCAGATATTTCTAGCACCAACGTATTCTACATGACTGTCAACCGATTTATTAGATTTCCATTTAATGTAACATTTATTTTTTAAAGATATTGCATCAGAACAAGCCTTATTGAACCAGGGTTGGGAACGTGAATGACCTACACGGTACTGTTTTTTCGGAATGTACAACTCCATTCCCATGAGGATGACTTCAGATACTGAAAGAGCGATGTCCGAAGAAGAGGACGACTTAAAACAATATTCACGCCATGGAAAGTTTGCAAAGAAATCCCGTAAATCACTCCATCGAGCTGACTTAAAACACCACAAGGTTCTATCGGTTTTGCGAACAACAGTGGAATTAGGTACAGTAGAAATGATTTTTATTAGACAATGGTCGGAAAGACCTAAAGGCGAAAGAACGGAAGTTTTATAAACAAGAGGGTTTGATGTAAGAAAGAGATCTAGAAGATATGGAGTATGGTTAGGGTTATCAGGAATTCTTGTGGGTTCAGAAATCATTTGTGTGAGATCACATGAAATCGCCTACAAATGAGATATCGCAAGATGGAAACTGAGACAGGAGATAGTCAACTTTCGTACTAAGGTAATCGAAGAAGTCTTGAAAGTTGCTGTCATTAGGAGACCTATAAATGCAACAGTAGAATTTCACAAAATTATGACCAGAATGTTTAAACCAAATCACGTCAAAATTTTTATTTTTTAAGGAAGAAACCCTCTTGCAAGCAATTCTGTCCTTGATGTACGCACTTTAAATGTATGTACGAAAAATACTTTACAAAAATCTATAACCGACGTTTACCCCGATAAGGAATATCAATTATTTAAGTTACAGTTTTGTTATAAAATATCTCCAAAAGCAATGGCTTACGTTTAATATAAACCTGGTAGCTTTTAAACCAAGTTGTTTTTAGACAAAATTATGGCAAAATTAAGTAGCTTTCTATCTGTATCGCTGGATGGCGTTATAGTAATGAAATTAAGTAATTTTGGGTTAATTTCGGTGTAGAAATAAATAATGATGTGTTAAAATATTATTTGTCTCAATAAGCAGAAAATTATAAATCGAATAGAAAAGATTTGCAATAAACAATAAATGATGCAATATGCGCAGGGGCGTGACATAGGGTTTTACTTAAGGTAAAAAGTGTAAGAGTGCGTAAGAGTAAAGTGTGATAAAATAAGTTATGCACGAGTGAGCGGGAAATTTTATTTTGCTTCCTTCGAAATAATTAAAAAATTTCAACAGTTATTGAAACCAAATTTGGCATGAAACACGATTCAAATAATAGAAAACTTTTCAAATTGGCTGACTAAATTTTTTTGGTTCCAAAGCGGATAGTTTAACATAATGACACTTTGAATGTTGTGCTTAAGCTTTAGAGACATACGTTATCGAGTTCAAAGTCCGACGTTGAACTATATTTAAGTTACGAACTTAAAAAACTTAAAATGTATAGAAGATAATTTTTTGGAGATTCATCATTTTTATCTTTTGTATATTTAAATTTGGATTTCTTTGCATCTACTTCATTTTGCATAAATTGTTGTAGTTTTCCTTCATGAGATATTACAATTTTTTGTAATATCATATACAAAGCCTTTTCGAAATTATAGTACGGCGAAAACTTCAATTTTTGTGTAAAATATGAGAAGTTTCTAAGTAAAAAGGTGTTTTTCTCGCAGGGAAAATATAAAGTTGTTAAATATTTATAAGTTCATACACTTGCAAAACTAATTTATCAAAAGTTTTTGTAAACATCTACGTGGTTTATGACATTTTCTGTAAAAGCAAAAAATTTGATCAAAACGAACGCGCATGATTTAAGGTACCATACGACCATCACATATATTACATATGTGTGTATACTAAAAACTCGAACGGAATGAAAGTACAGCCGTTTTTCACGTTATAGCTTTTAAAAGTGATTCAGCGCCAAGAAAAGCTTTTCTAATAATTGGCAACACCGTTTTTGGTGAAACTTTAGATTAATAGCGACTTCCGAAAACTGATGATCTATCTCGAAAATAAAATGTCTTATTTCCGCACATTCAGCTACGTTTCTGTTTTTGCGATGGAATTTATCAAATAAAATATATTTTCCATAATACGTTTAGCACAGTTGCCACGTATAGATCTTTTTTTCTACAAACGAAAGAGATAGTCGGTCTATGTACTTATGAAAGTAAGAAATCAAGCATTTAATGGACATACAAGCACGGAAGAACAAACTAATCCTAACAGTTGCGTAATTTATTGATCAATTCAATTTAATAGGATTACCCAGCAAGCCTTAGGCTAGCCAACTAACTATTCGCCTACTTACATCCAATGTCAACATCGTAAACACTCCAAGCAAGGAGGAAGTTCCAACGATTCAACGTGCCATTTACTCTTTTCGTAGTCTAGAATCACTATTCGTATTACACAGATATTTTAACAAAATACAAATAAACAAGATACAAAGGTGAAAAGACGAAAATAAATCTTTGAAGCTTCAAATTTAATATAAATACTGAAGGTGGTAGGAATTTATAACATGCAAAGAGGTAGTAGCAAACAAAATAAGTTTAAAAATTAATTTCCGTATGAAATGGATGGATCACGACTCTGGCATTTTTAATCTAAAATTAAAGAAAATGTACAAACTGTCTTGACTAAATTTAACAAAAAACCGATTAAGCTTTCACTATAGTAGATGATGTAAAATGAACAAAGGCCACGTTTCTCTTTTATTGTTAAAAAAGATTATTATTGCAGAAAAGTGTTTTGAGTAATATTGAATGGTCCTTTAAAAAGCATGCAACCGAAAGATTCTGGTCCTTTTACAAGAAACGCCACAGAAGAAAAATCGTATCTTGTAGAGTGTTGTGTCAATATGTGAATCCAAGTTTGCCATCTAACTGAAGGATTCGGACGCTTCAACTTCAAAGCGTACTTATCGATATCACATACAAAAGATTCTATTTCAGCGGTGAACGCGCGCAAACACGAAATTGTCAGGAACCGTGCACATTGCTACTTCTCGAACTGTCAACACATATACACAAACGGAACAAGAGTCGCCCTTTCTATACATTCCTGAAACGTTCCTTTTGTTGACACACTATATCACCTGAAAACATAGTTCCTCTAGTAAACACACCACTACTTGTAATTTCTCTAGAGACTTGTGAGAATACTATATTACCATAATAAAGAGGAATATTCGACGAGATAAAATTAAAACACTCCACTTTGAATTAATTTAAAACACTTCCGTATTGATTATCCGAAACTTTAACTCTATAAAGTAACAATTCTTTTCCAAGCTCGATGACAATTAAAAATACTATTTTGCCGTTTTGATTGTGTATTACCTTAATTTCCCCTTCTTAAAACTGGTTATTCATATCTTTGGTACATTAGAGCCCTGAAAGTGAAAAACCTTTGTATGTATCCGACTTCAACCACGAATTTCAGTATGTACGAGGGCGGAATGATTATTACCCAGCCTAAGAATTAAAGAATAGGATTTTTCAACAAAAAAGTGTTTATTTTTCAACATAATCTCCTAAACGTTTTTTTACAGTTGTTTTGCTGTAATGCCTTCACGAAAGAAACTTTATTCAAGTCCAGCGAACTACCGCGGCTTTGTCCTCTTCATCCGTTGAAAATCCTTTCCCCTCTAGGAAAATTTTTAGGTTAGGGAACAGATGAATGTCCGATGGAGCTAAGTCTGTCGAATACGGTAGGTGGGGAAGTAAATGAAATCCTAATTCGCGAATCTTAATCTTAGAAAATGTACTGGTGCCAGTACATTAGCATAACATTTTGCAATATTGTTTCCGGAGTATAATAATGAACCCAAGTTTAATCAGTGGTGATAAACCTTCGCACAAAATCAATTGAATTCTTTTGCAAACGGTCCAAAGATTCTTGTGACCATTAAACGCGCACTCGTTTTTCTTCCAATGTGACTAAACGCGGTACCTATCTTGCAGATGCTTTTTCAAACCTAATTAGTGTGTTACAATATTGAACGCCCGTTCTTTCGAAATACCCAAAGTACTGGCAATTTTACTCAATTTTAGTCTCCGGATCTTTTCTCACCATATCTAGACGCTTTTTCTGCCACGTTTAAACTCAGCCACCCAATTTTTTATGGCCGCATATGAAGGAGCAGAATTTCCCAAACATTCTGCATTTCTTCAAGAATGTCTGCATTCTTTGAACCTTTCAAGTACAGAAACTTAACGACGGCACGTTTCTCAAAATTATCCAGACCAGTATAATCAAAAACATTTTCACATTAAATTGATGCCAGATTTTCAATGTGATCAACTTAAACATGTAACGTTAAAATTTCAAAATAATGGTTAGAGCTCGCCAATAATCATCCCGCCCTCGTATTAGTCTTTCCTAGCGAACCCACCTCTAAAAAGCAATATACGGGTACAATTATTAAGTTTACAAATAATTTTCCGTCGTTTTTTATCAAAAATTTGGCATTTACTGTGAATGAACAAAACCTACTGTTTTATCCGGAGTATTGTCCATCGCTTGCGACTTATTTTTCGTATCTTTCCGGCAGCATACCGATACCGCGTCGAAAGAATGCTTCATCTTTTGAGGCTGACATAGGCCGTATGCCAACGATCGAGACAAGTCAGAAGGAGCAATGTCTGGTAAATACGACGGGTGGAATAAAACTTTCCAATTAAGTGTTTCCAAATAGGTCTTGACCGGCACCGCAACTTGTGGACGAGCATTACTATCGAGAAGTATAACCGTCTGGAGTAGTATTAGGCGCGCTTTTCCTTGACCTAATCTCATTAATTGTGTTCAGTAAAAGTGTCGTTCGGTTTGAGTAACTCCTAATACACGACACCACGCTGATCCCACCAAATACACAAGTTTTTTTCCATGAATATTTGGCTTAGTGGTAGATGTTGGAGCATGGCTAGGTGGTCCCCATGATATCTTCTTTTTTCATCACCAGTAAGTCTACGGTGCAGAAAACCCCTTCGTCTATGCCTGGCAATCAGCCTTTCAAATATAATAAAATAAATTGCTTGTTAAGTCACTCCTAATGTAAGTGCAACTTCGTCTTGCGTTTCGCACGAACCTTGATTCAAAAATGCCTTCCAGTTTCGCGTTTTCTGCTACGTTCTCTGTCTTCAATGTCAAATTCACCGTTCTTACATTTTTGATTCTACGCATAACTACTTTCACTTAAGACAGCCTTACCATAACACCGTGTCCAAAAACCAGTTTTCATTTTTTTCAAAAAATCTCAGATTCACGTTGAATCTCATCAATCGGATTAAAACGGTTTCCTCGAAGCGGTCTTTTGAGTTTAGGAAATAGTCAAAAGTCACACGGTGCTAAATCAGGTGAAAACCGTAGTTGTGGAGAGATATTAATTGAATTTTTGGCGAAAACTGACGAATAATCAATGTAGTGTGAGCGCCAAAACCAAGATTTGTCTCCCTACAAATTCGGCCTCTTTTTGCGAATAGCTTTATGTAAACGACGCATAACACTCAAAAGATATTCCTTGTTCCTTTCCGGCGGAAGGAACTGATAATACACAACACCACGGTAATTGAAATTGTCAGCATAATCTTGATTTTTGGGCGACTTTGACGCAATATTTTCGTTATGATGCGTGCTGGTAGCCAGAAATCATTTCTTCACAGAATTTAACGCGACGGCCGTTTTCGAAAAAATTGAGTGTTTTTGGTACCAACCGTGGTTTTAGGCGTCTGTTGACTGATTCATTTGAAATTCCAACATCATCAGAAAGGTTCCTAATTGTTAATCGACGGTTTTTGAGCACCAAATCTCGGATTTTTTGGACGTGACTGTCATCGGTAGAGGTTGATGGTTGTCCGGGGCGATCTCTGTATTCAACACGTTCTTGGACATCTTTGAACTGTTAAATATTGTAAACATTTCTTTCCGACAAAGTCTGTTCATTGAAGGCCTTCTGCAACGTTCTAAACGTTTCCGCAGCAGAAATTCCAGTTTCTAAACAAAATTTAATGCAACTTCTTTGCTCAACAAAATCACAGATTGTAAAAATCGCCAAAATCGATAATGACGTTTTACATCTGACAATTAACTTGCTAGTGGCGCCAACTTTTGTCAAAAGGCGGTAACTTACATGTACACCTATGAATTTTTTAAATTAAGAATCTAATTATACTGCCGTTAATCCATTGCTGCTTATAACAGAGCAATACCTTTTTGGTAAAGTTTCTGAGCAGTGGATCATAGTAGAGCTTCCAGGTGTAATTAAATTATGGCAAAAATGTCTTCCATCCACAAAACAAGTTATGTTAAATCGTGATGTAGTTAGTTTTATTAGATATCAAGCTTGACAAATATGCAAGCATGCTTATTAATCCCTCAGAACGATTATGACTGGGAGGCTTTAACCCAATAGAATCTCGCAAATATAAACCAGCAAAGCAATTAGAGTATATCCTTGTTGTAAAGTCAAAACCTCGTAATTCACAGTTTGGGTTTGTGATTACGTGCGTAGTATTTTATGATACAGTCTTACGCGTTGAATGCACAACCTCGTATCAACATTTGACTCAACTAAAGTAACGCTAACCACAAGTGACCTGTTTCAGCACCAATTTTAATGTAAAAATGAAGTTTTTGTGGCAACTCGTATACAAAACCAAGATATTTATTATTTCGTTTTGTTAATAATGCTTAAAATGTCATTTTAAACGCGTATTTAGAACAGATATGAAAGTTCATACGATATTTTGAGGTTAGGAATATTTCATCACTTTAGAGTAAATTTAATATTATACATATTGATATTGATAAAGTAGCATGAAGACTCGTGTGAGTTTAAATTGACGTTTTGGGTATAAGCAAGTGTATTTTCTGGATATTTTTACAAATTACGAGTAGTTGAGATACGACTTTCTGAATTTATATATCGTTGAAAGTTTTGTAAAATATTAGTGATTACACCAACAAAAATAGGGTTTTTTCCTGATTATTCAGAAATCTTTATGGAAATTATGGAAATAGCATTAAAATAAAACTCTTGACAACAATATTACCTCTGACACAGATCAGAATGAACTACATAAATTTCATGTTTCAGAAACTGACAATCCTAGTGATGAGACAAATTAAGTAAATAAATAACCCATATAGTTTCACAACGAACCTTTTATTGTTATGGACGAAGAAATACTACCGAAAGAAGTCGTGTTTCCAATGGGTCAGTTACTAGTATACCTGCAGTTCATTATGAACCTTTATCCGAATAAAAAAAATAACACTTTGAAGATTCTGGCTTAAGCTGTTATCCAATTGATCTAGAAGATACCAAAGAAAATAAAACGAAAAAAACGCACACGATGTTCAATGAAAGCTGCAAGAAAGTCCTTTATTCTTTAAACCATGATCGGGAAACCCATCGATTCAAAAAAGCTGCAAACAATCAATTAGCAAATGAAAACAGACGTGGAAAAGAAAAGGAAAATCAGCACCAAGTGAATGGAGAAGAAACAAATAAAAGGACCTCAGAAAAACTGGAAATGGATATGTATGAAAGAAAAAAAGGAAAACATGGATACAAAGATGAGATAGTTACTACGGGTCCTAGAAAAATAGGAGGTCTAAATAGAAGAAATGTTTGGTTTCAGAAACCAGACACAATGTAAGGAGATAACCGACAAGACAAGAGTTGTTTGACAAATTCTGTTTGGAAGGGAACTGAATTCAACGGAAAAGTATGTTGCTGCAATATTTAATAAAAATTGAGTGGTCTTTTTAGTTTCTCGAATAGCCAAAAGTGACACGGTACCAAATCAGTAGAATACGGCGGTTGTGAAACGATATGGTTGGAGTGTTTGATTAAAAAAATCACGAAGAACCAATGCAGTAAGATGGTGCATTACCGTGATGCAAAAATCAAGAGTTGTCTTTCCACAAATCCGGCCTCTTTTTGCGAGTAGCTTCACGCAAACGACGCATAACATTCAAATAATACTCGTTGTTGACAGTTTAACCCGGCGTAAGGAAGTCATAATGCACAACACCACGATAATCGAAAAAAACACTCAACATACCCTGATTTTCGTTTTTTTTGTCTTGTCTCACCTTTCGCACGATATTCGCTTGATTTGTCGGTTGTTTCTGTGTCGTTTGAATAAATCCAAGTCTCATCTCCAGTCATGATGCGTTTCATTAGATTCTGATAGTCAGAAAGTATGGTTTCACAGATGCTAACACGACGCTCTTTTTCGAACAAATTGAGTGTTTTTGGTACCAATCGAGATTTGACGCGTTTGAGGGCCAAAACATCTTTTACAATGGTATCGACCGAACTTTTCTAGATGTCTACCATACCAGCAACATCTCTAAAAGTTAATCGACGGTTATTGAGCACCAAATCCTTGATTTTATTCACGCTCTTCGTCTTTGACACGTTCTCGGCCTTCTTGGAACTATTTGTACCACTTGTAAACATTTTTTTTGACATAGCCTTGTCACCAAAAGCCTTCTGCACCATTCTAAATGAATCGCTAGCGGAAAATTCGTTCCGAAAACAAAATTTAATGCAAATTCTTTGTTCAACATATTCAGACATGGTTAAAATCACTGAATGCTCTTTTTTTTATGTGTACAACCAAGCGTAACTCAAAGAAAAGAATTTTACCGATTCATTTTGCGCGCGACGTTTAAATCCCAATGTCACCTTATTTTTTGTACACAGTATTGTCTCGACAATAGTTTTCTTTGTGCAACCCACTAAAGGTAAATGATGTCGTAGTACCCGTATGTAAATAAATATTTTTTTGTCTTTGGGAGGATAGTTCGTTCTAAATTGTTAAAACGTAGTCACAGCCCTGGTATTATAACGAGCTAACATATAGAAAGCTAGTTTTCATGTCAGAGATGAGAGTCCTGAACATAGAAATTTTCCAACCACGTAAAGACCAGCGCGATTTATGTTTTGGTCTAAAAAAAGGAACATACCCAATGACACCTACGAGAAATACAGAGCAGAAATCGAATAGATAAACAACATTTGAGCGTGAAGTGTGCGCACACACGATGGATGTCCAGGCCGTTCGGTTTGTTCCTTGTTTACCAGCTGGGATGATCTATTTTAAGCAAAAATTCTCCTATCACAAATTTAACATTTTAGAGTTTATCAGATAGCAAAGCCATTTGCTGTGTATGGTATGATGGTGAGGGTGGTTTGGATGCAAATTTTTGTTTTCACTTTGTCTTCCTTTACTTCTGTATGTAGAAAATCAATCAAACAAAATGCAAAAATCTTGTTTGATTGATTTTCTAGATGCAGAAGTAAAGGAAGATAAATTCAAAACAAAAATTTCTTATAGCGAAGGATACTGCGCACAAAATCGGGACAAACGTACTTGAAAAATCCGGAACACTGGAACTGTGGTAGAACTAACAAACAAAATACACCCACGTACCGCACAAAAATGAAAAATACTAAACGCGTTTGAACAGCTAAGCTATCACCTGCAGTCGACTGGAACGAACTAAAGAAATTTCTAATATACATACCAACAGCGAGTAACGCTTCGTTGCTTATCTGGTGAATTTGAAAATGAGAGTTATAGAAGTTTAATGAGATCTGATAGCCTTTAGGTAAGATTTGCATGGAAAGTTCAGATATAATCTGGTGAATATACTGAATAGATATGGTGAGGATAGACGATTTCTTCGAGGAGATTTTAAACATTTTCACGTAAAATAAAGATATCGGCGAGTGTTGTATAAGGGTAGCGTGATTGTGCCCATGCTGGACATTGTGACGCGATGTGGAAACGCACGAAATACTCAGTTGTGATAGGTGAATTATGATCTTAGCGCGAATTTATTGTGACGTGTTGGAAATATGGTGGGCAGAAGATATATAAGCGAGTGCCCAGATTGGAAGAGTTAAGAGTTAAAGGTAGCAAGTAAAGGGGCTTTGAGTACGATTTGCGCGCGTGATAACCATCAGAATGGTTAGTTCTTGAGTTTTTGTGAAAATTATAGTTTATCAGGACAGGTATAGCCACTGCGTTAACCCTTAAGGGGTAAATCGTATAGATATTCACAAATAACTAGTGTAATACATTGTGAGTTGAAGGAAAACATTAGTGATTTTCTTCAAGAAATAAAAAGTGCTTAGGCAGATTAGAAGTTAATGCAGCAAATATTTTGTTATTGGTGTTCGATTGTGAGACGCGTGACCTAAGGTTATTATAAAGAGACCTGGAGGTAACCATTTATGCTACCGAAATAAAAGTTTGTGAAATTTACTGGTGATCATTTTTGACATTGAACGTGTACAATCATTAGCACAGTGATTGTATGAAAGCAAATAAAAACATTAATGTGTATATAGATGGACGTAACCATTATTTTATTGTAGTAAACATTTTGAAGGGCAAACATCACAGTATAAGGTGATGTGTTGTTAGGATAAAGAGCCGCTATACCCGGACACGAGTGAACAAACCATATACATTGCGTGCGTGAGTAATATAGCCGAGTGTATGAGGTGAATACGGCTACCTCTCGTGTTTGTGCTTAGTACATTTAAGAATTTTTTTTAAAAGGATTACCGGAAGTAGACCATATGAATTACAACTACAGCACCGAAAAAGGATTAATTAATGTGATAAATAAGGATTAGATTTAAGAATTTTATTGAACCAAAACAAGTATGATTATCTTTTCAGTATACTTTTTTTTTCTTTACTGTTATTGTTGCATTAAGTACGGCTCATTTATTCAAAAGGTAATTCAACTTTAATTATTTTGTTGTGTTTAGTTTTAAGAAAGGGGAAATTTTAATCGTAACGTATTTATGGGTGGCTTTTGTTAACCACGCCATTGTATATAATGTATATGCAGAATTTGTCAATATACATTCACTGCTTATTTTACTTTGTCGCTTATATGTGTCAATCGTGTACCTAACTGGTTACATCTTCTGATAAGCGAAATTAGTCTTTGCGTATTTTCAAATTTTAGGATCGATTGGAAATTGCCTAATGAGCCAGATCGATCGCAAAATTTCATTTTAGCTTTGAAATATTAAAGCAGAACACTACTAACAAAGTACTTACTTTTCTTTCACTATTCAGCCTACATTGCCGTTTTGAAGTATTAAGGCTTAAACATATTAATGAATGTCTAAATACGATTTTAAAGATAAAGTATTTATAAAATATAACAATTTTATTGATGATGCAAGCACTAACCATTCTAATGTTGAATTATTCAGCAATAAACGAACATTTTTTTAAGATAACAATTCATTGTTTTTTCGTTTATTTTGTTTAGAATTTTCCAAGTTGGGAACATTCATTTAATTCAAAGTTTTATAACAGTTAGAAATATAAATTTAAAGATATACGAGAGACATTTTAAAAACTACATAAGTTAATGTTTTATTTTTATGAATTGGAGTTTTTATTTATACAGGGTGTGTTCAGTAGGTTATAACGACTCGTGTATCACTAAATTTTATGAAGTTTTGAAAGATTAGTTGGAAGTGTGTTTGACTTTGAGAAGTTAGTGTATGAATTTACTAAGTAGGCTGCAATCCTGCCTTCCACAATCAGATAGAATTAATTTACCATCTCGCCTAAGACGATTTATTTTAGCAAAATTTAAGCCAAGAGACATCTTTCCCGGACTGATCTGTACAAGTTATGAATTTATAGTAAGTGTAAGGTGTTTGAGCTTGTTATTCAATCATTTTACTCCTTATTTCGACCCCGCCCATTTCCACTGTAGCTGGCTTGGTAACCCGCTTACTAATGTAAGCATACGCGACGCCTAGTGGATTGGACGTGTAATATCCTTCAGGAAATTTTATTTTTGTGAATTTTTTTACTGAAAAGTAAAAATGTGCATTACAATAGAAGAATTTGAAAAGGTACTACTTTTTTCATTTGAAATCCTCGCAGCTCAGAAAAATTGTTCCAAACAAAAACTCGTAACCTGTAAGAAAATTTATTTTTCAATTGTAAGTTAAAAATTCAATAACTTTTATACCACGTTATTCTTTTCCTACTACTACTACTAGACTAGTGTCTAGTGTAAAGACGGAAGCATATTTAATAATAATTTCACTTAACGTATACACACAGAAACATTCAAATAAGGCTCAATATTAAGTTTACAACAAATAACTCTTCATGTAATTTAATTTACTGTATCTATTAGACGTGGATAAGTACTCATCGGTTAAGAATGTGGGATTATCGTTTCACTGTAAAAGCGTAATGGGAGTAAGAGTCATTCTAAAAACTGAGCGTACCTGGCAAGATATTTGGAAAGGTTTTAATTTATATGGTACATGCAATAACACTGAGTAAGATTTCGGATATGGACTATGGCTGCATGCCGAGAAAGGCATGTTTGGTTAGATACTAGATACTTGTACTGTGCGTTTGTAAAGTTTGGGAGAGCCTATGAACGAGTGAATAGGGTGAAGGTCTGGGAAATTTTAAGTGGCTACCATGATCGTGATGAATCGTTAAAGCTTAAAATTAGATTGAGTTACATATTGCCCTATTAATGTCAATATAGGTATTGTTTATAATAATATTTTAGTATTTTCATTAATAATTCTACAAAACTTATTGAGCACTGTTTTTAACACTTTAAAGATGAGTTTGAAATCAGCCCATTCAGAATTTGGTAAACATCAGTTAATTAAAATACTTAGCTGTTTTGGGTTTTTAATGGTGTATTATTGTATTTATGTTTTACGAAAACCTATACGTTCTGATAACAGTTAAAGTTATCGTTCTCAGTAGTAATAACATCTTTAGGAATTGTTTAAGATGAAGTAAATTTATTAATTATGAGGACATCTGTAAGTGTTATCGAAACGTGTACTCTGTGTAAAACATAAATACAAAAATACACCATTAAAAACCCAAAAAAATTAGTATTTTAATTATGCGTAGTAATGGTGAAAGTTAACATTTTCATAACTATTACTTACGCTTATAATAAAAATTTATTTTTTGCATCAAGTATTAAAACTCAAATGGTTAAAACTAGATAGGTCATTGGTTATCGTTGGAAAAGTCTCGGCATTAGAATTTCGAAAACCAGTTTTATATTTATAGAGCAACTCAGAATAAACTTCGTGCTTAGGAATCTTTAAACTCTCCCTAAGTTTGAATCAAATAAACCTTAAAATCTTTTAAAGAAACATTAAAGAAAAACGGCGTCATTTTCAACCATAACGCACTTTCGAACATCCCAAGAGTGCAGTGGCTTTAAATAGATACGAAAGAAAAATAAGTCGTTTCAATAAACTAAATTCATTTTTGGGGTATCGTTTTCTTGGTATTTGCTGACCCATATCATACGACTTTTATTATCCAATTGGGCGTGATATCAAAGTTTTTTTTAGCTTGCATAAAAATGAACAATTCCATCAAGCTGAAACGACGAATGCGTATTCATGAGGGCATGCTTGTAAAAGTCGTAAGTAACAGTAAAAAACTGGGACAAGCATTACCATGGAGTTTTAAAATTAACTGTCACATAAATCATCATCCGTCAAGCCTTCCACTCATCGTCGCCTCATATAAACTAAATCACATTAGCATAATGGCGGTCGTCTGCTTGTACTTATCAGTTGACTTCCGCCTAAAGGACAAATTAAAATTGCGAAACAAATTTTGATTCATTGCGTAGTAAAGTTTGTTAATCAATGTTAAATGAAGCTGTCATCAGTAGGATATACTAGATATACTCATGAAGAAACGGAGATAGGAGTAACGCATTCAGTTGTGCGAATGGTGAGAGGTGTTGCATGGTTCGTTCTAATTGAATTTACGATGACAGTTTAGGCCCCAGGAGGCCGTATATTTGGCGACGACATCGCTTCCGAGATGCCAATATCGTAGAGTCTCAAAGGAACGATCTGCACTCGCTCGTTCTCGCACCCCAGAGACATCAACGTTATACTGCAGTTGCGAAAATTACCAAAGCCTTGGTTAAAGGGCGTATGATTATAAACAACTATAAACGAAAAATCTGATGTGTAATTAACTTAAACAAAAAACGAAAGAAAGAATGGAACTGCCATTAATGCTAACCACAGTTTATGAATTTAGAGAGAAAATGAAGTAGGCATAATTTGCGGACGAGTTCAAAATTTGATGAATGGAGTTTGAAGTAAAGAATAAGCTCTATAATGAGAATGAATGTGATAAGAAAGCAGGTTCTGCCACGTGCTTGCACGCAAAACTTCCCCTTGTTGTGTGTGTATCGATCCAGAGGCCACGCGTTTGCCCTTTTATATAAGCCTCTACGATAATTAACAAGTAACCTATTAATTAAGACCCCTCTAACTACCGTTACCATGCACACACGCATGAAGAACACACGAAAGCTTAATTTGGATTTTTCTAAGAAGGGTTGCTCTAAGTCTGCCGTAGTTGCGAAACCGCACTCTGTTAAATTCCTATTTTGTTGCTTACGAAAACCGAAAGATTACGTTATATACGCAGTAAATTGGATTTTAAGATCTTAAAGCATCGATCTTGAACTTTGAATTTAGATGATGCTTATAAAAAAATTCTCTCGCGCAAATTTAAATTTTAAATCAATTTTCGGAAAAAAAGAGCAGGTTGTGTGCTCTATTTTCCGATACATGCGCTGAAAAATGTTTTGCAGCTTAGGTACATAAAGGAAAACTAAGTGTTGGATATCTCTTACTTAATAACGAGCTCTAAACGGTTTAAGAGTAATTTAGTTGAATTACTTTACAAGATTAAGAAACATTTTGAAATGCTTCACTTGCTCCCGGTGTTATTTCTACCCGGAACTCTAATGTTATCGAAATACACGTTTAAAGACAAATTATTTAAAGTATCTCGCTAATGTTTGCACGAATTCTTTAAAAATGAAGTCGTATGTATAATATACGCCCGTAATACATCCGTTTTGCTTATTCGCTTACTTTATATCCAATTTTCGCTCTTACTAAAAGAAGCACATGTCTATTACGACTTATTAACAGATGTAACCGTATGAAACACTATGTGTTTTTTCCATACACTCCATAATTTAAGGCTTCTTTGCAAATAAAGGAGTAAAGCAGAGCGAATATGTATTCATATTTAGTACAAGTCAAGTGTTTTACATAATTTCTCCAGATAAGGTAGGTTTTTGTTTATAAATTAAGTAATGTTTCAGACTCTAAATGGGGTTGTGATACTCTAAGGTATACCTAACACTAGAACTGCCGCGGCGGTCAATTTGACCGCGTGCCTTCATTAAAATGTTGTCTCTCCGTTGTGCTTGGAGTTACGGTGTTGAGATACTATGACTTTTTCTAAATTTTTATTTACTCTTAGAATATAAAAAAATATATTAAAACACTCAATCTTCCCCACAATGTTTTACTTGAATGTAACAATAAATACAAATGGTGATTAGTGTCGACAAAAAACTGTCATCTTCAGAACTTAAACTATATTAAACTGTAACATCATATATGTAAACTAACGAATACTTATAACTATTTATATATAAAAAATTTAACACTACATATGCATGGTTAAACCGCATAAGGCGCGCATTTATTAAATATCAAGATATGTTTTGACATACATATCAAGAATTTAAATTCAAGATTCCCTTGTACCGGAGGTTCCATCAAAGTGAAGTCTCAACGATTAAGTAAAATTTAGCAATCTGTCGGATTAACAAAATTAGAACAAATAAGACCTTGAAGTGAAACTCATATTATAACGAACCGCAAGTCATTACTTCAAAATTTTTTAATTAATTTTTATTTAAGAATCAGCCCTCGTAAAATAAATGATGTAAGCTTTCTTAGTATTCAAACACCTGCAAAACTTAATCTAATATTTCTTAGTATTCCGTATTACTCAGTACCTAACTTAATAATTCTCATTATTTCGTTTGATTGCACAACAAAAATTAATTTCTCCCACTCCAACGTAGATTTCATAAAACATCGAAAGTTTTATACATCAGAGTAATCTCTGCCAATTACAAATAGGATTCCCCCAAACAGAAGCCACCACCGCCTACCGAGAGTCCCCTATAAAAACCGCGCCGCGCACCTCTTAATTAATAATGATTATTAACCAGTAGCCGCCGTAGAAGAGTTCCGTCGCGCCACGTGAACGCATCCCGCCGCCGAGAATTATTTAGTTGGTTTTACCAGCTCCGTTAGTTAGTTAGTTAGTTGGTTAATTATTATTAATCTTAATAATATTGTTAATTCAGTAGCCGTAACCGTAACCGACCAGCCTCCGTAGAAGAGTTCCGTCGCGCCACTTGAACGCATCCCGCCGCCGAGAATTTTATTTAGTTGGTTTCACCAGCTCCTGTATTAGTTAGTCCGTTTGACTAACTCCGATTCCAGAAAACCTGCACGTGACGGTTGCGTTAAAGTAAATCGCCGCAGACCTAGTGATAGCCACCGCGAGTTTAGCTCCCTGTATTTGCGACCGCGCACCGCGAACCGTTTCTAAATCAATAGCTATCCTAGATCTTGGCGACTAACGACACGTAAGTCTGTAGAGTAATTCAGAACACAAACATTAACACACACAAAACTGAGAGACATCCCGAGCAGTCAGTAAACACGCACCAAAAACCCCCAGACCGCTACGGGCAAAAGCCACGAGGTAGTCGGGAGATCACAAACGCAAACACACGCACCAAAAACACCCACACAGCCACGGGAAAATCCACGAGGTAGTCGGGAGTGCTCACTAACGCAAAAACGCACCAACCCCCAGACCGCTGCGGGGAAAAGCCACGAGGTAGTCGGGAGTGCTCACAAGCGCAAACACACACCAACCCCCAGACCGCTACGGGCAAAAGCCACGAGGTAGTCGGGAGTGCTCACAAGCGCAAACACACACCAACCCCCAGACCGCTACGGGCAAAAGCCACGAGGTAGTCGGGAGTATACACCCACCACGCTAACATATACCTGACGACGAGAGCTAAGTAGGACTGTATAGACCTGCAGCTTTCATCATTTACGCTCACTTACATTCTAAACACCTGAATTCACCAGCTCGCTGGCAAAGACCGAAGTGCCTGTAATCACAAACGAATTAAACGTAGAGTATCCGTCAAAGACCTGTCGTAGCCGAAAATCGTACACCGATACCCACGCGCTAAGTAATTGGATTTCAAGAAAGCAATCAATTAATTGTTTTCCACCAGCTTATTCCGCAAGTATAAAAACCGCCTTTAATAAATACGCGTTTTGTGCGTATACCAGTAAGTAACGTTCAGTTATATCTACGTGAGATTTCGTTCATTTGCATAAAGGAAATCATCGCCAGAAAATTACATCCTCTCAGATAACGTGCAGAGATAAATTATACAACCAAACTTGTATAATCCGCCCAGTCTACATTTCATGCGAGAATAAACCTCTGAAGAGAAGTCATATTTTCAAACATAATACATCGCGAAAGTAAATTACTTCACGACGCATACGCGCCTGTCCGTCTTCCAGAAATTACTAAAGGTAAAGAGCGGCACGCAATTAGACCGGTACAACCGTCATGCGTACTATCATGAACTCGGGATATCGATTTTCCCTAGTGACCTAGATTCGCGCAACCCTCGTTTTGAATAACCAGTAGTTTGTTTATAAATTCTTTTCTTTTATAAGACAGGGCCGTATCCAGCATAAATAATTAATTAAACGCCACGTTATTAATCATTTAAATATTACGGTCATTATTGAGTGTAACTAGGGTGTATTAAAATCTATTTTCCAGAAGCGACTTCGACAAGAATAAGCTGTCGCATCGAGCGAGTGGAAGGAAGGACGCCCCGACGCCGCCGTCTCAATCAGAACGTCCAGTTGTTTATTATTGTCACAGTTTATGTTAGTTGATTTAGAATAAGTGTGAATATATATTAGCTTTGGATAATATAGGAAAATATATTTTTAAACCATTTTATTTTAATTATTTTATGTGGACAGTGTAGAGCTAAGATTAAAGATACCGACGAACCCACCCCCCTCTTTAGTTTAAATTTAAAGACCGATTGCAGTTTAGCCGCGGCAAATATAAAAATTGTAAGAAAGGACCTTACAATATGAACGTCAGCATTAAAATTCAAAGTTAAAAGTTAAAACAGATTCTCACAATGAGAAAATTGTCACATCCTTTATAATGTTGTGGGTTGAAGAGATTTAAAAAATTTTATAAATTAATTAAGCCAGGTATAATATATGGGTTTAAAGAGTGTAAAAATGTTCTCATCACAAATTGTTAAACTTACTCGAGATACAACCCCTTCACCAAAAATAATGCCTTTGTCCCAGTCGGTAGTTTAAATTGGCCGGTTCAATCTTTTGATTTGGTTAATTACCACAAATGTATGCTGTGTTATTTCCACTTAACATAAATAATAAAAAAAAACTGCAATGTAACACTAATAAAATGATCTCGGACGCCAAGTTATTTTTTAATTATGCTAGGAATAACTAAACGGAGTTTTACAATAAAAATTTACCAAAATGTAAAAATAAAAAAATATACAAACTATGTTTACTAACAGTTAAAATTAGGGTTATATAAAATATACCTTAAAAATAGGCTTACATTACTAAAAAATCATTAAACATAAATACCTGTTCGAAAAATCTTGTACACAAACTTTTTAATAACCTCTGGTATCTAAACGATTACGGAAATGTAAACCAAAGATGATGTCATCTTTGCACCAATATTGCGCAACATCTCAAAATAACAATGCTTTACGTTGTAAACCTCACCAAAATGGAATTTTATTTCTTATAAATTTATCTTCTTGAAATTGAATAATCCAATATTTATTGCATTTTCTCGAAAATCTGATAAAAATTGGGATCTACATTTAGATCAGCATTAAAAGCAAACCGCAATCATAAAATGAAAGCGTACGTAACAGTAGAATTAATTGCACAATCAAAAGCGGTAAAATTATATGTGTAAAAGTAAAAAAAAGAAAGTGTCTGAAAAGAGCAAATGTTTTAATTTTTAGTATTACGGGTTAATTTATCTTACCATCATCCAAAAAATATGGGTTCCTGCATCTAACAGCGTACCACAAGAAGTGAAAAAATGGATGCTTAGAATATCTGGTGATATAGCGGTGCGTGAAAAAAATTGCGAAAAAAATTAAGTCAACGATGACGCGTTGCGCGAAAATATTGAGCAGAAAAAAATAATTTAAAGAAGTAGGAGTATAAATCCTTAAGAAAATATGCAACTTAAGTTACACCAAAATGCAAATTAAGTTGCCTACCACATACCTAAAAGTATTAATTAAAATTTTGTTTCTTATATTTACAACTAAATGAATGAAGAACATAAACTACGGTATATTTTAATACAACTCAAAATGGGTAGTTACACCTTAAAAACTTATAATAGTATAGTTACCTAATTGTATTAAACATTAAGTACCCATTCGGGAAGAAATGCAAAATTCGGACCCATGTTGAATTATGGGAATGAATTGTTAAACGTAGATACTTATTCCATCATTCTATCCAATAAAGTTTAAAAAATAACGATTAATGACCTAATTTACTTCAATCAACGCATATGGTCAACTTCTAGTGAGGTTATATACCAAATTTGAACAATTGAACAAATCCATTTTCCCTTTGATGGAACCTCAGGTAAAAGGGAATCTTGAATTTTAATTCTTGATATGTATGTCAAAACATCTTGATATTTAATAAATGCACGCCTTACGCGGTTTAACCGTAAACATGTAGTGTTAAATTTTTTATATATAAGGGCCTGTAAGTATTCGTTAGTTTACATATATGATGTTACAGTTTAATATAGTTTAAGGTCTGAAGATGACAATTTTTTGTTGAAATTAGTCACCATTTGTATTTATTGTTAAATTCAAGCAAAACATTGTGGGGAAGGTTGAGTGTTTTAAGTATACCTTATATTATGTTGATTTCTTTAATAATCATATCTACAGAACACTGAGATTCAGGAATGATCAATCGCATGTTGTCACTTACTGAATCAACGGTTTTAGTAAGAAAGAGATTCATTGACAATTTTTATTCATTTTCCTTCCTAAAGTACCTAAAGACCGGAAGTATTAGTTTTAAAGACCCCTAATTCAAAAAATTGATTTTTATAAAAGTAAAAAATGTTTTTGCAGGAATGTGTGTGTGCGTGCGTGTGTAAGTGCACATATGCGTACGTGCGTGCGCGTGTGGGTGTGTGTGCGTGAGAAAAGCGAATGCATTAAAATTGTTTAAAACCTAAATATCTCGAGGTGAGTGGCATGTGTATCCCATACCAGCCGGAGAGCTACCGCCGCCCTTCTCATAGGTCTCCAATTTTCTGAGCACGGTAAGAATTCCCGGGCACCCTTTCTTTATCCTTAATCCATTCAAATCCTACTTTTCCTTTTGCTCTCTCTGTCTTTCTATAGAATTGAAAGTCCAAAATTAAAAAAAAATATGATTGTAGTTTCTAGGGTAAAAAACTCCGAACATAAAATCCTGCCCAATCCGGATGTCCGAGAGGACAGGGCCCAAACGACCTCGGTCGTCGAAAGTACTCACTTTCTAATCCATTATTGTAACATCCGCGGTATAAGGTCTAATTGTAATGATGTTCACCATCATCTAGCACAATTACAACCTGACGTTTTGTTTTTATCTGAAACACAAGTCTCCTCTGAAAACTCCGATTCACGTGACTTGCAATTTTCCCAATACAATATTCACTCTAACTTTCGGTATAAAGGAGGAGTGTCTGCCTATCTCATAGACAACATCTCTTGTAAGAGGATATTTCTTCTTTGGAAAATAAAAAATGCTACGCGATTTGGTTCAAACATTCTGGCCCTAAATTTGTGAAATTTTGCATTTATAGATCTCCCAATGACAATAGCATTCAAGACTTCTTTGATTACGTTAGCTTGAAAGTTAACTGTCTTCTGTGTCAGTTTCCATACTGAGATATCTCAATTCTGTGAGATTTCATTGTTCATAACACCGATTGGTTTCAATATTCATCTACTACAAATCTTTCTGGTCATAGTGCAAAAACAGTTGCTATTTACTGTGATCTCACACAAATTATTTCTGAACCCACAAGAATCCCTGATAACTCTAATCATACTCGCATCTGCTAGACCTCTTTCTAATATCTAACCCACTTCGTAATAGAACCTCAGTTCTTTCCCCACTAGGTCTAACGGACCATTGTCTAATAGAAATGACTTCTACTGTGTCAAATTCCTTTCAGTTAACAACACCAATAGAACCTTGTGGTGTTCTAAGTCAGCTAAATGTAGTGATTTGCGAGATATCTTTACAACCTTTCTATTGTGTGAAGTCATCCTAATATTCAGATATTGCTCTTTCGGTATCTGATGTCATCCTCATGGACATAGTTATATACTCCCTCGAGCAGGTACCTTCGCCAGCAATAGCTGGTGGGGCGAGAAGTTAAGCAGATTAAAGAAGGTAGTCCGCATCACGCAGCGACATTACCAAAGAGCCCCTGCCTCCTATCAGGAGGCATTAAAGAGATATAAACTGGCAGTGATGAAAGTAAAACTTGGCTCACAACGTTTTGTTGACATAATACCCTCTCAGAAAGAAGTTCCCTGCTCCAATATCCGCGGCGGTGACAGATACACTGTTTCCGAACATGATGTTTTGTTAAACATCATTTTTCCCGACGACGATCCGACGAACCCATCCACACCGAAATGCATTCCCGTCTTGTTAATTTGGATCCCATGCAAGACTGGGTGGTCTCACGTGAAGACCTGCTTGCCTTAGCGCCAAAGATCCCTAAGAACAAAGCTCCTAGACTTGACGAAATTCATGGCAATATACTTAAGACACTGCTAGAGACCCTTTCTGGTACACTCGTCGAATTATTTCATTCTCGCATAAAACTTGGGTATTTTCCTGTCAGTTGGAAGACTGGTAAACTAACAACTCTAAAACCCAGTAAAAAGGGTCTCACAGGCATCAATTCGTAAAGACCGATAACGTCACTATCCGAATTAGGAAAGTTATTCGGAAGAGTACTTCTCCAAAGACTGTACAATGAAACCTCTTCTGAATGTCTCTTCCATTCTAACCAGTACGGTTTTATTCCCGGACGTAAGACCACCGACTGTGTTTCTAGACTAAAAATATTAAAACGTATAACCTCAGGTACACGTCGACATTACCAGGACATTTAATAACGTATGTTGGCCATCAACTATAAATGCTCTTGTCTTTAAGAGAGTGCCTGCCGGCGTTACGGGCGTCATTTGTAGTTCCGTCAGGCATTGAATTTCTTCGTTACGAAGCCCCTTTCAACGGTTTGCCCACAAGGATCGGCCCAAGGTCCATCTTTATAGAATTTTGCAGTTGATTCTCGCCTCGGACAAGAACTACCAAACTTCACGGACTGTTTTGCCTATGCGGATCACATTGTTTACACTGTCACCGCAGAAAATAGTCGTGGCCTAGAAGCTAGAGCTTCCTTGTGCCTTACCCGACTGACGACCTGGGCGGGCAGCAATAAACTGTCAAGATAAAACTTATGATTTTTGGTTGCAAAGTATCCCGAAATCCAACTTTGCATTTATACAACCGGTCAGTCCGAAGAATATCTCGGACTGTCCATAGATGACAAACTATCGTTCGTCAAGCATTGCTCATATATAGTCGAAAAAGGTAAAACTTCACTTCATCTATTATACAAATAGTCGCGCCTCAAATCTGCCCAAACAGTTCTTACAGTTGATTTTTAACTTGTGTGCTTCCTACGCTAATGTACGGCTTAGACATCTGGCATGACACTCAGATATTCTCACTTGGTTAGGAAACTGGCCTTGCCACAGTCCCTGTTCCTAAAAACCTACCTTGGGGTCTACTCCTTGTGCGCGATAGCCAAATATCTCCCATTTCATCCTTTACTCCAGGAAATTTTCTGCAGATTTTTCTTCTTTTTCAGCCGCTGGCCGCCACATCAAGGCTTTGGTCTTGAGTGAATGGTAGCAGCTGTGGGATGCATCCGTGAAAGGACGCAACACCATGACCCCCAATATCCAACCTTAGCTTCACCAAAATCACGTACCAAGACGAAAGGCCGTCCGCATCCTTACCTCGCACGGAGGATTTTGGTGTCATTCGAAGCACATTGGCGTCTCCGATGATGACCTTTGTCCGACGCCCCGGCCCGTCGTGTTCTCGAGCATATGCCGGTGTTCGAGCTCCTTTACACGTGAGAATTATCCCTTTCCCACGTTCTCCTCTGACCATCCTACAACTCATACCGGATGTTAATGACCTCAGTGTGTTTTCGTTATAAGTATTGGTATGCGCCACGAGAGACCAGAGTCAAACAATATCGTAGTCACTTATAGTCACTTATGTCACTTATGTCATTTATGTCGCTTACGTCACTTTACGTCACTTGTGTCACTTATGTCACTTATGTCACTTATGCCACTTATGTCACTTATGTCACTTATGTCACTTATGTCACTTATGTCACTTATGTCACTTATATCACTTATGTCACTTATGTCACTTATATTACTTATGTCACTTATGTCCCTTATGTCACTTATGGCACTTATGTCACTTATGTCACTTGTCTCACTTATGTCACTTATGTCACTTTTGTCACTTAGGTCACTTATGTCACTTATGTCACTTATGTCACTTATCTCACTTATGTCACTTATGTCACTTATGTTACTAATATTACTTATGTCACTTATGTTACTTACGTCACTTATGTCACTTATGTCAGTTATGTCACTTATGTCAATTATGCCACTTATATCACTTATGTCACTTATGTCACTTATGTCACTTATTTCACTTATATCACTTATGTCACTTATGTCCCTTATGCCACTTATGTCACTTATGTCACTTATCTCACTTATGTCACTTATGTCACTTATGTCACTTATGTCACTTAGGTCACTTATGTCACTTATGGCACTTATGTCACTTATGTCACTTATGTCACTTATGTCACTTACGTTACTAATATTACTTATGTCACTTATGTTACTTACGGCACTTATGTCACTTATGTCACTTATGTCACTTATGTCACTTATGTCGCTTATGTCACTTATGTTTAGTTTCTAACAAGTTATGCTTTGTTAAAATTTTCCATTATTTACATATATAAAATTTTTAATCAGTTGTATCTTAGTTTTGGTTTTTATTTTCAACTGCTACAGTAATTCCTGCCAAACTATGTCTAACTCCTTATACTGCCTTCTTGGAAATTAGCCATGCATATGGGGATAAACAGAAAGGTAGGCGCCCCATGCGCACCAAACTCTTAACCAACAGTGGTTGTACTCTAACTTCCATCACTCGTAATGCACCGAGTATCCTTCTAACACTGAACCAACCTCCTAGCTACATCTATCCTGAAATGTGGACGGCTTTACTGAGACAAGCCGGGGCGGGGTTGCCTCTTACTTCCTTCCTTCCTCCCCAAAAAACAAAATCGTATCGGTCTTATCGTCCCAGTTGCTATCTCTTCCATTTTGTCTAGTTACTTGTGAAAAAAGCCATCAATCAGCAACTGCTCCATTTCCTACAGCCTAACAAACTAGTAAATACTAATACGGTTCTAGACAGAGTCGTTCAACAGGTGACCTTTTCTTACATGTGACTCAAGTTTACAAAAATTCATTAGAGCAATCTGGTGAAACATTCAACGTATCCTTGAATGCTTGAATTAATGCTAATAAAACTCAGTGTTGCCTTGTGTCCACCAAAAAAGATCGATCGTTTCCTATTGCAAGTATGAATGGCTCTGATCTTAAGTTTTCAAACACTATTATTAGGTTGTGAATGACTGTATCTTCAAATCTAAAGCAGCTGCTCGTAAAATATGCTTTCTGTACAGATCTAAGCAGTACTTTACCTCATGCCAACTTTTTTCTGTATATAGGGCCGAATTTCGACCTCATCTAAAATTTCACCTTTGAGTTGGTGCCCCCCAATGTGCTCTCGATGTCATTTATGGTATTAAAAGGAAAACGGTTAGGCTTATAAGTGACCCGTCCTTAACTTCAGACGTAGTCCCTTGACCATAGAGCAATCGTTTAAATTCATTCTGTATACTACCGGTATCATAATGGCTATTGTGCTGCTGAATTATATTTTTTGATACCATCCTTGACCTTTGCTTAGAATACTCGGTTTGCTCATTAATATACAGTACAAATCTCCGCTTTTTGTACAAAAAGGGCGCAATCACATTCTTCTACACAACTTCTAAACTCTGGAATGATTTTTCTAGTTACTGTTTTCCTCTCACTCATGATATGAAAAAATGTAAGGCAAAGTACTAAGTATTCATAGGTATCTCTTAGCAATTCAATATTCCTTATTCACCCTCCCTAGTATTCCTGAGTACCTTCGTACGTTAGGCTAATCTTAGAGTTTTCAGGATCACAATTTTTGAGAAAGCTACAGGGTAAAAAGTAAGAGGAATAAATGTTATTTCCCTTTTGAGCGTAACCTCATAACTGATGCGGTAATTTTGCTCCGGAAAGCTTACCCTGGTAAATTCGGTCACAGAAGATTCACTACAAGAAAACTCGCTCCGTGTAAATCCGTCTCCGGAATATTCGTCCCTGGAAGATTCACCTCCAAAATATTTGCCCTCGAAAGGTTGGCCATCAGAAGATTAGCTTCCAGAAAATTTCCTCCCGGACCGTTCGCGAAAATTTGGAATACACACTAATTAAGTGGCGTTACAGGGTGTGTAAAATTTACAGTACTGATAATTATGCAGACTACCAGAAAAGTTTGGTTAAGAGTAGTACGCTTCGTCCCGCTCCTTTACTTAACCCCAAATGTGGTAGTGTTAAACAGAAGAACGATCAACAATAAATAAATAAATAAATAAAAAATTATTGTGTGAGGCTATAACATTATGTGTTTCAAGTTTTAGGTGTACCACAAGTTTGTATGGTAGACAACGACCCTCGATTTAAGAGTACATTATTTCAAAATTTATTAGATTCTTATAAAGTTCAATCCATTTGGTTTAATGCAAGTTACCATCCCCAAGTAAATTTTGTTGAAATAATTAATAAAGCAGTAGGTACTGCCATAAGATCATACATTAATGATAATCACAAGGAATGGGACGCTGAAATTCACAAAATTGCCCATGCTATTCGTAACGCTGTACATGAGTCTACTAAATTTTCACCTTCCTTTTTGGCGTTTGGTCGAACTGTTCCGATTACTGGAGATTTTTATGGTCGATTAAAAGGTTTTAAAGAGGATGAGTTATCAATAAGCAACCGTGAACAATTGGTTCAAGACGCAAATGAACTTTCACCAATTTTTAAGAATGTAAACAAAATTTACATGCAGCTTACGAACGAAATTCAAATCTTGCAATTTGTGACGTCGTCCATTAAAATTAAACGTTCGGATTATTTTATTTTCGTTACTTAAAATTGTTTCAATTCTAACTTTTGATGATTCCTGTGTCTGGTGTTCTGGACTTGACGGTGCTTTTGTGCTTCGGTCCACATCGTGTCAACCTCGTTATCAGTTTACATTCCGACGGTGACTTCCTCATTATGACGCATAAGTACTTTAGGGGATTATGTATGTGTTCGTAAGAGTGCACAACCCATTCCACTAATATACCATGGTTTATTTTGACTCATATACCGAACGTGACTGTGGTAGTTTTGTTTTGATGTACCTAGGGGCTTGGTTTGGGACCATCGGGGAAGGATAGTAGAACCGCTGTCTCTCGGCCTCAATTCACGTGATTTTATGGTTTGTGTGGAAGAAGTTTGACTCTTGCGTGGAGTGGCATTATGCCGTCATTTTTATCGTTGCACAGGAAAACTGTTCCCGGTTCCCCGGCTTCTGACTCTTCAAGTCATGGTTGGTTTCTGTTCTCTTTTTCCAATTTTTGATACAGGTTTTGCATTTTGTTCCTTTGATGGTGGTTTGCTTCACAAACCCCACCAGCTTAAAGTTTTGCGTTACTTTATTTCAGGTTTTGGACCCTATAGTTCAACTAGGCGTGCGCGCGGTAGCGCGTCATTAGCTTCTGATGGTGTTGCGACGGTCTTCCTGACCGACATCACCTCATTTTCCGTACTTCTTCGTACATTTAGGGTAGGATTTTGTTCCATTTGGTCATTTATTTAGAATTTAGGTAATACCATTTACATTTATGCTTGAATTTTAATTAGCTTAAAATTTGTATATTTCATCAGATTTTAATAAAATATATTTAGCTTAGTGTTTGGAATCTCCGCATTGGTGATCTCCGAGTCCAAATTGTGGGTGTGTAACAAACCTTTTATGTATGTTTAGGATTTACATTCATGTTGGCAACTTAAGTGCATTTCGTGTAGCGTTGGTTGCATACCTTATTGGCGTAAAAAATGTCTTTTGATAAATTATTTCTATACTTCTGCACATTCCTTTCCGCGCTTGGAGTCATTTTCGGTCATTGCACAGGGTTACTTTGAGCATTCTTCATTCATTGCTTGAACTATGTGTTTAAGTAGAAGCCATTTTCGCTTTTATAACTTTTTATTTAGAGTGCCACACTTAGCTATACTCTTACCACTTATTTTACTTTGAGTTTAATTTTATTGTTAAGTGGGAACTCAATTACCAAATTTTGCTTTGAACCCTACAAAATCAATTCAGTTTGGAGGTTTATAAAGAAATTACTATATATTTGGAATAACCAGCATATCAATCAGATGTTTAGTTCACCTTCCATTAAAATTGCGTAATAAAATTTAAAGTGATGACTCGACAGCATTTGCTTATCTGCCGAAGTTCCAGTGACACCTAAATTGTAAAAGAAATTATATCATGTATTACATATTGATAATTAATTCACATTATTGTTTAAGGCAATTAATTAAGAATCACTGACATTAGTTTTGAGAGATCATCCATTATAATCAAATTAAGCATCGTACGCACCATTGTCATTATTTTTACTTGTTATTTTCATGAGTGTTTGTGACTTTTCTATTTTTACGATTTATTTGTTCCTTAAAACAATTGGCGTCCGAGAACACAATATACATTTTCAAGTTTGAAGCAACACCTTTTTTTGTAAAGCGAAATACCTAAGAAATTCTATTTTTGTTTATAAGCAAATCAAATATTATTGAACCTAGACCTATTAATCTACTGATGATGATGATGCATAAAATCTTCTAGTTATCCATTATTTTCCATAGCTAATTATAGCTCTGGACTAGAAGTGTTTAATCATAAGTGGGTGAATTATTCATACCACACCTGTTAAGATTACAAAGGATCTAAAACGGACACTTAGACAGTACTACTACTAAATCAAAATTTATTAGGCAATTCAAATGCTAGCTTACCTCATAATCTATGATCAGCCACAATACGCTTTGACATAATGTATCAACGCGATAGAGATGACTGAATACATGTGCTCCTTGTTCTTATAACCTCGGTATACGCTTAGTGGTGAGATATTTTGGAAAATCCAATTCTACTTGTGTTCAGGCGATAGGGTTGTTTTAAAATAAAATTAATATTTGATAGTTTGATAACATAAAATGCTAGTATTTGAGAACGGAAAGATTGTTATAAAGACGACTTAGTTATGTTGATAATTAACTACATTTAGTTATATTAATCTGAACCAATATTGCTTAATGAAATGTTTGCGTTTTCTGTTTGTATAAATTGAATAAAATAGACAATTCGTTTGTAAGGTTCTTAGCAGACATGCATTTTTATACGAAATGAATTATCTTTAACTAGCGCCACAATTTTTTAATTTCTGAATAGTTATATCACGAGAGCTATAGTTATTGCGAGTTAAAATCTGACAACCTGTTGTTTTGCAAAATTTGGCTTGGTATACTTTCAGAATGACATTTAGGTAAATAAACTAGACTGTGAATCTACGCAGGTAAACCTTTCCTACCACATGGCCTTGAATCGGTGACCTTGAAGAGATAGGGTTACCAACCTACCACGTGACCTGCAGTGACCTTGAAGCAGCAATGTTACCAACCTTGAAATCTAGTGATTTCTCTGCTGACTTTTTCCAAATCTGGTGACAAATCTAGTCACAAAAGTGGATCAGGGTCGGTATAGCATATCTACTAATATTTAACAATATCACGAATGTATAACAATTTAACATAACTACTATGACAAATGAATCTTTTCAATGCAGAGCTCTCTTTTCAAGCGAACATTTTACATTTTGCAACATAACAGAAGTGACTCTTCCAAATGCATTTTTAATTCGGTCTATCATGTCTTCTGTAGTAGTAGGAGGAGTAGCATACACTAGATTTTTAATATACCCCCATAAAAATAAATCCATCGGGGCGAGGTCTAGAGATCTAGGAGGTCAGTTAATTGGACCACCTCTTTCGATCCATTTGTTATGAAATTTTCGGTCTAAATATTCCCCTACACATCGTGAAAGATATGCACGGGCACCATCTAATTATAACAATACTTTTTGTGTTATTTGCAATGGAATATTTTCTAAAAGTAGCCAAAGTCGTTTTTTAAAAAGTTTAAGAATTTGCCACCATTTAAAACGCCGTTCGAAGAAATATGGACCAATAACTTCATGGCCAATTGTTCCACCGTACACATTAATAGGCCACCGATTCTGGTGATGTGTCGTATGCTCATTTTTGGTATCATAATAATGGTAGTTATGACGATTAACATGGCCATTATTATGAAACATTGCCTCATCTGTAAATAATACGTATTAATCAAAATTGTCTTCTTCGCCGATTTTTTCAGGGATGTTTAGACAAAAAGCAGTTCGCCTTTCAAAATCTGTTCTATAAAAATGTTTAATGAAGTTGAATATGATATGGGTGGTATTTGTGTTTCCTTAAAATACTGGAGACACTTGATTGACTAATACCTGTTCCTCTCTCGCAATTATTCTAGTACAGATATTTGGATTATCAACCACGGAACCTAACACCAAAAACTCGTTATTTTCGTTATTGGTAACCACTTTTGTTTTTTCCTGTTTTGGATAAAAGACACTTCCTGGCCCACGAAACGTTTCCAGCAATCTCTCTAGTACTTTTTATTTGGATAAATGCGGTTGGGGTAGACTGTTGAAGCGAATGAACAATTTCCATAACATTTACCTATAGTTAAAATCATATAATTTTTCCTGCTTCGAGTAAACCATTTTAACTTAAAATAATTATTTGATATTCACCGCACAGTGCAAATAATTAATACCCAATTATATTGACATACTGGTAATTAATAATATTTATCATTTTGACGATAGCACACTAGATTAGAATTCAGCTTGGTAGCATCATTTTTTGTCATTACAAGATACATATTTTCATTAGTAATGTTTTAATTAAAAATTACTGCATACTAATTTGAAATATGTTTACACATACACACAAAAGAAGAAACATCTTTGTTAATTACTCGATTCAAAAATGATTGACAAGCATTGTTGTAAAAACATAAAAACGTTTACGTCCCATAAAAAAACTTTAAATTTCAAAATTACCTCAATAGCTTTGAAACGCGAAGGTTTAGGTATAGAATACTTTAGTACTTTTTGGAAGGTCATTGAATTGGCCACACTGAGACAAGGAAGATATTATAGTTTGAAGCTATTAATAATATAACCGAAAAATCTGAACATCCAGTACAGTAATTGTCGCAATTAAATTGCCAAATAAATCAACGAAACAGTCTATTTTCGAGATCCTGAAGTAGTTTTGACAAAATTAGTTTCGTTTGATAACAATTAATTTCTTACATTTTAAGAAAAATCAAAATAAATCAAAACGCTCTGTATTTAGGTATAACGAACCCTAACGAAAGTCTATCTCATTTTCTTAATTAATTCAAAAATATAGGACACTCCATTAAAAAGCATAACTTTGTTATGCCACTCTTTTGAGCACCCTGTATATTTGAAATAATTCTTAAAAATGTAGCCTTAATTAGACCTACACAACGTTCTTGCAACAAAAATAAAAATATATATCTAGTTTTCTCATAAAACCCCGTCGCGTCCGTCGCGACTCACCCTGTATAATGTGATAATTAAACCTATTTGGTCCTATGGTATCCAACTCTGGGGTATTGCATCTACATCAAACATCGAAATCGTCGAGCGTTTTCAAGCAAAAGTGCTGCGCATAATGCACCACGGTTCGTGCCTAACAAAGTTATCCGTAAAGATCTTCAAATCACAGTCAAAGATGAAATTAGACAATTCATTGTAAAGTATAGTGCCCGACTTAATGCCCACCCCAACATTCTAGCAGCGGAACTTCAGAACCAGCCCATAATCAATAGGAGGTTACAAAGATACCAATGATCTGCCCACTAGATTTTAATGTTTTATTTCAAGTTAGTTTTAGTATTAAGGTTTAGTATGTAAGTTCTTTCTTCCATCTTCACAACGGATAAATTCCTATTGTTTGCCAATGGGCACTCTCCTACATGTCGTTCAAATACATAGCATTTGCTGAATGTGCTTTATATGTATAGAATGCAAATAAAGTGGGTTTTCAAAAAAAATATAATAATAATAATACGAGATTTCTAGGAATTAACACTTTTATTTATTATTCCCTATAAAGTTCAATTGAAGATAAAACACAAATTGCACAATTTGTTTAACTGTGCATTAACAAATTATATTTGAAACGTAGGATTTACATACATAACAAGATTTAAATATTCTATAAATTCTTCTAACACATCCTTCCTTCTTAATGGTGAATAGGAAGATGACGAATTAACTAGATGTCTGTGTTTTAAGACATATATGTGGTATTTTGGAACAATTTTGTTCAAATTTCTTCTAGGCATAGAGCCATATTTACTTAACATCTGCAGCAGACTTTCTTGAAACAGGCTGAAACAGGCCATTCGATCCTAACACTCCCTGTTCACAATCTTTGATTAAATTAATGAAATATATTAAATTAAGATGACATATTTGCACATGGCTAAACTCTGCAATATTTACATAAACTGTACTTTTCAAACAAAATGATAAATCAACATATGTCAACAACAATACCTTGGTCGGCATCGCAATCAGTGAAATTAATTTAAAATATCAGCTTTTATATATAATCTTCTTCCAAATTTTGGTATGAACTTTTCTTACCGAATACCATACGAGCGCAAATTATCCTTCGTCTTCGATTCGGGATAATTTTCAAAATATTCGTGGCCTAAAAAAATTTTCCGGAAATAATCTAAGCTCTTGTGATGTTATACGTGAAAATATTTTGTGAAAGAACAAATAGTTTACTTCAAGATCTTGGTCTATAGTGTCGTTATACATTTTAAACATTTTGTTCATGTTGAGCATAGAACTCTAGTATAATGTCTTGGACCTGGCCTTCTCAACACCTTTAAGCTTTCCTATAAACTGCATAACCATTTTTTGTTTTGTTCAAATTGACCAATTTCCCTTTGCCTTTATTTTTCCACCGATCTCTATCTCTATTTTCTTTAAACTCCGTGCCAGTATTAATATTTTTGCAATCCATAAGATTCTACGGTAGCGCACCTCCCATAATTTTTCAAAAAGTTCTACAGACCGAGAATGCTTCCTTCTTTGTGCAGATCTACAAGAGTAAGAATAATAGTGTAGCGTCCCCAGATACCCTTTCGTGAGAAGTGTAATTTGAACTTATTTGCAGGAATGCAAATTCCAGGAACAAAACAAAAATAGCACATACAACAATAAGACAAATTACGGTGCATATAAAATACAACAACGGTCAAATTGTACAGGTGATATTAAGGTGAAGGCAAGGACAGAAGAAAAGAGACAAGGAATTTACATATACACAATTGTTTAGTGACTACTAAAACATAAAATGCATAGGTGCAGTTACAAGAAGTTACACATATAAAGAGAAATTAGTTCGCAGGCAAATAATTCTACTTAACAAACTGACAAAAAAGTGATTAATACAAAGCCTTACAAGGGTAAGTTATAAATGGATTATAACAGTGTGACCGATATATAAGTTTGAGTGCGTTAGAAAAATACAGCGACTCCTTCTCAGGTTACACATTCATCTATACAACAATAGAAATAAAAGTCGAAGTGCTTAATGGTTGTCTAGTCCCGGAAGTGCGAACGCCCTTGGCAATAATTGCCTTTTAAAATTAATAAACAGCGGTATCGTGTACCCGTTCACCAGCTCACCTCTACACAAATATAAATATAAACAACAAACAACAACGCTAATTCATACAAATACAAGAGTGAGGGAGCCCTGTACTATCTTTTATTTTAACAGATTTCAGCTTAATGAGCCCGCGTGCAAATAAGTTACTTTTGCAAGGCAATGCATTTGCTGCCCGCCTTAATTTATCTAAAAGTACCTATTTAAACTTGAATTGATCACAGACACACATCGTTAACATTCGCGGTTTAACTTCAAAAGGTGTTATTTATAGATTAATATTTGAAAAACACAATAAAACTAACACCCAAAAGAAAAGACAAATTAGCGTTGGCTAATCCAAAAGAAAACTTACATACAAGAATTATTTTAAAGACAAACCTTTTACAATGGAAGTATTTAATTAACCCTATCGATACGGCTCCATCTACACTCTAACTCTAACTACCTTTCTCCCGATTTCAAAACTAACTACATTTACTCTCGGAATCAACCCCATTTTTCAAAAGTAATAAAAAACAAAAAATTTTATGTTAGAACAGTTTCATATGAATTATTGAACGACCTCTTAATTTTAAAAATATGCATTCATCCGTAACAAAGCCTACATTTAGGTCTCGAGTTTACAAGTATCAAACAAAGACGTCCTTGATTGCAGTGTGTACCAACGTAACTAATTACTAACTAGTGACGCTTTACATCAATAATATGCACATAAGAATTTCAAATAATTCGTTACGCCCCTTAAGTAAAGCAATGTTTAAGAATACACCTGCTAGTCAAACCTCAAAACACATGTTTTTCAACCCTCAGCCAAATATTAGTTACAAAATAAAATATTCCGAAAACCATGCTCAAAAACGATTTAATATTTAATAAAATATGTTAATTAACTTTCCTATAGCGGTAACAATTTCGATTTAACAAATGTTTGTTGCAGTAATAAAATTTTCGCGGTCCGCTACCTACAATGGACTACTGTATAATCATAACATGATAATTCTTTACTTTGTATTTTATCTGGAAATGGCAGGGTTTATTGATAGCGGAGTTTTCACGTTCGCGATGCCTTCTAGTAAGTGAGATAATCGTACATCCTGCTGTAGTTTACCCTTATCATTAGAAACGTTTTTTTGCTGTTTATTAATTTTTGTTTTGGAATAACGTTATATTAAAATTTGTTATTTTATTCAAAATTGACGATTTGCAATATTCTACTCATAACATAGATTGTGATGTCATCTACGAGCGATTTTTAAGAAATCCGGCATTTTGTAAAAAGCATTTCATATATTCAGCTAATATTATACAGAAAATATTGTTGCATTTCTGCAACCGTATTAATTTAAGGATTACTTAATATTGGATACACAGATGCATAATTAGTGAACCAGAATTTAGCATTTGTTTATTAAACCACTCACAGTAGTAGGGAGAGACGGGAACATCGCCATACGGGGTAATTTCGCCACCTTCAATATAAACACAACGACGGGTGCCCAACTAGCATCCGGCCCTGAACATCACAATGGAGTGGGGTAAGTTTATGCGTAAGTGCAAAGCCGCCATCTGTGTTAGTTGGAAAGTGGTAGTTGACAAAGCAGTTTATGTGTCGCATGTTCTTATTTGTTGTTCTTCGAAATTAAGAGGTATGTACAAAATAAAATTACCGCCAGGATGAGTTGAATATATTTGGGATTTTATACAGTTGTGAAAGTATTTGTGCCTGAGATATTTTTATTTTTAGTAACGAATACACGTTGGGGTAATATCGCCAGGAATGACTGGGGCAATTTCGCCATGGCGACATTCCCCGTTTATATATCTCAACAATAAAATACTATGATTTTATTTTCAGTTTTCGCTGCGATGCCAAGATACAAAAAAGAACATCCGAAAGGGCAAAATGGTCCTCTGATGACTTAAGGCAGCGATTAATGCTGTTCCTGCGGGGAGCCTGTGAAGAGAATTTCAGAGAGAATGCACATTCCCAGGACAACTTTAAGAGATCACTTAAAGAAAACTACTTTTGAAAAAGGTGTATTGGGAAGAAAGCCTGTTTTAGCGTAGAAATGGAACAAGAAATGTCAAAAAGTTTTACGGCATCACACCTATTGAACTTAGACGGCTTGCTTTTCAATTTGCACAAAAAATAACATTCTGCATCCTATTGAGTTAGCTGGTGACGACTAGCTAGTTTATGGCTTTCTAAGAAGACATTCAGAGATTAGCCTTAGGAAGCCTGAAGCAACTAGCCTTAGTAGAATCGAAGGGTTTAACAAGGAAGAAGTTAAGCAATTTTTTCAAAATATTGAAAATGTTTTGAAAACACAACTTTTAGCCTCAAGAATTTATTATTCCGACGAAACTGGTATTTCTACTGTACAGAAGCCTGGAAAATGCTTGGTCCAAAACGACAAAAGCAAGTTGGTTGCGTAGTTAGTTGGGAAAGGGTAAAAACGTAACTGTAAATTGTGCTTTTAGTGCTTCTGGAAATTACATTCCACCGTTATTTATATTTCCGCAGAAGAGGTTAAGTCCATTATTGACTAAAGATGGACCAGAAAGTTCCATCTATAAATGTTCAGACAATGGGTGGATAAATGAAAGTATGTTTTATAGTTGGCTAGAACATTTTAAAAGCATACAATACCCAGTAAAGATGATCCAGTTTTGTTGATTATGGATAATCACTGTAGCCATAAATCTCTAAGAATCTATGACTTTTGTAGAGAAAATTTTATAACGATTGTCACAATTCCAACACACACTTTCCACCGCTTGCAACCGTTGGACGTATCGTTCTATAGTTCTTTAAAACCGGCATTCAACAGAGAATGTGATCTGTTTATAAAACAAAAAATATGCTAAAATTACTCCTTATGATCTAGCTGGTCTTTTAATAAAGCGTATCAAAAGTAGCGGCAATCGAATAAGGCGTTTCTGGCTTTAAGAATACAGGGATATTTCCGTTAAATCCGGATAAATTTACTGATGATGACTTTGCTGCGATAGTTCACGAAACCATTGCAATGCCAATTAAAAATATGGATGAAAGCCACAATATAGAGGAAAAGAAAATCTTTCAAATCAGAAACAAATAAATGAAATAAAAACACAAGTGTCTGATCCACCACGTGCTTTAACTCCACTGGATGCTGAATCAATACCAGGACCTTCAAGACTACCAGCTGTAATAACACAAGTGCGCAAGCAACTTTTCTGTGAACTTACTCATATTCCTTTGAAAACACCCTCAATCAATAAACAAACAATGGCAAACAAATCGAAACAGATCGGCGTTCGTGCAAAGATTCTGCATAGTCAAGCTCGAGAAATTGTTGCAAACGTCATAGAATTCATGACAAAAAAGCCAAGGAGGGAATGACAATCCCTTTGTCAACCTTTAAGGAGAGAATTTTAGCTGCCACGAAGATAGGTGAATTCACTTATCGTAAAGTTTTATCAGATATGAAGGAAATTTGCCAAGGCAAAGCAACAAAGTTTTCGTCACCTAGAAAAATAAAAACAGACCAAACCCTAAAAGTAATTTGTATCAGGGGAATTGGAGCAGATGAAATCCATTATACATAATTTTTATATTATTGAAGAAAGAGTGCCTATGTTAAAAGGTAATGAAACAATTTTACATGGTAAATATAATTACATTTAAATTAACAGGTATCCACAATAAAATTCTGCAAAGGGTATTGATTTTAAAGATGGACTTTCGACTTTGGGAAAGATTATTAAAAATTGGGTTTTCGGTAAGTCATATAACTATTTGTGACATTCACTCATATTAACTTATTGCATAAATTTGTAGATGGTGCAACACTGTTGATAAAAGGAGGGTTCTGATGGAATCATATGACTTACGCTTAAAGCATATCCAATATTTACGTCAACTGCAGCAGTGCATTCAAGATAAGAGACCAATTATTTTAAAGATAAGTCCTATATCAACAGTTGTCATCCAAACCCAAAAATTGGACAGATAATTCTACTCTGGGTTTCAGAAAACCTATTGGCAAAGGTCCACGTGTTATCGTGGTACATGCAGGTGGATCTGAAGGTTTTGTTAATAATGCACTACTTATGTTCAAATCAGGTACGAGGTCATTATCATAATTGTAGTCTAAAATAAATCTTATTAATTATAGGAAGTACATCAGGAGATTACCACAACGATATGAACCATACAAATTTTATGCAGTGGGTACAGAAGCAGGTGTTGCCGAATATACCAAAGCGGGCTGCACTTGTCATCGATAATGCATCATATCACAATATGGTAATAAATAAAGATCCAACATCCATGATCAAAAGGACGATATGATTATGTGGCTTCGTCAACATTCAATTATGCATGATCCTCTTTCAACAAAACCTGTGTTGTATGTAATAATCAAGGAGCATTAGTCAAAGTGCAAACAGTATATTTTAGATACTAAATTAGCAAAACATGACCATATAGTGCTTGGACTTCCTCCGTATCATCCAGAACTAAACCCAATGGAGAAAATATGGGCTGCAGTGAAGCAGTACGTTGCATCTAGAAATACTACCTTTAAATTAAAGGATGTAAAACTAGCTGAAGAAAAATTTGCCACGATAACTCCTGATGATTAGGCAAACATATGTACACATGTTGATAAAGTAGTTGAAAAATACAAGTACAAAGAACACATGTTTGACAAATCATATGATGATTTTAGATTCGTTGTGAATACAGGCGATTCAGATGAATCTACTGAAGAATCTTCCGATGACGAAGATGAGGGGATCTTGGAATTTCTCTATTGCCTGACTCTGGCTTACAACAAGTAGGACCGAGCACAGAATAAAATAATTTATTAGGAATATTTACAATTTACACACATCATAGGTAGAGTAAGTGCGCCATATATGGACCAGTCCCATAATATGGACCACTGGCGTTTCGCAAACAACGTTCGGTGTATCGAGTCGAAGGTCAGCGCATATTAAAGCTCACCCTCCAACAGTCCGCCAGTTGTTTGCTGTAAGGCATTGTGCACAAACATATTCACAGGAGCCATTTTCGTTTTCGTCAAGTACCGATGTAATTTTTAGATAAATGCGTAAGCTCATTACTTTAATAAATATTATTCGACGTGAAAGTGGATTAAACCAAATGAAAGGTGAGTTATTTTACAATTATTGATATTAAGTTGTAACATCCTATAGTTATTACAATATCCTGAATAAAAATATTAACCTCGAAATATATCAGTATTGCAATATGAACCATATTACAGTCACTTATGTTTAATTTTTATGTTTCAGGATGGCATCTATAACAAAAGAGAAGCGTGGGACAAAAATGCAATGGTAGGCGCAATAAAAGCTGTACGAGAAAAGAAAATGGGCTTTTGAAAGCATACAAAACATACGGTGTACCGAAAACTACGCTTATACGTTTTTCAAAAATAGAACACCAATCACTTAGTGACATTACTAATCATAAACTTGGGAGAAAATCGACGTTACCAAGTGAACTGGAAGATGAATTAGCCGATTATATTCTTGAAATGGAAAAATCTGGATTTGGTCTAACACGCAGGGATATAAAATCTTTGGCTTACCAGCTAGCGGAAAGAAATAATATAGAGCACTCGTTTTCACAAGAAAATGAATCTTCGGGCAGAACATGGTTGAGGTTATTCCTTAAGCGCCATCCTAACCTATCATTTCGCCGTCCAACAGGCACATCAATCGCAGGAATGACAGGTTTTAACCTAATAAATGTAAACGCATTTTTGACTTGTTGGAGAGCTCTATGAATGAATTCAAGTATCCTCGACAAATGTTTATAATGTAGATGAAACGGGAATTTCAGTCGTGCCATCAAAAATGCCGGAGATACTGGCACTTAAGGGCAAAAAACAAATAGGAACTGTAACGTCCGCAGAGCGTGGATCAACAATCACTTGTGTGATATGTATGAGTGCAGGAGGCACATTTGTCCCTAATGATGATATTCCCGAGAAAACGGGACAATCCATTACTGACGAAAGGCGCTCCACCTGGTGCCATTCATGCTTGTCATCCATCAGGTTGGATACAACTTGAATTATTTACTCAGTGGTTAGAACACTTTTTACAGCACGTAAAACCAACTGCTGCATCGCCGGTTCTCCTGATTTTGGATGGATATGCAAGCCACACCCGAAATATCAAGGTAGTGGATTTAGCTAGAGAAAATCACGTTCGCTTGCTGTCACTGCCTCCACACTCAAGTCACAAAATACTGCCCTTGATAAAACATGTATGGGTACATTGAAAAATACTTGGCTGAAGAAACTCGCAAACGAGTACGAATGCAAACTCAAGCCGTGACCCATTATGACATAGCGGAATTATTTGGTCTAGCCTATATAAGAGCGCAGAACTGGCCATTAATGATTTTCGTACAACTGGGATATATTCCGTTAACATAAATATTTTTCAAGATCATGACTTTATTGACGAATATCTTCCAGTAGAAGAATCTTCTAATAACCCACCACGCGATATAATGACACCTGTCAATGATAACCACGATAACTACTTACCTGAGGCAGGAGCTGTTGAAACTCCGGAACATAAATCTGTGAATGAACCTCTTTCTACTCCGAGAGCTGATATAAATCACCATGCAATCTTACAAACCAAAGAGCCGACTACCACTATTGAGGATTCATTGGCTGGTCCTTCCACACCATCTAAATATTTGTCGCCAAAGGTGTTGCAGCCCATACCACGTTTGAAGAAAGCTGTCAGTAACAGAGGAAAAAGACCACCAAATATGTGATTTTGACATCTTCACCTTACAAGCAAGATTTAGAAACATCGATGAAAAGGAAAGAAGAAATAGATAAACTGAAGAAGAGACCGTTAAACATAAAAATAAATCAAAGCAAACGCCAAAGAAAATAGCCCAGAAGAAAAGAAATCTCAAAAATAGAGAATCTCCTGTAAGTTTTAGTAAGAGTGACTATTCAGTCAATGCTAGTACAGATGAAAGTCCGGATCGTTCCCAAAATGAAAATGGTAAATGCTTGTATTATAATGGACTTTTCTCTGAAGATATTCATGGAGAGAAATGGATCCAATGTGTACTGTGTAGGCAATGGGCTCATGAAGAGTGTGCTAGCATAGAAGGAATGGCTGCCTTTGTGTGCGAATTATATACCGATGATTAATTTAAGCACTACTAATTGACTGATTTAATTTTACGCATAATACGACCAACAATTTTTCTATTATTTTGAACCAAATTGACCATGGTCCATATTTGAAACCATGTGGTCCATATTATGTTCACTTTTTGCAAGTTATAAAAATGACATGCTTATTTTAGAAACTGTTTATTTTTTAAGATGTTTTTTTTTTCAAGAATTTTATTAGTAATGTATGGTAGCAAACAATTATAGAACTGTTTAAAATAAATAAGGCTTATTACATTTTAAAATTCGCAGTTTTATTTGAGAAAATCCTTACGGTGGTCCATATATGGCGCACTTACTCTACTTTGCAACTTGTTCAGTTCCCACAATGAAACACCTTATATCGTGATCGATTTAATGTTTTGTGAATTTTATAAAACTAAGGTGAATGTGTAGTTTCAACCAAAATGAAGTATGTTGATTCAAAATCTATCATTTCTTAATTGTATTTGTATGTATTTATGATAACTTATTTACTAGAATTTTACATTTACTAAAAATAAACTTTAGCAATTGTAATTTCCTATGATTAGATTTTTGTAATAAGTTGTTTTGTGGCATAATTTTAGTGAAAGATTTAATTATAATTCTCAATTCATTTTGTGAGTTAGCATTTTATATTTCTGTAAATATTTACGTGTTCATTTTATATTCTGTTTGTGAATAAATAAATTAAAAAAAAATTAAAAATAATCTACTCCTAAACCAAAGTAATAAGTAATCGCATTCAAACTAATAAGAATTTGGTGCTGTTACTTCTTGTTCCTTTACTACTTGTGTTATTAATTTGAAAGCTTTTGTTATACACATCTACGTTTTAATAAATGTGAATTCGTTTACATAGTTTTCTAAAATACAATATGCTTTTTTGGGGGCGTTTCAAATAGTATATTTAGTTTATTAAGTTCGACATACTATTAAACTGCCCTCAAAGAGCCGGATATTAACGTTTTCTTTCATGCTTTGCAGGTACATGTATCATTGTTTAGGATAAATTATAAGATTGTACTTTTGTATAGATCATTTTGTTATTCTGTAAATAAAGTTATTCAGCAGACATTGTTGATGACAAGTGTTCAAGGGGCTCCAAAACAAAACTGCGCCTATTTGTAATCGTGTAAACTAAGCTATAATTGCTAAATTTCACAAAACATAGTCTTATATAAATTATCGCTTGGTTTAACTTCAATTTGTAACATTTATGTTTAACCCCATAACCCATTTATGAAATTTTCGTGCAACGCCACTGGCAAACCAGCTGATTTTCGCGCAGCTGTTCATGACTCGTTGTGTTGTTTTGAAATTGTATTTTCTAACTCTACACAATAGTACAGGGAATTGACTTAATTTTTAATTTAACGGCTTTAAAAACACAAATTTTGCTTAACGTGGCGATATTCCCCCTCTCTCCCCTACACAATTAACTATACACACCTTACCAAACCTACAATTTAATAGCCAAAAGGGTTTGGAATACAAAATTGTATTAGCATGCGCATCTTTCGTAAAAAACCTGGATTGATAACCTGTCTTTAGAAATTTTTTAGTGTATTATTAAATTTCAGATAGTTCTCTAAATCTGTTATCAAACGTAACCGGTAAATACCGTAAGTACCGGTTTGTGGAATAAAAGTACAACTCAATTTCCAACATTAAATTGGTATCCAGTAAAACCAGAAACTGATATGGGATTGCAAATCTATTATAACCACAACAAAAAGTAGCATTTCACTCGAGAAACAATTTCTAATGTATCTATCGTAACAATCTGTTGCTTTATTTGGCAAACAGTTTGCAATAAAAACTCGAGACAATATCGAACACTTGAATTGCAACCGTATTATATCTGTCAACGAAGAAATTTGTCTATAGTTTCTAAAGAGCCTGTACAATATTCGAGGCAATGACAAAGCAAGCAAAAGCAAAGCACAACATACGAAGTCAAACATATGTATATATGTTAGGTTCTATCGTCGCACTTGTTTGTGTAAACACGGTTAGAAATTTTGGGTTATATGTGAATGTTTTGTAACTCAATTTAGCTAAAGTAAATATTTATAGTAAGTTGAGTTGGATGCAAGTAAATATAACTGCACCCCAATTCCTGAAAACGAAGTGTTTTCGTTTCGCAACCGGAACAAATTCAATTGCAGGATGCATCCGTTACGAGGATGCAATTGTTACACTCACAATCGGAGATTAAACCAATTATTTGGTGTAGCTCAATATAAAAGGAATATGCAATAATAATAAACCAAAGACTTCTGTTAGTTTTATTGGCAATCAACTACAGTGCTGGTAGTAGCAAAGCTGTTGGACAAGTGATTTGCGAGCTTATTTGCCTTCCTAAATTAAAGTTTTTTCTCGACGTTTGGAGAACGCGCAGTTTCTTTATGGGGAAAGACATATATTTGCCTATTTTAATCTTTTATACGAATCGGGATACGCGTTATATCGTGGTTATTTTCAACTTAATAGCGTGCTTAACATTTCCACTTGTCATTTACATGAATATTGGCTGCACATTAAATTTATGGTAATTTCTTATGCGTACTTTGGAAAAGTGCATCCAATCTTAAGCTCGTTAACGTGAAAGATTTACATTTGCCAAGTAACATTCTGTTGTTTGACAATTAATTAGTACTAGGACGTGTTGACAAGAAGCACAATTCGTTAATTATATATGTAGTTATCTAACTCTCATATACACCACTGCAACGACTTCTCACAGTACGTTCGAAGAGTGTACACATTTATACAGTTGAAGATATTCTGTATTTTACAGCACCGGAGAGTTCCGGAGACTTGCCACACGTACTTTAGTTAATAGTTTCTCATTAGACGGTGTTACTTTCACACTATATTCTGCAGTAGGAATCTATACTTAGTTAAATTTATATTCTTTAACCTTACTTCGAGGAATTTCATACTTAATAGCACTAATATTTTTCAAATAAAATTCCACAAATGTTTTTATATAAAGATTTATTTTGCAGTGGGTTTCAATACATCACGTATGATGGTTAAGAGAGATAATAAGTAGGTATTGTAACAAACAATTAAGGTAAACAGCAAACTGGTTGTATATTATAATTTTATATTTAAACCGTCTGTTAAGGGTGGGTATATTAGATCAACCTGTTCCTTCGTTCAAGATAGTTTCTGTTTATGTTTATACATTTTCATAACATCTCATTTGTCTTTTTTATTACAAAAAAGTAAAAATTTCATAAGGTTATTATTTATTGTTATATCTTTGACATAATTTAATTTGTCTGTGTGTTTATATTTCTAATATCTAAAGTGTTCTTTGTATTTAATATCAATTTTTCGAAGTGTTTGATGAATCTAAACAGAATTACAGAATGTGCAATTAAATTTATAAATACCCGACTTCAAGAAATCAAATAAACATTTAAAAACACGGTATTAGTTATGAAAGCTGTTGTAATATGTGAGCTACGTTTTCTGATATTTTTCCAAGATATGAAATTTTTTGATACATAATCTGTACTTTTGGTTTTAGCTAAAGTGCCGATTATATTTGATATGTAACCGTTTGCTTGTGCAGTTTGTTTTGTAATTGGTATTTCTTTATTGGCATTTGTTTGTTTTAATGGTAGTTGCATTGATCTATGTATTAATGATCTATCCATTTTTAAGTTCAAATTGGCGCTAAACAGAACCCAAATGAAATTAGTCAAAATTAAAAGCAAATTGACCCTGAATCAAAATCATATTGACATTAATTAATTTCAAAACGGCAGTAAACAAAACCAAATTGGCACTAGTCAATATCATATTGACATTAATCAGCTACACGTTGGCGTTAAACAAAATCATTTAGGCATGAAACGTTGCTGTGAAACAATTGAATAGTTGATTACTTAGTACTTAAATGTCACATTTGTATTATATGGTTGAAATTGGCATAATAGAATTCATACAAGATGCCTTATATAAAAAAGGATACTGCTGCAAATTTGAAGGATCAGATTTGTGCTTTATGTAATACCATTGGCGCAATCTTGTAAGTGTACAAGTAGTTCCGAAAATGCAATGCGATTAATGTGGCTAAGGAATGCTTTCGGCAGCATCTAGATGGCCTTATGTTTACTCCGCAGACCGTTCGTAGAGAAATTATGTTGGAAAATTGTCAGATGTTAGACACAAAATATATCTATCATATATATGGACGAAACGAACTTCATATCACGGACCCAGGACGGTTCAAAGAGACGAAGTATATCTGCAGGCACATGCATGTTCTGACTCTAATTCCATTGCGAATCTTGTGGATTTTTTACTTGTAGTGATCATCTAACTAGCCGCGCATTCTCCATAAAATTCACCACTGAATTTGATCCTGAGCAAAAACTGCCATTCCTGGATGTACTTGTACAGAGGTATGGAACACTTTCACAACAAGTGCATACAGGAAAAACTACAACTCAGGGTATAATATATATATATATATATATATATATATATATATATATATATATATATATATATATATATATAATATTTATATTATACCATGGGTCGTAAAGTGAATAAATTCAATATCTGTAAGCAATTATTTTTAAAATCGCTCGGACCCGTCGATTTTATTTTTTCAATCAACCATTTTTAATTGCATTTTGGTTTATTACAATTCTAAACATTTGTCATGTAGCATGGCTATACCTAAGTCCAAGCGTTTTGGAGTTATTCGCATTCAAAATTTAAAAATTGAAAAAGGTCATGAAGAAAACGAAAATAAAACAATTTTATAACGTTTTATTATATCGAAAACAAAGATTCGTAAACTTAAAAATAATTTTATTTCAGCAAATGTTCGAAATGTCCTCCGTTAGTCAACTGACAATAGCCTAATCGATCTACAAATTCCTGCTGCACTTTCGAACCATTTCGGGCGTTATTCGACGTATATATATATATATGCGTATATATATATATATATCATCTAGATATATACCGGTTGGCTTATAAATACCTTGCTTAAGGTATCCAAAAAAAGTCTAGTGGTGTTAGATCGGGTGATCTTGGTGGCCACTCAATAACACCGCTCCTTCCAATCCACCTGTTTGGGAAAGTGTCGTGCAAATAAGTTCGAACTACCACAGCAAAATGGGGGGGGAGCACCATCTTGTTGGAACCAGATGTTATGATGTGGCAAATCCGGATGTTCTATCTCGTTTTCTTCATGACCTTTTTTCAATTTTTAAATTTTGAATGCGAATACTCCAAAACGCTTGGACTTAGGTATAGCACATGCTGCATGACAAATGTTTAGAATTGTAAGGGCAATCCAAAAATGCAATAAAAAAATTGGGTTGCAATTTGAAAAAAAAAATTTTTTTAGCAAATCTTTGTTGAGACACCCTGTATAAAATTTTTTTTTCGCAAAATATTACCCGAAAAAATATAAAATCGACGGGTCCGAGCGATTTTTGAATAAAATTGTGCTTTACGAGATATTGAATTTATTCCTTACTTTACGACCACCCGGTATATGAGTTACTCAATGGTTTAGTGGCAAAGGGGTCAGACTTGTAAGTGAAAGGTTCCAATTTCAAATCCGACAGTACTTGAGTGCTTGGGAAAATGCACGAATAAATTAATTAGATTTAAGTGCAAAAACAGACCTTCTCAGGACTAGGTCTGATGACAGAAGCAGAGTGCACTATCAAAGCAAACACTGTGGAAGTAACTCGATCAACTCAAATAACATGAGACCACGGTTATAATACTTATAATACAAATATAAATTAAAGATAAATGTGTCACGACTTCCCTATTTAATAAGGTACCATGCATAAGTAGGTTATGTGCATGCCGTGATTCGGTAGCCTCTAATCATGGAACTAATCTTTTTATAGCTCAAACAGATCGTGAAAAACGAAATAAGACTGGTGCGTCATGTCATATCTGTCGATCAAGTGCAGCTGACTTGCATATCAAAAATTGGGGATAAAACGCCGTACTTCTAAGAATGAAGAAAAGTAGATAAAAATCGCAAGGGGAAAAGCTAAAGAAACTATGATTACACACCAAAAAATAAAAAAAAACAAAGGAAAAGGGTTGTCGACGTCAAAGAAACAAGCACTTTATGCTGTAGCACAATGAAATATAAAACTTGGGCGCACTGTATGTGCGTGTATGTAGAGTGGGGGTGTGAGAGTGTGGATGTTTGTGTATGTGTGTATGTGTATGTGTGTGGACGTGTGTGGACGTGTGTGGACGTGTGTGGTCGTGTGTGGACGTGTGTGGACGTGTGTGGACGTGTGTGGACGTGTGTGGACGTATGGACGAGTATTGACGTGTGTGGACGTGTGTGGACGTGTGTGGACGTGTGTGGACGTGTGTGGACGTGTGGACGTGTGTGGACGTGTGTGGACGTGTGTGGACGTGTGTGGACGAGTATTGACGTGTGTGGACGTGTGTGCGTATGTGTGGACTTGTGTGGACGTGTGTGGACATTTGCGGACGTGTGTGGATGTGTGTGGACGTGTATGGGCGTGTGTGTGGACGTGTGGACGAGTGTGGATGTGTGTGGGCGTCTGTAGACGTATGTGTTTGTGTGTGTGTGTTTGTGTTCGTGTGTGTGTGCGTGTGCGTGTGCGTGTGCGTGTGCGTATGCGTGTGTATGCGTGTGCGTGTGCGTATGCGTGTGCGTGCGCGTACGCGTGCGCTCGTTGGTTTTACATTTTTTCCGTAATATTTCAAAACTGTACAAATATTCATAAAATATTTCACAATATTTTAACAACAGTGAGTTCTGTATGGGTTACATGATATAAGAAACCGTACGCCACTGACAATCTCTTCGAATGGGCGGACCTACGTGAAATGCGATCGTGTTTATATTGTTACACGTCCAAACGAATGGTAGTTTCAAACACCTTATATTTATCATAAATCTACAACTCACGAAGCTCAGTACGGGAAAAATTGTATATAGGTGCCACCACAATCGTAAATTTTGATAAAATAAATGGTCTTAGGCAGAATTGCTGCCTACTCAGTAAAACCATTCACCATTCAAATGCAATCACACTTCAAAATAAGTTGATCCAAAAGTTTAAGAAAGAAATTCTGAACTACACGAATCGTCGTAAATTTATTGAACGCACCTTTACAAATGAAAATTCCCAAATCGTAAGACGTTAACTGAAATACTTTCTAATTATCCCTCGTATACCTGTAAATGTATACTTCTAACTGTTATAAAACTTTGAATTAAATGAGTGTTCCCAATTTAGAAAATTCTAAATGAAATAAACGAAATCGGTTTAACAATAAATTGTTATCTCAACAAAATTTTCGTTGATTGCTGAATAATTCAAACATAGAGCGGTTAGTGCTTGTATCATCAATAAAATCGTTATATTTTATTAACACTTCATCTTTAAAACCGTATTTAGACATCATTAATAGGTTTAAACTTTAATAATTCAAAACTGAATAAAAAAAAAATAAAATAAAAAGTACTTTGTTAGTAGTGATCTGCATTAATATTTCAAAGCTAAAGTGAAATTTTGTGCTCGATATGGCTTATTACGCAATTTCCAATCGATCCTTAAATTCGAAAATATGCAAAGACTAATTTCACTTATCAGAAGACGTAACTAGTTACGCACACAACTGACACAAATAAACGACAAAATAAATTAAACAGTGGATATATATTGACAAATTCCGCATGTAAATATATACAACGCTGTGGTTTAAAAAAAACCCAAACACATCAATACGTTAAGACTAAAATTACCCAATTCCTAAAACTAAGAACAACAAAATAGCTAAAGTTCGATTACTGTTTCTTTGAATGAACCGTAATTAACGCAACAATAAAAATGTACTTAAAAGATAATAGTACTTGTCTTGGTTCAATAAAATTTAAGTCAAATTCTTAGGTATTACGTTAATTCATCCTTTTTCGGTGCGGTAGTTGCAGTCCATATGATCTGCTTTCTGTAATCTTTTTTAAATTCTTAGATGCACTACGCACAAAACACAAGAGGTAGCCGTATTCGCCCTATGCACTCGGCTGTAGTACTCATTAACGCGTTGTGTATGATTTGTTCACTCGCATGCCTGGTAGAGGGACTCTTTAGCCTAACATCACATCACCTTATACTGTGATGTTTCCCTTTCAAAACGTTTACCACAATGAAAAATGGTTACTTCCATAGACACATTAAAGTTCTTATTTGCTTTTATACAATCAATTTGGCATTGCTAACGATTGTACACATTCAATGTCAATGATGATCACCTATAACGTAACTAATCTTTACAAACTTTTCTTTCGGTCACATGGTTATCACATGAGCGCGACCTTTGCTCAAAACCTTTAACCAACTAACTCGCCTCTCAAATTTGACACTCGCTTATATACCTTCTGCCTGCCATATTGCCAATACGTCACAATAAATTGGCGCTAAACTTAAAATTAACCTATCACCATTGAGTATTTCGTACATTTCTTTGCGGCGTTGAAGATTCTATCGTAGAAGAAAACGCCAACGATGCAAAATAAACGTAGCCATCTTGAATTACTTTGTAAATTCACTAAAAATTTTCCGAAGAAATCATCAATCGCAATTACATTCGCAATGTAGATTAACCAGATTATCCCTGAACTTTCTATGCAAATCTTACATGTGGCCGAATTCTATTTCGGCACAATTTAACGCACTCCCTCACATTCAACCACTTCACTCTTGAACATGCATCGATTTACCATTATTGCACCATTTTACAAAATTTCTGCAAACAAAAATATGCATACATATTCCTTACTGCACGTTAATAAAATATCGACATATCAGAAACTCACTCATACGTCTACAACCATTTATTTTAGTCCAAATTTCTTTATACACAGTAGCAAAAAGACCAGTAGTTTTACCAGTGCCGTATCAATAAGGATTTACTCAAAACATCATTTCTCAATCAAATTTAACGCTTTCAACACGAAAATCTTTCTACAGCATTCAAATATTCCTTCACACGGTAACCAACTCCTCATTGAATTCCAGTGGCGTATCAATTACACCAACTTACATTGCGCACACAAAAAAAACCTTTTCATGCAAACTCATTTCAGCTACATTTAAAGCATGTCAATAAAAATTCTACACATACGCGGTGCATCAAAATAACCTTACAATATATGACATGCACTCTACCATCAGAATATATACAAAGCGGTTGGTATAAATAATATTATATAAAAAATGGCTCTATTTTGATAAATAATTAATTTTATCGTTTTTAGTACACTTCCCCAAGGGATTGACGTTGTTATGCTCACTTTATGTATCTATTGATTGATCTACTTATGTACACATTATCTCATTGTCCAGAATTAATTATTTTTTATTCTTCAGTATACCAAGGAAGAATTTTTTGATCTGATTCACGAGTTCTGTGCCAAGGCCGGAAAACCATCGTAACAACCGTTACAAATTGCACTTTTTCACGCTCATTATTTCACCTTTGTACTCACTAACATTTTGTGCATAGATCTATTATAATATTCTCGTTGTTTTATATTTTCAGTGATCACATGGATCTTGACCAAGAGGTATCAAAACTATTATTGCATATAAGCATTGATGTCCAATAAGGAAACTTTATGCATTTCCCATGGCTACATAGATTTTGACCAAATTATGTCAAATTCGTTATTTATGCACTAATTTTGATGGGAAAATGCCCCAAAAGCATTGTATCGTTGCCCATAAGTAGATTCTGTGCATTTTTGTTAACCACATCGATTTTGACAAAGATTTGCAAATCCATATTTTTTTACCAATGGAGCTATAACGTGTATTTTTGCATTTATGCACAATTAAGCGCTTCATTTATCAAGCTTTCTTTGGCAAGATTGATGTTCCCAAAAAGTGGTGACAACGGGAAGATATATTCACCGAAACCGTTTTGAGTGTACCTAACTTATTTTTCAGGTGGGAGGCAAGTGTAACCCATGTCAGCCGGGGAGGTACCACCATCCTTACTAAGGGCTCCTTAACGTTGGGTTTCCGATTTTCTGAGCTCGGTAAGGGCTGCTGTTTACCTTTTCTTCATCCTTAATTTATTCTAATCCTTATCCTCCCTTCTCGCCCTCGCTGTTTTCCTATCGGATTGAAAGTCCAAAATTAAAAGTTACAAGAAGGGTGGCTGTGGTTTCTTGGGTAATAAATACCGGACGTAAAATCCTGCCCCATTCGGATGTCCGGGAGGGCAGGGCCGAAGCTACCTCGGTATTCGAAGGTTCCAATTTTCTGATCACTATAGCAACATCTGCGGTATCCAATCTTAATGCTGTTAACCAACATCTTGAACAATTACAACCTGACATTTTGTTTCTATCTGAAACAAAAGTCTCCTCTGAAAGCTCCGATTAACCCGATTTGCAATATCTCCAACACAACCTTCACTCTAGCTCTCGATATAAAGGAGGCGTATGTACCTACATCAAGGACAGCATTGCTTTTATTTTCCTTGAAAAATACAAATTTCGACGTGATTTGGTTTAAACACTCTGGTCCTAAATTTGTGGAATTTTACTGTTGCATTTCTAGGGCTTCTGACAGTAACTTTCAAGAGTTCTTCGAGTACCTTAGTTTGTCTCAGTTTCCATCTTGCGATATCTTAATTGTAGGAGATTTCAATGTTCTTAACTCTAATTGGCTTCAATTTTCATCTACTACTAATCCAGCTGGTCATAGTGCAGAATCATTTGCTATCCCTTATGATCTCGCACAAATGATTTTTGAACCCACAAGCACCCTTGATAACCCTAGCCATACTCCGCACCTTCTAGATCTCTTTCTTACATCAAACCCACTTGTTTACAAAACTTCCGTTCTTTCCCCTTTAGGTCTATTTGGCCATTGTCCAATAGAAATAATTTCTACTAGCCCTAATTATTCTGTTGTTCGCAACACAAATAGAACCTTGTGGTGATTTAAGTCAGCTAGATAAAGTGATTTACGAGACTTATTTGCAACCTTCCCATGGCGCGAATATTGTTTTAAGTCATCCTCTTGTTCGGACATTGCTCTTTCAGTATATGAAGTCATCTTTGTGGGCATAGAGTTATGCATTCCCGAAAAACAGAATCGTATAGAACATTCACGTTCCCAACCCTGCTTCAATAAGGTTTGTGCTGATGGAATAGTTTTTAAAAATAAATCTTATATTAAATGGAAATCTAATAAAACGGTCGAGAGTCATGCAGAATATCTGCGGAAGTGTCATTACTAAAGCTAAAAAATTGTTTGAACAACGAAAATGGAATGACCTACCTACACCTCTTTTGGGTAGTTGTACATTTTGGTCTTTAGCTAAAGCCATTAGTAAAAACTTTGGTACATCTTCGTTTCCACCCTGTGGCATCTTTTCACGGATCTGTAGTTACTGATTCTGTAGACGAAGCCAATGTTTTAAACTCGTGTCTCAATTAATCTGGAAAAGTCAAGTCTTCCCCATACGCTATGAAACCGATACATTTTCGGTACAAGCTCCTAGAATCGATATACAGTCGGCTTGATCTCAATAAGGCGACTGGCCCAGACGGTATTCAAGCTATTGTCTTATAAATGACCCGTCCTTCACTTCTGACATATAATGTAATGAGCGTAGAAAAATCGTTTTAGTTCGTTCCGTGTTTTATGGGTTTTTTTCTATGATTGTGGACCTGAAGAGGCTAAATTAGGCCTATCGGGCTAAAGCAGTCAGGAACACTTAGGAGGATGGATAGAGGGATAACGAATTGCCAATAGATGCCTATGAACAGCTACCTTAAATTTTCTCATATCATAAGTGAGAGGAAAACAGGAACTAGGGAGATCATTCCAGAGTTTAGAAGCCGTGTAGAAAAATGTGGATTGCGCCCGTTTGGTACGACAAGTGGAGATTTGTACTGCATACTGATGATGTGAATGAACGAGTGTTTCTGGCAAAGATAGCCCGAGATGGCATAAAAGAATATAATTCAGCAGCATAATAGCCGTTGTAATAACGATAATACAAAGAAAGAACTGAAACCATCCTTCTATGCTCAAGGGACTGTATGTGAGAAGTTAAGGACGGGTCATTTATAAGCCTAATCGCTCTCTTTTGAATACCCAGAGGTGAGAATTATATTCCAGATGAGGCCGAATTTGGGCCTTATACAGCAGAAGGAGTTGTGGAGAGGTAAAGTACTGCTAAGATCTGTACAAAAAGCCTATTTTACGAGCAGCTGTTTTGGTAGCTGACAGAAGATGGTCAACCCATGAGAGATTTGAAGATACAGTCATACCCAACAGAGTAATAGAGTGAAAACTTAAGAACTGAGCCATTCATACTTACAACAGGAAATGATCGATCTTTTTTGGCGGACATAAGGCAACACTGAGTTTTGTTAGCATTAAATTTAACTAGATTATTGCTTTCCCATTCGAGAATACGTAGAATGTCTTTGTTGATTGAATTTGCCATTTCAGCTTTAATTTCTTGATTTGACATAGAAGGTGGATTATCACAATGAGTAGACTGAGATGAACTACAGTGAAAAGTGTTATCGTCAGCAAAGCAATGGATGGGGTTTGTTGTAGAAGAAATAAGGTCATTTATGTACAGCAGAAAAAGTGTAGGCGCTATAACGGATCCCTGTGGTACGCCCGCGTTAATGCTAACTTCTTTTGAAAAAAATCCATAAACTACGACACGTATTCGTCTTTTATCAAGGAAACTGGAAACCCAGTTGATGAGCGTATCATTTAACCCAAACGAGGTGAGTTTGGCAAGTAAATACTTATGCGCGCTGAATTACATTCTTTGATACTGTCTCGGGCTATCTTTGCTAGGAATACTCGGTTCGTTAATTCACATCATGAATATGCAGTCCAAACCTCAACTTGTACCAAACGGGCGCAATCCACATTCTTCTTCACGACGTCTAAACTCTGGAATGATCTTTATAGTTTTTCCTCTCACTTATGATATGATAAAATTTAAGGTAGCTGTTCATAGGCATCTCTCGGTAATTCAATGTCCCTCTATCCAACCTCCTAAATGTTCCTCATTGCTTTAACATGATAGGCCAAATTTAGCTTGTTCAGGTCCACAATTATAAAAAAAAAATGTATTTGCTTTTTCTCCTATCTTGCACATAGATTTGTTGAACAACATTTAATTTTTTCTGTTTTAAGTTTTCATAATGAACGATTTTTACTTTAATCTTTGAACAAAGTTATAATATTGTTAAATTTAAAAATGAGACAATCAGAAAGTCATACAATTTCATAAAAAGAAATCAGGATCCGTTTATCTTGATAAATTCGTACACATGAACATGTTATTAGCGTATATTGAATAATTACCTTAAATGATGGATTAGTGCTAAAGATAAATACTGCCATTTAGAAAAATTGTAAATTAGATGTTATCAGTTGTTTAATAATCAGAGAGAGCAAGTAATGTAGTGGAAAAGTTATCACATAAAAACGTTGAATCGTGGCAGGAGGACGACGTTTTATCATTTTTCTTATATAAATGAAAGAAAAAGTAAAAGTTTTCAACTTTATCGGTTAGGACGATACTAATTAGTTCAGCAAATAAGAAAAAACTTTGTTCAAAGTTTTAATATAGAGTAGAAAAACAAGTATCGAAATTATATTTTACATTATATACCTCCTAATTCTTCATATACTAATGTTACATTTTCAGTGCAAACGGTAAGGAACATTTTTCAATGTTTGTACTTTTTAAATAAAAATGACAGGAAGTAGTAAATTAGTCAACCGATTTCTGTGAACACTCAAAATAGCACGTACACATTAAAGTTGGTATACTATACAGGGTCCGCCTTTGGGAGCTGATCCTATGAGTATCTGCTAAACCAAACTTATTATAATTTTGAAAATCTGGTGACAGGGTAATGATGTTAGGGCTAACTCATCTAAAATATGTTCACGTTCGTACCACTTCCGGTTATACCGGAAGACGGTACTTAGTCGCTTATTTTAAGTGGAACACCCCGTATATTAATTTTTGGATTTTTGGATTCTATGGATACGTAAGTCCAAGCGTTTTGGAGTTATTCGCATTCAAAATTTAAAAATTGAAAAAAGGTCATGAAGAAAACGAAAAAGAAAATAATTTTTATAACATTTTATTATATCGAAAACAAAGATTCGTAAACTTAAAAATAATTTTATTTCAGCATGATGATTTAAAACAACGCATCCATCAAGAAATACGTCGAATAACGCCCGAAATGGTTCGAAATGTGCAGCATGAATTTGTAGATCGATCAGGCTATTGTCAGTTGACTAACGGAACATTTGCTGAAATAAAATTATTTTTAAGTTTACGAATCTTTGTTTTCGATATAATAAAACGTTATAAAAATTATTTTATTTTTCGTTTTCTTCATGATCTTTTTTCAATTTTTAAATTTTGAATGCGAATAACTCCAAAACGCTTGGGCTTAGGTATAGCACATGCTGCATGACAAATGTTTAGAATTGTAAGGGTAATCCAAAAATGCAATAAAAAAATTGGGTTGCAATTTGAAAAGAAAATTTTTTTAGCAAATCTTTTTTGAGACACCCTGTATAAAATTTTTTTTTTCTCAAAATATGTCCCGAAAAAATTTAAAATCGACGGGTCTGAGCGATTTTTAAAAAAATTGTGCTTTACGAGATATTGAATTTATTCCTTACTTTACGACCACCCGGTATATCTCCTCAATTTTTAGAACGAGTGTTCTGCAAAGGAATACATGATTGAAATTAATCGCCTTAATTTTCGGAATCAGAGTGCCATGTGAAAGTTTTTGTTTATAATGAACGTGAAGCATGGATGTAAATAAAAATGCTTGATTAAGCTGACCAAAGAAAATTAGTACAAAGTCACTTTTTATAACGTTTGTAAATATTTCGACAATACGTTATTATTTGTATTTGTTACTCATTTGTTGTCACTTTATCAAGTCAGCTTGTTGCCGTTGAAAGTCAATCTTAACAAGCTAGCTGCTAGTTTAAAATTTACAGGTTAGAGGCGAAAGTTGATTTTTTGCAAGTTAGAGACGGCCATACCTTGTTCACATTGTATTAGCAAAATAATAAACAGCAAAATAAACAATAAGTGCCGTTGCCAGAGTAATGATTTCAAATGTAACGAGACATTTTTCCTAGTTAACTGTTGCCAGATTTACAAATTAGTAGCATTATCTACATTCGAAAATTGTGTTCCGTTTGCATCATAAATAAGTAACAAATAAATCGTATAACAATACACGCAAGGTAACTGGTTTTACTGGCTCCAGAAGGTCCGCCAGTAAAACCCTTTTTATCTTGCTAGTAATGTTATATACTATAAAAGGTTACAGCTTCGCTTGTAAAAATAAAGTGTGTACGTGCGTGCGTGCATGCGTGCGTGCGTGCGTGCGTGCGTGGGTGCGTGCGTGCATGCGTGCGTGCGTGCGTGCGTGCGTGGGTGCGTGCGTGCGTGAGTGCGTGAGTGAGTAAGTGCGTGCGTGCGTGAATATCTGCGTGCGTGCGTGCGTGCGAGCGTGCGTGCGTGCGAGTGTGCGTGCGTGCGTACGTGCGTGCGGGCGTGCGTGCGTGTGTATGTATTAATTAAAATTGTAGATTTGTTTGGATAATCATCATACTGTTTTTTACTGGTTTCAAGTTTACCTTTTTAGATGCCCAATCAGTTTTAAGCTTATGAAATATTCATATTACATTTATTTGGATGATCTTGGATTAAATAAGTAAAACTAGTTACAGATAGGTTACATTTTTCTTATTAAATTAAGTTCTTGGCATTCTAACAATCAGAATTTTACAGTCTCGGGTTAACGTAATTAAACGTGGTTGCAACATTGTGTAGCTTTTCTGTTGTGTGCTCACTTCATATCAGATAAGAAATTTTAAAAAGCAAAGTGAGGTTTACGTTTCAGTTTACTAAAACATTGCGGTTTCTGTGAGCTTTGCACATTATTATTTCACTACGTCATCAGACCTATAAGCACCGATAGTGCACTTTTGTGTACAAATTTACTGGTTTAATGAGATAAAAACAGTGGGATTAAGATCCATTTCATATGTATTTTTACCTTCTAACCTACACATCTATGTAGGTATAGAAGGTTATGCAATCGACTTTTTTCACTATTGTTAAACCAACGTATTAACTCATTTTACAAGGTTTGGCCAAGTTTCGTCGAGATCGGCAATGATGAGTAAGTGAGTGAGTGAGCGAGGGAGCGAGCGAGATGGAGTGAGTAAGTGAGTAAGTGAGTAAGTGAGTAAGTGAGTAAGTGAGTAAGGTGAGTAGTGAGTGAAGTGAGTGTGAGTAAGTGAGTAGGTAGAGTGAGTGAGTGAGGTGAGTAAGTGAGTAAGTGAGTAAGTGAGTAAGGGGTGAGTAAGTGAGTGAGTGAGTAGTGAGTAAGGTGAGTGGAGTGAGTGGAGTAGTGGAAGTGAGTGAGGTGAGTGTGAGAAGTGAGTAAGTGAGTAGAGTGAGTGAGAGTGAGTAGGGGTGAGTAGAGTGAGTGTGAGTGAGTGAGTGTAAGTGAGTGGAGGTGAGTAGGAGTGAGTAAGTGGTAGTGAGAGTGAGGTGAGTGAGTGAGAAGTGAGTGAGTGAGTGTGAGTGTGAGTAAGTGAGTGAGTGAGTGAGAGTGAGTAGAGTAAGTGAGTAAGTGAGTGAGTGAGTAAGTGAGTGATGAGTGAGTGGTGAGTGAGGAGTAGTGAGAAGTGAGTAGTGAGGTAGTGAGTGAGTAGTGAGTGTGAGTGTGGTGAGTGGAGTGAGTAAGGAGTAGTGGTAAGTATAGTAGTGTGAAGTGAGTATGAGTGTAGTAGTGAATGATAGTGTGAGTGAATGAGCGAGTGAATGAGCGAGTGACTGAGCGAGTGAGTACTGAGCGAGTGAGCGAGTGAGTGTGCGCACGTGCGCGTGTGCGTGTGCATGTGTGTATGTACATGGATGTGCTAATACTCACGATACACGTGCGCACTTAATTTCGTGTTTAGTTTTTCTCCTGGAGGTGATTAGTTTGGGAGAAATTTAGTGACAAATAGGAGGGATTATTACGAGCTGTTTCTGATCTTTGTCAAATATTTCTGAAACAACTGCATATTTCCAATATGAAGATACCAATATAAAGACATTAGATATATAGATTACTTATATTATGTGCAATTTTTTGATACGATGCGTAAATTAGCGGGAAAAAATTCCTAAGTTAGAATTTAAGTGTTGTTTCAATATGTGAATAATGATTAATTTTAGACATATTTTTTAAGGAAAATTTAATTTTACATTACTCTTAATTATAAAGTTTCTTAATATAAAGCGGGGTAAGTGTAAAAATTAGATATGATTGCAAATGCTTAAAGTGTATTATCGACATTTTTATAGAAGGGCGGCTTTGGAACTTTCAAGTTAGAGTCTATATGTCTATTAATCTATATCTAACCTTGATGCTTAAACGTCCATCTGACACATTATTGTTTTTGTTTTTGCAGTGTTGGTTATTTTCGTAATGAATTTATTATAAAGGAGGTTGTATAATATCCTAAAAAGATTGTTATTAAAATTGTTTAATTTCTTTTCATTTCCATTTTGTAGTTTTTCCCACACCAAAAAATTGTTTTATACATTAACGTCAATTATTCAGATTGTGCTTGAGGGAAAAAAATTTCGTTCGTCTAAGAGTCATCATCCAGCACTGGCGGCGAAAAACTAGAATCGAGAAATATCACCGGTTTAAGGGTTTCCGCCACTCAGCATTGCTGCAGGGCGGTAGCAACCTGTCTCAAGTGTACCGCGATCACCACCCCAGAGTACGCAAATAACCCGGTACAGACCGGGCAATGTGCGATCTGCGCCACGGAAGAAGATGGAAGTCCCTCAGCTGCTGAAGAGGTCACCGCCAACAGCGCAGTTTTCTTCAACACGGAATGGCGTCAGTTGCGCCCAAGCGGCTGCAGACGATGTTGGTAAGGTGAAAATATCAATAGCGGCGCATGACTTGTATTATATATAGTTTTGTACTTTATACTACAGGTTTTTAATATTCTAAATTTTAAATAAACCTTGTTGAATTGAATTGACCGTAAACATTATTCGTTCATAGTTTTAACGGAAGATCACAAGTTACTCATTAACATAATCAAAACTACATTCAGAAAACACAATAAGGTATGAGAAATAACTCAGAATTGTTCTGCAAAATACATTTTATGGTTTGTTAAAATTAATCTATCATATATTAGTTAACCCTTTTTATACTTTTCTACAATTGCTACTGGAATGTTTAAAGCTTCTAATATTTGCTTTCAAATAACCGAGTTTAGATAATGTGTTCCATTAATAACATTTTTTTCAATTAAAAATTTTTGTATACTGGAATGGTAATGTAAACTTACAAAATTAAATTTCTATAACATCTGGATGAAATTTTGGTAATGTAAGTTAAATTTCGATTTTTTATACGAGATTGTAAAAATGAATTATTTTAAGCTTCTGTTGTCGATTTTTTTATGATTATTCGTTGTTGGGAAAAATTATTTGTTTATGGTTTATTTTAAAGATGTTAATGAGACTTTGTATCTGCTTTCTAGCGGTTTTAATTACTGTATTTAATATAATGCGTCGTGTAGTGCATTTTACCATTACGATTACTGTGCAACTTTTTTTATTCAGTTTTATCTGTGCCTTAAGTTTTTATTATTAGTTATCTATTGATAGGCGTGATATGTCATGTACTAGTTGGGTAATGTCTAATACTATCTAGATAAAAGCATATTGAGTTACGGTGTGAGATAACCAGGGTTTGTTGAAGTAGTGAGAAGATGGATGTTCTCATTAAATTTGACTTTTCAGCTCATTAAATAGGTTCTTTTATTGGTGGATAAAACTAAAAGTTTAGCAAAATCGTAGGAAAGAGACATTGAGTGGCTTCTTTTATATGTTTCACAGTAACGTGGAGGTCAAGGCGAGCCGTTACGCCGTACGTCAGGTGTGTGTTAGAGTAATGTGTTACCGTCAGTAGACGCCAAATAACTTGCGTTTAGCGTAAAGCGGATTTTGATAAATATTTAGTTACAACATAATATTACGTATCGTTAATGAACTCCCAATTACAGGTAGTTTCCGTTTTTAGCATTTGCTGATTTGTAAAAACATTACCCAAGGGAAACCGTCATGATGAGCTTAGCATGCTCAACTGTTGTTTTTGATTTCCCTTGTGATTTTATCACGATGCCATAAATTAGGTTACCGTAAAAGGAGAATTAAGTGAATGTGTAACATTGCGTTCGTTACCAGAGGTGTCAGTTAACATTAGAAACTCCAATTTTGTACGCTACAGCATTAACCTTAAAGCAGAATACTTTAAATTGTTACTAAATGTTGGTTACCTTTGGAAGTACACTATAGTTAATAGCACTACTTGCAAATTGGATTAATAGACGTGCTAGGATTTCGCGTTTTTTATTTGTGACTAACGAAAGGTCACCGTCTGGAGTACGTTAATCAATTATACGACTATTTAGTGAATTAATTATTTAATCAATGGATATGTGATTTTCGATTAATTAAAAAAATTAATTACACCTAGTAATCAATTATCGATTGTTCAAACGTACAATAGTCTACCCACATTTCACATTAAACTTTCTGCTCATACTGCCCTAGCTAACATACTGCACTTAACTATGTTTATGATATTATTCTCTAACCATCGTTCGACGAATCGATATTATGATTAATCAACTTCTAGATGATCGGTTAATAAAAAAAATCTGTTACTTTCAGTAATCGATTATTGATTATTCAAGCTTATGCCCAACCCTACACCAGAGAAACCTAGTACGATTTGGATTAGTTGTAAAATTGTGTCGACGAATGGAAGTTAAGTAAAAATATGTCTAATGTCTGTTTAGTTCTTCTCGTTAACGCGAGAATATTGATAATTTTTAAGGTTGAGCAGTATTAGCTCTTCAGGTTAATTAAAATTACTACTAATATTTGCAGTGTGGTTATTACGATTACAATTTTTGGTTATGTGAATTTTATTGACTAATCGGAATTCCACGAACACGACACACCTTACTAATTTTGTCGTCGTACGTGTACGTGTACGTATACGTGTACGTGTACGTGTACGTGTACGTGTACGTGTACGTGTACGTGTACGAGTACGTGTACGGGTACGAGTACGTGTACGTGTACGTGTACGAGTACGTGTACGTGTACGTGTACGTGTATGTGTACGTGTACGTGTACGTGGACGTGTACGTGTACGTGTACGTGTACGAGTACGTGTACGTGTACGTGTAAATGTACGTGTATGTTCGTGTTTGTGTTTGTGTCTGTATCTGTGTCTGTGTCTGTGTCCGTGTCCGTGTCCGTGTCCGTGTCCGTGTCCGTGTCCGTGACCGTGTCAGTGTCCGTGTCCGTGTCCGTGTCCGTGTCC
>JARFJB010001340.1:2730000-2755000 GCA_036346205.1 Vesta saturnalis
TGTTCAAAGGAAAAGTATCCGAAGTGTTGATTTTGTCCACTGCAGGAATTGTTCAATTGATGTTCCTAGATATGCTTTCCAAGGACATCTGGGAAGCAATAGACACAAATAAAATGTGTGTCTACTCGTTGGTACTAGGATTGAAGTAATTCGGAATACATTTAAGCAACGCACTGTTTTGTATAGACTATCACCAGCCAATACTCATACAGACGTGAAAACATTTGTGGGTGACGTTAAAGTGGGTGTTTTGAAACTAATACAAATTCAGTTGCAGAAACACCTTTCCCTGAAGTGCAGTGCCGAGTTGTTCGATTTGTACTTTCTAAATAGTAGAGAAAGTACTGAATTAAAATCCTTTTAAACTAGGTATGACATTTTGAGTGTCGGGATGGTTTTAAAAACTATTTTCAAAGAATGATGGAAATTTTGGATACAAAGCAATCGGAATTTCAGCATAAATATTCTGGTAAATGTGAGCCTTGAGCATTGTTATAATGTAATAGTAATGTATTTTGTAGGCTGGTCGCTGGCGCAATTCGTATGTTTAGGGGTAAATATGTTGAAATTATCTCCCTCCACGAGCTCTCCTATATGAATGTACCAGCGGAAATTGCGCATAAGCCTGCTATGGTTAATGTGACGAATCATGATAATTGTTGCTTTGCATGGGATATTGTATCCGCATTAATCACACGGAAGGGACCACCATAGTGGATAATTTCTTATTCCCATTTCAAAACGCCAATGGTATAAAGTTTCCTGTTAAGCTGCCTAACGTCTCAACTTTCGAGTCCAACATCGATATTTCCGTCAATGTTTATGGACAGAAAGATACGTATTGTGACGGTGAGCGTTTAACGGAAGTAGTACATGCTCTCTGCTATACCAGAGCTAAACAACCCGTTCATGTTCATTTATTACTATTAGTCAGTAACCAAACGGAAAATCAGCATTATGTTTGGATAAAAAATGTCCTCGTTTACTTAGCAACCAAATAACCCAAACGTCATGGGGCAAAACACTTTTGCGATTCACGTCTTTATTACTTTAGAACACAAGAGCAATTAACGCGTCACGTACCGCATGACTGTAACTTCGTGTACACTAGATTACCTAATTTGAAACAAAAAAGGCAGAAGTTTTATGCGGAAAATGTACTTGCGTTTCGGAACTATCAAAAGCAGATGTTTTTAAGAACTGTTGTTCCAGTGTTCCCACTAACTAATGAATAAAAGGTAATATATGAACAAAGTTGAAATTGCTATGTATACAAGCCTTTTAGGGTGATCTTACAAACCCTAAAGTACGAGATTACTGGCGCGTCACTGGTAAGTATCGTGGTACCGCACATTCCATTTGTAATTTAAACTATCAATTACCTACATTTATCCCAGTTTTTTCCATAATCTCAGTGGTTATGATATCCACATATTCATCAAACATTTAGCGAGTGAAACGGAAGAAACTAACGTGCTCCCTATTAATAGTCACAAATATATAACGTTCGGTAAGCATATTTTTGTAGATGAATCTATCAACAGTCGTGATCATAGGAAATTGCGATTCGTTGATAGTTGTAGGTTCATGGCTGCATCTTTAGATAGGATATTTCATAATTTATCAGACGAACAATGTATAGAGGTAAGGAAATATTTTGGTCATGACAATGACTTTGACTTCGAAAGAAAGGTCATTTTCCCTATGCGTACGTGGGCAGCTTTAGTAAATTAGACGATGTTCCTATGATAAATTCTATAATAAAATGCGTGATGAAAATATAACCGATGAGGAATACTGTCGCGTACCTACTTGTGTGAGATCACTTTAAGGGTAATACACTGGTCACATATATTTAAATAATTTAAATATATATTTAGACGGTAATTTACGGGTGTATATGGTTTAGAACCTGCACAATATGTTACCATACCTGGATTGGCGTGGGATGCTATGTTGAAATGTACGAAAGTTTAGTTAGAATTACTGACTGATATAGATATGTACCAATTTTTCAAGAAAGGAATCCGTGGTGCGGTGAGTACTTGTGTTAAACAGAGAAGTATTGATAACAATGAGTTTTGTTTCAAATTATCACCCTAATCGTCCCAAAGTGTTTTTGCAGTATTTGAATGTATCGTACTTATATACGTCAATATCTCTCTCACGTATGGATTCGTGTAGGTAATTTCTTTACTCTAAAATAGGGCATTTTTAATTTCTCAATAAATTCTAATAGCTCAACATTGCTCAAGGCGTGACGTGGTAGCTTCAGTGGGAGGTTTTTGAATACGGTTCTAAATATAAGCCTAAACCTCGCTTATATGGTTTCATATATAAGCCTCTCCCTAAGCCGCCGCTTTCATTGCTTGATTGTGATGTTTGGTTTCTGCGATTTTGACGCAGCTTTTGCATCTGCAACTGCAGCTGCACCTCCAGCTCCACCCAACGAACCTAAAGCTCCTAATGCTGCAAAAGGGGAATGAGAGGTATGAATCCCCCACATTTTAGGATTGTTAACATTCTGTTCTTGGGTGTCAAGATTTTTTCTGTATTAGAACATTTAAGGCTTGTTGTACCTTAGATTTGAAAGATGATCGAAGTTTACCACAAACACGGCGTCGTGGTAGAAGGACTGCTTTGTTAAACGAAATTTGTCCATTTCTCTGAGAACGGGTCCTTCGTCGTGATTTGCTTCCCATTCCCATTGTGCTTTCCCTTTCATTATACCGTGTATGGTTAATGGAACTGCTCTTTCTCCAAGCGTTTGAGGAATTTATTTATTAAGTTGTTAATTAATCCAAAACCTTTTTTCTTGCTATTATACCGAGAACGTTACTTGTTAACATACTCACTGACAGTTCATTACTAACTATTTAATGCGTATATCACGTACATATATATGTATATATATATATATATATATATATATATATATATAAATTAATAATTATTAATGATTAATAATTATTTTCGAAATAGTTAATTTAACGCAAATATTGACAACACTAACACCGCATCACTTTTCGAATTATGCCACATTTAATAATTAACATGGCGCATACCGTTTCAAATAATCCCAATAAATAGGGAATTTTTGAACTTAGGAGAAAGAGTTGCATTGATTTCCGCGAAGAACATACAGTGAACTTTGACGTCATATCCGGAAAGTGAGCAGCGCCATCTACATGTGCCACACAGTATAAAGTCCGGATGGAATCAAAATAAAAAAAATCGACGTGACGCAGGATTTTGACCACAAATTAGCGATTTCTAAAATAATGAATTTATCCGTTAATTTCTGATATATATATATATATATATATATATATATATATATATATATATATATATATATATATATATGAGCGTCATACAATGCATGGGTGACATCCGTTTCATTTCGCAAGATACAGAATTACCCATAAAAAATTATGACATCACTTATAGCAAGAAACAATACTCTAAACATACTGGTCTACTAAAAGGGGTTATAAACGAAGTGTAATCGCCGGTCCATCTGGCAGCGGAAAAACAAATGTTATGGTTACCTCGTTAGAACATCCAAATGGTTCACGTTTTAAAAATGTCTATGTATAATGCACATCTTTATATCAGCGCAAATACCAATACCTAAGAGATTTACTGATTCCCGTAAAAATTCAATAATGATTTTTGATGACGTGGCATGCCATAAACAAAATAAAATTAGAGATCATTTTTGTTTTGGCAGACACCAAAATAATGACTGTTTCCATCTGTGCAAAACATATTCATCTATTCCAGACCAACTTATACGTGATAATGCGAATTGTTCTTTTTCAACAAGATCACACTAATCCTAACCGTGTGTATGATGATCACATTAATGTAGATATTTCATCTGATAGATTTAAAGACTTGTGTTTCTGTCGCTGGGGTGACAAATTCGGATTTCTTGTGATCAATAAAGTAAGTGACGTTAATGCTGGTCGTTTCCGTAAGGCATTTGACTCTTAAATTGCATTATAAATACTGTAATACTAGTGTAAACATGCAGTAGTAACGGAGGAGCGCTTAGTATATGACATTTTGCGTGCTCGCAAGATTATGCAACAGAAATATGCTAGTTTAAAAGAAGACACTGCACGTACTGATCGTATAATAGAGGCACACTTTAAACCTATAATACAACCATTAAAACAATTGATTACTAATAATAGATGGTTATTTCATCAAAGCTGAACCCTTTACACCAGAATTTGAAAATTTGAGCCCATTGCACGTGAGAATGAAATATTTTTACATCGTACACCTAAAACCTCTGGAATATGGAAAGCACCACGTGCTCTTGTTCCTGGCACTATTCTACGAGCTGTAGAAGAAACTGTTATTGCTGATACCACACATGACGACGAGTTGGAGATCCCTAGTTTACATCAATTGAAATCGGAACTGTTAGCTGCTGGATCTCAACCGGCCTCTGAAGTGTATCTTAATCAGTATGAAAGATTGGCGAAATACTATGCCGAAGATACATTTAGAGATTTTGAAGACGAGTATGTCAACACACGGTGTGCAGTTTCTTCCCGAAAAAGAGAAACTTTTTATTGGTAATTCTAAACTAGACTTTGTTGGAGAGAATTTTCATATCGCTTTTCCTGATGGATCATCCTTAAACTATGATGAAACTCCGAGATTGTATGAACTATTGTTTCAAAAAGTACCCACGGGATACAAAAAGAGTGATCTACAGCGACACAAAGACATTTCGCATCACACAAATGCCGCACGACGTAATTATAACCCAGATGACCAAATCAAAGTAACTAATAGTAAGAAATACATTGAGATCATTAAATTACTCCAACCTAGCAAACGTTCCGTTACATCATCTATTGCACCTCCTACCACAAGATATCGAAGATCTCCAAAAGAGGACGTGGAATGCAACTATTGCGATATAATAACAACGTGATTTAGTTTGTACCTTTATCTTCATTTAATGGTTACAACGACCACCACTTTGTGGTTGTGATTCATATGAGCGTATTGATGCTAATCTAACGATTTTCGCCATAGCTAAAATGAGTAAAGCTGATGTTGAAGAACTGCAGAAACCAGCAAGAAGAAATTTTCCGCAACGTTGCGTAGTTCTCAAAGGTTTAAATGATCTATTTCAAGCTGGTTTAGTGGAAATGATACCTTACGCTCGGGTAAATAAAAAATTTCGGTAAATTTTAGGGATAATAAATGCATTTTCTAAATATGTCTGGGTTTTCCCATCAAACGGAAGAATGGTAAACTAGTTGCAGATGTAGTGTTGCTAATTATGATTCAAGAAACAAACCGGATACAAAGCGTTAGATGTAACGGAAAAGAACGTTGCAGCTATTTTGAAACATTTAAAATGTCACTAGACAGTAAAATACCTAAATTTAAAACGGGGGATTGTATACGTATTAGCAAATATAGAAGCATATTCTTTAAGGGCTACACACCTAATTGGAGTTACGAAGTCTTTCGAATATTAGCAGTGAAACTTTCAAGCCCAATTACCTACACATTACGTGACAGTCGAGATCAAGAGATTCAAGGACGTTTCTGTGAGCCAGAACTTGAAAGTGTTAAACATCCTGACATTCACCTAGTTGAATGTGTAATACGACGTCAAGGGAACAAATCTCTCGTGAAGATATTATATTATATTATCACTGTTTAATCTTAGTGGCTTCAGTTTGAAAAAAGGGCTACTACTTTCTACGACAACACAAGCGAAGATATATATATATATATATATATATATATATATATATATATATATATATATATATATATATATATGAAGATGTGCAGTGAAATACTGAATGGTTCGCCAACATGGATAAATGAATTCGATACTTCCAACATCCTGACTTTATAGATAATTTGGGCTATTACTCACATTTGTCCTTTATACTCGTTATCACCTTGTTGGCCATATGCATCTATGCTACAACTGCTACAAAGCTTTGCAATCAATTGAATACTGAGTTATTATTGACCACCATACACATATAGAGGGATGGGTTGCACTGTACCACATGTCACACCAAGAGCACTGATGCTCATCGTGTAGAGCAACCCTAGGCATGTTGCACGAAGTATATGAGAACGGCTCATGCTTACTTTGTGGTGAAGTATACTATCTGGACAATTACTACTTCTTTCATAATTTATACATCGTATATAATAAATTATTTCATGTTAGTAGATTACTGTGTTCTACCGCGAGAACATGTATGACGTGCCACCAAACTTTTACTATCCTTAGTATTACAATTATTTCGATAACGTTTACTAACATGTCGAACATGGTCTGAACTTCACTCACCTTCATCGCTTGCTGCAGCAGGGTTCACTTCCATACCTCCCGACGACAGTTGAAGGCTTCTTGTGCGGAGTTAGAATAGACCGACGGCAACCATCTGAAAATACGTACGCTCAATTACTTTAACCACGTCCACGTAGGTGTAATTAAACAGAAGTGGAAAGGACCTCTTGCACTTGTACTAAATCAAAATGTTTTATTCCTAAAGAAAACCATATATATGAACAAATAATTGTAATAAACTTATTACATTTGTACAAATCAAGCTGTCTTTGTTTATAAAGCAAATAAATACATTAACATATTTTTTTCACTATTGTGTGTAGTTTTAGCGTTAAAAATTTGGGTGTGGTAGACATTCTACATCTCACGTTTTGAGGTGTGTGACCTTGACACGTTAGTAGTTGACGTGTAAAAGTTTCAATTGTACTTTGCTGGTATTTCGTGATGTTGACATGGTGTAACCTTGAGAATGTGTCACCTTGGGAATGTGGGACCTTGAGAATGTGGGTTCTAGGGAATGTGATATTCCAAAACTCTCCAATCTTACCTACTCATTTGTGTGTCTGTGTCTGTGTGTGCGCCTGCGTCTGCACCTGAATCCACATCTGCATCTAAGTTTGTGCCTGTGTCTGTGTACGAGTCTGCTTCTGCGTGAGTCTACGCCCACGCCTGCAACTGTGTCGGCATCCGCGTCAGTATTTGTGTCTGGGCCTGTATCTGACTGCGTGAGTGCGCGTGTGTGTTTGCGATGAGTCCTTGGGACCCGATGCCTGAAAATCTCACACACGTATTTATCATCTAAATGTCTAGACTCCAGTGAATTGTGTGGTAATGGAATTGAGGAGTCAGTAGTAAGGGGGGTAAATGTGAGTTTATCTAAGTAGAGTAACCCAAATTTCCAATTTCATTCATATCAAAAAATGAGGTTATTGTAGTAGTAATGATAATGGGTTCTCACCTTGCGGTGTGCTTCAACAACCTCATAAAGAATATGCATTATTTAATACGAGTAGTAATAAATATAATAATATGACGCTACGCTGCCTTCTGAGCCTGAATCTGTGCCTGTGTCTGTATTTGTGTTTGTGTATGGGTTTGCGTCGGTCTGTATCAGAGTCTGTGTCCGTGTATGTGTTTGTTTCCTCGTTTGTGTGCGCATCTGTAGGTCAGTGTTTACATCAGTGTCTGCGTCTGAATCTGTGTCTGAAAGTGGGGTAAATGTGATCTCTTGTAAGTCGGAATAAATTAAATTTCAAATTTAATAACGATTCAACGTTAATGTGCACATACTTTCGTTATGTAAAAGAGCTCGTACGTACTTCTTGTCCTGAAAGCGTGGTTATACGAGTAGTAATAAAGATAATTTGACACGCTATGTTCGGTGTCCGTGTCCGTGTCCGTGTCCGTGTCCGTGTTCGTATCTGTGTCCGTGTCCGTGCCCGTGTCTGTGTCCGTGTCCGTGTCCGTGTCCGTGTCCGTGTCCGTGTCCGTGTCCGTGTCCGTGTCCGTGTCGTGTCCGTGTCGTGTCCGTGTCCGTGCCTTCCGTGTCGTGTCGTGTGTGCCTATCCGTGTCGTGTCTGTCGTCCGTGCCCGTGTCCGTGTCCGTGTCCGTGTCCGTGTCCGTGCCCGTGTCCGTGTCCGTGTCTGTGTCTGGGTCTGTGTCTGTGACTGTGTCTGTGTCTGCGTCTGAGCCTGTGTTTATGGCGTCCTCGTCCGCATCTGTGTTGTACGCCTGTATGTCTGCATGAGCATACGTATGTGTCTGTGATAAATACTACGGAGGCGATACCTCAAAATTCCTAACATGTAGTTATGACCTAAATATTTAAACCCTACTGATTTTTGGTGGTGAGTTATTTACGTGGTAAATAGTAAGAAGGGCAAATGTGATATTTACGTAATCGCGACGACTCAAAAACTTTAAAAACGTCTATATCCGTATTGGAAAAACTTTTTTAGGACATAAATATCTACATACGAGACATTTTTGGTGGCGATGGATTTCCGGAGTAAGGAGTAAGGGTAATGAATGTGATTTTCGGAGGAACTCAAATTTCAAATTTAACATAAATTTCTAGATACTTGTGATTATTTGGAGGCAGAATTGCGTGTTAAGCACTAAGCTTCGTTGGCGTGATTTTCTTTCGCCCGCAATAGCACAAATACTCAAATAGCTATGACATTCAAATTTGTCGTAAATGTCTAGAGCCCCGTTATATCTGATGATGGTATTGGCCGTGGTAGAGAAATTGGGATGTAAGAGAGGTAGCGGATTTTATTTTTCTTCGTTTGCAATAATTGAAAACCTTAAAAACCGATTGCATTTAATTTTGAAAAGTCTTTGATTGGAACCACTCAAGTAATAGAGGCGCGAAAGTTAGCCGAATCTTTAACAATATATCATTATATTAGAAGTACGCTGAACATATTAAATGTAATGCTGATGTAGCTATTTAACCATAAGGTGTATTAATGAAGGCGATTAACGATGAGGCGTTTTAATCACGCACTATTACACGAGTTGATTACAATATTTTTGACAAAATCTCTTTCTTTAATTTTCCTGTTTTTCCAAAGCGAAAATTTTATGTCAACCAGGCTGCCATCTCGTAATCAAAGTACAGAACGTCTGACAGTTCTCATTCGTTTACGCAATACATTCATTGTTAGATATTTCATACAAATCAATGCAGAGCTTCCTATCAACTTCATTTAAATCGTTTATTAATAGTCCCTATTAATGAATAATGTGGTGTTGCTTAATAATAAACGATTCTCTGAAAAAGTATATTAATGCCAAATCTACATACTAATAGTTATGCCATCATTAAATAAAATGATAAAACCGTGGCAATATCCTGAAAAGTTATTTTATATTTTTAATTAAAGTTAAACTATTGACTGTATTTGAGAAACGCAGTTTTTTAAATCGACTTTTCGATAATTAAGAATCGAAACATTGTATAAAACCCTATTTAGTATCTAAAGCTTTCTGGCGCTATTAAGCATTGAAGCAGAACAATATTGTAAAAGGAAAAACGGAATACGATAATTGAAAATGTAGACGTGTTTAAGTAAGTATGTAAATTGCCTCTTGAAGCCCCAAGGTGTATAAGACAATTACTTTCCTGCTTCGAATTGATCTAAATAAGGTCAATGGTATGCGATAATAGAAATAAACTTTATTCGCAATTTTTCCCAGTTGCCTTAAAAATTCCGCACATCTACTAAATTACAATATCCAGATAAAAGCGAAGATTTCTTTAATCAAAGAGGATCTGATTTGAATGCATCGTTTTAACGCATCTTAGTAGTTTTTTTTTGGAGATTGTTTTGTTAAAGGGTCCATATAAAAGTTATAACAAAACAGAGCTTGATCATATAATATGCGTTCAGGCACCATCTTTTTATTAACTGCGTAGACACTCGCATTGCCAAAATTGTTGCGTTGCTTATTTAGCTAGTCGTATTATTAATGCATTTTTTTCACTACTTTCTCCTAATGCGTAAGTGATTTTTGAAAAGGTGACTGATGTGTTGAAATAATGATTAATTAGGTATCGTGCCTATTTTCGAGCTAAAGTAATAAACACCATCTTGTTTTAGATAGAGAAGATGAGAGTTATAAATTCCTTTAAGATTAGAAGAATGAATGTTTGTACAAAGAAATTCTAAAATCAGGTTTGTTTATACTTGTCATCGAATAGTTATTTCAGTGAGAAGTGATACATGTCGTTAATGTCTTTTCACTCAGATAATTAGAAACTTTAAGCAAATACACGTGCATTATTTATATACATCTGATGACACATTTGTAAAAGTGTAATCGTCGAAATGCCGAAATTAATTGATCTTATTTGTTTTTCCGTAAAAGCTATTGCAGCGTCTATATTATACTAGTTTATGTATTCAAACTATTTTCCGACGCCAAAAAAATAGGCAGTAAAATAAGATCAGAACACTTTATTGTTCATAAATAACATACAATGTGACCTACATACGCTAGAGGGCAATCTGTGCGAATTATAACAACTAAAACTTTCATCACACGCACATTTTATGAAGTAAGATTAATTTTGTCAAAAAGCACGCTTGTTTAATGCAAGTTTTACTGTTAAATGAAAATGTATGTCTTGATGAAAACTCTTGAATTTATATAATGCGCGAATTTCGATGTTTGAAAACGCATTCTTGCAAAAAAAACTCCCGGAAGTAAGATTTGTAAGAATTGCAGTGAAGCACACTTTTTTACTTTTATGTACGTCCCGGGATGTGTCGTGACCGTTCGACGTGACCGTCCATTCAGCCGCAAAGATGACCCGGGAGCAGCGTTGACGAAATTAAAACTTTTTTAATCTTAGAAAACTATTGCGTAAAGGGGCGCAAAACGTTTCTACCTACTATTTTGCGGTTTACTTTATAACATTATGAACTCATCAAAAAGTTTACCTTATATACTTTTTTGTTCATGAAAATTACTGAATTAACTAGAAGATTGATCGTTTTATATACGGTACTTAAATTATCTCAATTTTTTAGCAATCTTTATTATCAAAACATTTTTTTGCACATAAATGTCTGTTGATAAACTCTAAAACATCTAAGCATAAATTACAGATTGTTTTAGTTTTTTTTTTTTACAATAGACAGAGAACGCTTATCCACAATTGAATTTCAAATTTGTAAATATTTATAAGGGGTGACTCAGAATTAAATTAAATTGTAAAAATAAAGTAGCTCATTGGTGCTTAAACGTTTTAATAAATTGAACTAGAAACATTTGAAAATTAACCCTTATCAATCATGCCGTTTAAATGTTGCCCTTGACGTCTTATGCAACCACCTAAACGATGTTCTGTATTTAGAATAACTCGTCGACGCAGTGCTTCAGGGATGGCGATAATTATTCCGCTATTAGGTCTTTCAAGTGTATGTTCATTCGCCGTAAGATTTACATATACCTTAGATACTTCTAAGCTAGCCCCCAAGAAAAAAAAGAAGAAATCTAGTGGGGTCAAATCACACCTTCTTGCAGGCCAGTTAATGTCACCTCTACATTAAACTAATTTTTCAGGGAAATGTATTCTTATTGCCTCTAAAACTTTATTCGCAGGATGGCTCGTGGCGCCATCCTGCTGGAACCATGTGCGATTATCAAACCCTTCAAATGCTTGAAATACTGATCCTAGAAACTGTGGATCATCAAACAGTCACGTTCAGCATTTACTGTAATTAATTGTCCTCGATGATTCTCAAAAAAATATAGACCTATCAGGCCTTTAGAGACATTGCTGCTCATACAGTTACTTTTGGAGTGAGCAGAGCGACTACAAGTCCCTTGGGTTTGCCGCAGGCCAGTATTGACAATTATATTTGTTCACGTACCGTATAAATGAAAATGTGCTTCGTCACTAAAAAGAGTATTACCAAAATCATTGAACTCCTGCATCAAAGTAGCAGAATTAAGATGCCTACGATGATCATTATTCTTCCAAGCTTGACCTTATGGGAATGGTAATATAATAGTATGTTATGAAATCAGTTTATAATGCAAGGGATTATGGCAGGAGTTTCCATGGAAACGAATGCCATAATCCCGCATTATAAACGAATTTCATATGCTATGTTGTCGTCGAACTAGCCACTGTGAGGCACAATTCAAACGAAATAATAATTTCAGATCCTTACAAAAAAATATCATTTCATAGGAGTTCATGAACGGTATTATTATAGTTGCCATAGTTTCGCATTATAAGTGTCATTTATTTTGCACAAATAGACAAATTTTGCAAAAATGGATTCAGACGTGGACAAAGAAATCCTTAAAAAAGGAGAAGAAGCCGATTTGAGTCTTATACCCAAAAAATCCGAAATCATTTATAAGAAAGAGTTCGACAGATTTATTGAGTGAATGCGCAAGAATAATAGGGAAACTGTTACAGAGAAGCGTTTGCTTGCGTATTTCCTTAATCAGATAAGTTTGTTACATCATTTATTAAAGATATATTGTATTTATTTTATTAGTCGGAAAGCTACAAATCGTCTTCATTATGGTGCATGTCCTCCAAATTAAAATGTATATTACGTCTCAAAAAGCGAGTTTTCAGAACTTTCGGCATTCTTGAAAACTGTTCTGTTGTAATACCAGAAGTCATTAGTGTTTTCAAAGAGCAATTTTTCTTGAAGCACTCGACAAATACTCAGATATGAAGGTAAATTTATTTTATGATTACATTTAGGTAGCTGCAATATTTGGTGTGTTTGTTGCAGACTAGAACAAATCTGTTTATTTTTCTTATGTTAATGTTAGATCGTAGCCATCTAACACTAACCTTAAGAAAAAAAGAAAATAAATATACAGGATAATACCATATATACAAGGTACTCAGACAAAATACGAAGGATAGGCAGCAAATACAAGATACGCACTGCCTTCAAATCGACCAGAACGCTCAGAATACTAACCAAAACCAAACCATACAATGAAGATCAGAATTCCAAGAACTGTATACAACCTACCATGCGAATGCGGCAGAGCATACATAGGAGAGCAGTAGACCACTCAAAGTGAGAACTCAGGAACACAAGAACAACGTCCGCAAGGGCGAAACAGAAAGATCAAGAATCGCTGAACATGTCTGGAACGAAGACCACCGCATCCAATGGGATAACATACAGATAGTGGCAAAGGACGAGAATACAACTCGTCGGAAACTCAAAGCCACATTCATCGCACTAGCAGAAAATCCAATAAGCCAAGCTAGTGTAGAAATGAAACCCATATGGATTCCAATAATGCGCGAAGCTTAAGCGCAATACACCTGCGCAAGAGGTTACGGCGCAACATGCGCAATAAACTTCTGCGCAACCACGAAAAAGTTTAATATATATATAGTTCTAAAATATATTGGATTACTCAGTGGCTCAGCGGTAAAGGTGTCAGACTAGTAAGTGAAAGGTACCAAGTTCGAATCTGAGTAGTCAAGTGCTTGAGAAAATATAGATATAACAAATGAATTCGACTCAAGTGCGAAAAAGTCCTTCTCAGGACTAAGCCTGATGACGGAAGCAGAGTCCGCTTCCGAAACGTCGCTCAAAAAGCATAAACTGTGGAAATAGGCCGATCAACTCCACTATGGAAACACGTTACAAAACACTTATAATACAAGAAGAAAATTTCCAAAACCTTAGGATCTAGTTGCGTACAACAAGCAGTTCAAGCGGATGCCTTTTTGAAACATCTGGGGGAATTTTAATTACCGGAAATTCCACTTGCACCATTAATATTAACATCAGCAAACAATAATTTCTTTAATATTACATTAATTACAGATCATGTTCTAACTATAGTATTAATATAAATAAATAATTTGTTCAATTTCTTTGTTTGCATTTCGTCGTCAAGACGACTTTATGGCACAACATTATAGCATGCATGCCATACAGTGACCAATTATTTACAATTTTGACATTAATAACCAAGGCATTCTAATGCTAGTTGACGATAAATCCATTTTCAAAATTCTTGGAACACTAGATCGTTTTAAATATAAAACAAACTATCAAATAATGTTGATTTTGGCATTTACAACTTCGATGTTAATTTCATTTCTGACAGCTCTTCTGCGACCACGGGGAACAAATTCCAAAATCACTATTTTCAAATTTGCAAATCCATTGGTTAATTAAATTAGCAGATGGACCTTGATGAGCATATCCTAATTGCAGAAATTTCAAAACGATTCTAGACTTGGACGTAAGAGTGAGCATTTTCGTAGAATGCTTTTACACTAAACCGTTCCATTGGGAAATAAATTCCACAAACCGATAATTCGAATGGTGTCATTAAAACTAATCTAACATTGTACGGAATGCCAATCTACAGTTATTAAATTAGTAAACAATATTCATGTATAAACATTTATCTTGTAACACAAATTTAAATATGCAGTAATTAAGATACGCCGTTGGTAGGGGTTAAAAATAAATAATATATACATTAAAACATTTTGTATAAATATAACGTAAATCGTATAGTCAAGTTCAATTAAGTTGCAATTTAACATTCAAAACTATTAAACGAATATTAAAGCGAATTATAAAGTAATGTTTCATTTAAAATCAAAATTAACATTCAATTCAGAATCATAAGAGATAACGAGCCTTCACTGGTCAGCTTGTGACTTATTTTAGTTTGAAAGGCAAAATATAGAGGTCCCACTTATCGACAAGATTAACGAAAATTGTTAAGTAATGAATTGCATGTTTATTTGCACATAACCGTTGCGTCGATTTTAATTTAGCAAAAATCACTTTGATGACATGACTTCTTAAGGTGAAACATACAAAATTTCATATAAAATCAATCAAAAATTGATGAAAGGTTATAAATCGAGGTACCAAATGAAAGTTAATAAGCCTATCTTCAGCCCTTACGCGAGACCGTCGCGTTGGTGTGCATAAAATTAATGTCTACAAAGGAATAATAGTTGATCGTTGAAAGCGAGCGCGACCATTTTAAAAGTTGTCAAATGAAATTTCAGTAATAATGTCTAATATATATTATATATATATATATATATATATATATTATCTATTGATAGAGTAAACAGATTATACCAGAACTGGACCACTGAATCTATACGTTATATGTACTTAGATTAAATATAGCTAGATTTAGGGATGATAGGATTATATTAAGAATTGCAATATTTATGCCTGTAACGTTACATAATAAATTTGTTATACTTATATTTATTGTTTAATTTAAGTAGACAGTATCAGGATATTAAGTGAGATAGAAATTTAGATCGACTCAATCATGGTAGAGAATACAGCCTTCAAGTATACTTAAATTGATTATGCCATAGCTAAATTTTTCAATACCTCAATTGTTTTAGTTTTAAATAGATCAAAGACATAACTTATTTGACATTACTCCTAGGTAAAGGGAGTATACAACACCAGTATATAATATTAGTTCACAATCTGAAGCAAACAAATTTTTATAACCATAGGTCAGGAATTTCTTTTATATTATTAATCAACTTAAGAAGTAAAAACTACCTTAAAAGAACGGATAGCTTGGGTGAACTTATTGAATACTGACTGAACTTACAGTAACATTTTATTGTTACATTTAGTTTTCAATAGTAAATATTAATTACGATCCCAAATTTAGACTAAGTTTAACTAGATTGATTCATAGTTTGAGTTAGGACACCTTAAAGCGAACGAATATTAAATTGCATTTCCGTTCATAATTCAGTATCAATATTCGATATCGGAGATAAGTTTTAAGTTGCTGAATATAAATTCAGGACCATTGAATTATTGTTGTTTGTCAAAGTACGTTTTATATTGAATGTAAATTATAAGTAGATGGTTTTCATACAATAAAGGGCTAGTCTGGGTATATAATTATTATAATTTATTAATCCAATAAATTGGCGTATAGACCATCTATTCAATTTAATTTCTAAGCCGATACATCACAAATAAGGCACCCAACCTGGTGGGGAAAGATTCATACTTTAAATTCAATTTGCCTTCTTTTAACGAGGAAGTTTTATTACAATTATCATTAACATGAGGGTGTAAATTATGCCAGTCTTCATCACAAAATTGTCTCTTTACTGTGGAAATTGTTAGATTACAGTCTACTTCGGCTTATTCGTATTTAACGAGGCACTCTTTAAAATTTTTAAACATTAGTGCTCGGAGTACTTATTTGAATAAATACTTTTATAATTATACTCAGGGTACAAAATTGATCCGTTTGGTATCACGCTTTTATCAGATTACTTGTGACACGCATTTATGTAGTACTGACTTTAAACTAGTGTTCTTCTTGCATTCACAATATTTAGTTATTCCACGTTGCTACCGATCAATGTAACTATGTTATTATGGTCTTGAACAGACTAAACCTAGTATAACGTGCTAAAGCAATCAGGGACACTTTGGGGGGAGGGGGCGGGGGGGGGCATCGAGGGATTTTGAATTGGCAGCAGATGTTTATGGAAGATACCTTAAATTTTTTCATATCCTAAGTGACAGGAAAACGGGAACTAGGGAGATCATTCCAGAGTTAATATTCCATACAAGAAAATGCGCTTTGGTATAAGTTGAAAACTTGTACTGCATACTGATGATGTGAATTATCAAACCGAGTGGCTTTAGTAAGGGGGCTTGAACTAATACTAAATAATGTAATTTAGCTGTACATCATTGTAATATCTATAGCACAAAAAAGGAATTGAAATTATTCTTCCACGAACAAGGGATGAGATGTCAGCAGTTAAAGATAGGTCATTTGTAAACCTAATCGTTCTTCACTAAACGCGGTCAACGATATCGAGAGCGTATTGGGTGGCATCAACCAAGAAATCTGTATTATATTCCAGATGAAGTCGAATTTGAGCTTTATATAGCAAAAAAGGTTATCTTGACATAAATTTCTGTTTACATCTGTACAAATAGCATATTTTACGAGCAACTGCTTTAGTGGATGACAGAAGATGGTTAACTCGTGATAGACATGAAGATAGCCATTTCAGTTTTGAGATTGAAGATAAACTACAATAAAGAGTCGCCTCAAAGAAATGGATCGGAATAGTTGATGAATCTAATTTACTGTTTATCTTCCAGCTAATCGACACTATATTTAATCAAGTTACGTAAATGTGAATCGAGCTGTGCTTGTTTGCAATCGCTTTCTCGTTGTCTTTTGTCCCTCTAAGGACACCCCCACCATATTAGTAACAAATAATTGCATTTTTGAAATAGTAGCCGATCGGTGCACTCCACTTTCCCATTAATGGCCCATTATCGCTTTCTCATTATGTTTTGTCCCACTAACGAGTTTTTGTTAAATACATTCTTTTGATTCTCATTTTAGTTGCAATATAGCTGTTAGTTTAGTTTATTTGTAGTACTATTGCAATTAATAGTAGAGTGCATTGAACAAGTAACCTACCAAGTGATTACGTTTAAATTACACAAAGCAATATTTAGTGCCTCGGCAGCTAGAAACAATGTGTTGTGCACCAAAACAAAAAGGGCCGCCGACATTGAGGTCATACGCTCGAATGTATTGGGAGCGCCTTGTGCCAAGTGTCGAGGCTCCAAAGAGATCCTAATTATGTAAGTAGCTTATATTGAAGATCTCTTAATTTTCAAGCACGAGTTAGTGTTTAGACTGTAAGGCAGTTGTTTAAGTTGTCGCAGATTATTATAGAGCATTGTTTTAGTATTGAAAGGTGTAAAAATTGACCGACACCGATTACTAAATAGTCAAAGGTTGCAGAATTAATTAATTACTGCTTACATTGAGTATAATTATATTACATAATAGAATGTTAGCATTAACGTTATTTTTATTAGAATTACTTCGGATTGATACAGGCTCACACCTTTGTGTCTTGCTTTATGCGAACCAATTAACGCAAATTAATTAATTAATTAATGTTTAATAATTGTTACACTAGATCATCGTTAACTGTAGTGCATCAGACCAACAGGATACATTTGATCTGAGTTGTGGGAAAGGCAATGTCTACAAGCACTAGTGATACACTGTATCTTCCTAAATTACTGTTATTACGCCCTTATCTGAATCCATCAATAATGTACCTAACAAAACAATATTTGCGATGCAACAATTATTTTCTAAATTAACCAATACTTCATTTGTAAAGTAACTCTTATTTTACACTGTGCACACAAATACAAAGTATCACTTTCTAATGCCGTTTCACAGTAATACAACACCTTTCCAGAAAGATGAGTCCCCTTTCACAAACATGGAAAACTTTATGATGCCATTTGAAATCGCCAAAGATAAGAATTAGATCGTGACGTTAAATATCATCATTGGAGTGCTTACTTAGCGCACTTAGCATACATACGAACTACTCACCTAACACGTACATATGAATATTTGTGCTAGACAAGCTTTTAGGTTTAAGTCAGGATTAAACTTCTTAGGAGACTTGCACTTAGTTTGCAAACAAACCGTCCACTTCGGCTTCTACAGGGTGATCCAGATTGTGGGGTTGGTTACTGCATTAACAGTGTTCACTATGGCATTCTGTAACTCCCCAACCGTATGAAAACGATTTGCATATACAACATTTTTAAGATGACCAAAGCAATCCAAACTCCAGTTTTAACTGGATGTAATGGAATTTCAATAAATATATGGGGATTTTCAGTTGACGAGATTCGGTAATTTTTGGAATTTATCTAGCCACTTAGATGACACCATGCCTAGTCACTGAAAAATATTGTATCCAAAACACCATTGTTACTGAGATTTTCGTTAAACCAGGTACAGTACTTTCGACGCTTTTCAAAATCAGTTGGCAGCAATTCTTGTAATACACACATTTTGTACGGGTGCATTTTCAGTTTTTTTTAAGCCTTCTGACATGTCCCTTACGAAACCCATACAATTACAATTAACAGATAATCAGCATTTAGTAATAAAAACAAATTTTACTCAATTACCACTTTGAGCAGACAATCGTCTTAAAGATTTATTGGGACTAGCTTACAATCGCCCCCGAATATCTTCTAAGCCTTCTTCAGCAAGCACAGGTCTTCTGCCAATAGATTTACCTTTGGATACGGAGCCGGTGTTACGAAAACGTTGAACAATTGGACGAACATGCTGTGTGAATGTTTCGTAGGTAATGTCATTGTTGGCGAACTGTTGTTGGAATTCCTCGAAGCAAGAAACATGCGAATATTTCCAGACACCACCTTCATCTCGTTGCCCAGACCGAAAATAAGCCTCCAAGATAAACTTATTGTGTTTATTCGAAAACATGACACCTAAAAATTATTGGCATTGTATTTTTATTCTAAACAGAGCTGTATTTATTTACTTACCAGATAAATCAATCAAGTACGTGCAGTTTTTGTCTTGAAAAAGACAGATTTTACAGGAACAATAAAAAGATAAATAAAACGACAAGAACAGAACGAAGCAAATTATGACAGTATTTACGCACACTCATGACCACAGCGGATGAAAGTTTTGATAAACAACTTACACTTTCCAGTGTTAGAATACTTTTTTGATAACAATATGACCATAGCCGAGTTACAAAAGCCACAATCAATTTAGATGACGCTGTATATGAATCTCTTAGTTGAAAATAAACCTTCTAGCGGACACGCACTTAGCCAACTTTGACTTTCAACTTAATCGAAATGAGGACCTCTTAATTTAATTTAGATATGAGTCACATGTCTTAGTTTAGGTACGATCCAAGCTATGACTTTTTCATTGATTTTAACCCTGGCAATGCCTTAGTACTAGACGCAAGGTAGCTATATTACTATCCAATAATTCCTTAGCTACCATTGTGACAGAGGTCGTGAACAAGGAATTCTGAAGTCATAATGGTGGTCCCAGCAGCAACCTATTAGGTTATAGAGCATAATATTGTTTAACATCGCATAAGGGTATAAAGAATGAAGAAAGGTCACCCTAGTTACCTATGAATTTCATCAACTCGTCATATTTTCATTTCATCATCTTTTGGGAAGAAAAATATTCTACCCTATCATTACAGTTATCCGAATAATTGTAAATAAAGCATTCGTAAGGTATATTTAAGTGCTAAACACTAAAAATTTGCCGTTTCACTGCAATAAAGAATAAAATTGAAAAACAGAAACTCAAATTTAAAAGCATAACCTCCAAATAAACCCTTATACTACCAGCACTAATCATTATTTGAACGAATGATATATTCCTATAACACAACCTTCACATATTTTCACGTTGTTTAATATTATTATTGCAGTTAGCTCAACATAATATTCAAGCGTTTTATATAAGAATAATATGTTATATATTATACAGGGTGAATTTTTTTCATTATTTGTATGGGGATCTCGGAAACCATAAGAGTTACACATTTACTTAGATAGGGAAAGATTTGCTTCTTTAGAGGGCTAGTGCAGATACGCTTTTGTTGAATTAAGAAAATGCATGGCTTACTAGATATTTGTAAAAAACAAAATTCTGCAAAATCGTTTCAGCGCTTTAATTCGTTTATTGCTAAAGATAGATAAAAATTGTTTAAATACAATTTGTGGATAATTTCTTGCCGAATAACGTCGCCGTACTAGTTTTTTTAATTTTGCTTAGCATTTTGAAGTTATGAAGAAAAGTTGAATTCTTTAAATGAAAACCATAGTTGGCTATGACATATTTTAATAGAACATTTTTTTCTGATTGCGTCAATGTAAGTGTTTTGTCACTTATTTTAATAAATCAAAGCACAATACACGTTTTTCTATTATTAGCTTTAACAAAAATCATTTTTTGCCATGGAAAACAAAAGAAATTGGAAATGTCTAACATTATTATCAACACATATGCGACACCTTTTCAACACGGAGTTAACAGCGCCTGATAGAGGATGGTGCACCATCGTGTTGATACCACTGTATGTTTGCACGGGTTTGTAAATTTAATTCACCTAGGATATTGTTAAAATCTTCCCTAGGAAATTGCAAATATCGATTTCCAGTTAGTCTTATTAAAAATAAATGGCCAAAAAGCTGGTAATCAATAACACCGCACCGTAAATTGAAGCCAAACTTAATCTGAGGTAGTCTTTCTTGTAAACGGTGATGATTTTCTTGGGCCCGCAGGTGTTGATTATGGCAATTGAACATACCATAGTTTGTAAAATTTGTTTCGTCGGTCCATAAGATCTGCATGGGATTATAAATAAATGGTGATGGTATAAGGTATAAAAAGTGGTTTAATAATATAATAAAGAAATAAATGTAAAATATTCTCCGAACAAATCGTTAAACTAACTAGAGATACAAACCATTCACCAAAAATAATGGCTTTGACCCAGTCGGTAAATTAAAGTAGGGCCGATTCAATCTTTTGATTTGCTTAATTACCACAATTTCTGCACGATTACTTCCACTGAACATCAATAGAAAAAAAATGCAATGTAACACTAATAAAATGATCTCGGACGCCAAGTTATTTTTTAATTATGCTCGGAATAACTAAACCGAGGTTGTTTACAATAAAAATTGTTATAAACATAAATACCTGTTCGTAAAATTTTTTACTTTTTAATAACCTCTGGTATCTAAACGATTACGGAAATGTCAACCAAGGTGATGTCATCTTTGCACCAATATTGCGCAATATCTCGAAATAATACGTTGTAAACCACACCCAAAAATGGAATTTTTCTTCTTATAAATTTATCTTCATGAAATTGAATAATCCATTTATTGCATTTTCTTGAAATTTTGAATGCAACAATTGCATTAAAAGGAAAGCGTACGTAAAAGTATAATTAAATGCGTACTTAAAAGGTAATTAAAGTAGAAAAGTAAAAGTAATAAAAGTGTAACTCAAAGTAAAAAAAAAGAAAGTGCCTGCAGAGAGCAAATGTTTTAATTTTTAGTATAATGCGTTAAAATATATCTTACCATCAAATCAATGGCACTTTTTACAAAATTTATGGAGAAACCCAAAAAATATGGCTTCCTGCATCTACAGCGTACCACAAGAAGTGAACAAAATGGACGCCTAGAATATCAGACGATGTAGCCGCGCGCGAAAAGATTTGCGCAAAAAATTAAGTCAACAATGACGCATTGCGCGAAAATATTGAGCAGAAAAAATAATTTAAAGTGGGAGTATAAACCATTAAGAAGTATATTCACTTAAGTTACACCAAAATTCAAATTAAGTTGCCTACCTCATACTTACAGATCATTAATAAATAAAATTTTCTTATATTTACAACTAAATGAATGAAGAACCTAAATTACTGTATATTTTAATACAACCCAAAATGGGTTGTTACAGGATAGTTGTTATTTTCATGCTAAGCAAAATTTTAAAACTAGTACGGTGACGTTATTCAGCATAAAATTATCTACAAATTGTATTTAAATAACTTGTATCTATCTTTAGAAATAAATGAATTAAAGCGCTGAAACAATTTTGAAGAATTTTACTTTTTACAAATATCTCATGCATTTTCTTAAATCAACAAAAGCGTATCTGGATTATTCTTCTAAACAAGCAAATCTTTTCCCATTTAAGCAAATGTGTAACTCTTATGGTTTCCGTGATCCCCACACAGATAATGAAAAAAAAAACTCGCTGTGTATAATTAGAAAAAATTACATAATCAGCGATGGGGGAAAAGTGCTACTGTTCTACTAAATTAAACGTTTAATGGTTTCCTTGACGAAAAATGTAGGAAAACGTTTTCCTCTTTTTCTATGTATAAAAATGTTAGGCCTATTTATTATTAAATTTCGTTAAATTAATTTTATTTCTTAAACGTATAAAAAGATTAAAAAATATCAATCTAGTCCTAAAATGTTTTTGTAAACGCAATTCTTTGCCATAAGCAATAGCAGTACGGATAATTACTTTATAAATTATTATATTATAAAATTGTCACTCTATTAAACAGTTCTGATCATTATTTAAAGCTGTGTTTGTGAAAACATTTCACATAAAGAGAAAAGAAATCTCTTACTAAAAGAATGAATTTATTCTAATAGAGATTAAATCCATTCTCAAAATAAAATTAATGGGACTAATTCACTAAAAAAAAAACTAAGTTAGTCGATGCTTATTTAACGCTATTCAGTGGACGTTAAAAATGGTCGGAAATGTAAACAAGCAATCGAATGACATTATGTTGTCATTTGTCTGTAAAAAGGATAAAAAAGTGGGCATAATTTCCACACTTTTTTTTGTGTACGTAAAGTTTAGTTTACAAAGGTTATTTACCAGAAATGTGACCATTTTGAAGCATTAAAAAAATATAAACTCCCAAAGTTTCTTTCGGCCTCTAAACTAAAATATCGCAATGATAACGGTTGCGAGGGCTACAAAAAACATTCAACTTTGTCACGACAAATATCCCCATTTATAAGCGTAATCTACGTTCAACTCTGGATGTCTCTGAACTTCAATATAAATGGCCAGTAACCTTCAAGTGACTTTAGAGTTGGGGGAAGGTTTGAGTTTTTCCTAAATGACGACTTTCATAAACAATTAGAGTCCTTAAAGTACGAGTATAAATGAAATTAGCTTACCTAAGTTTAGGCGAAGGGGAGAAGTTGCTTACCTGAAACAAAAATGAAAATTATTACTTGACTTTCACTAAAATATGTTCAAAAGGAAAGTTACGTAAAAATTTGCATATCTTTTAAAGTTTGCTGTTGTGAACCAATCCCCTGCATCTGCATATGCATAATTACGTACACGTCGTCTATAATACGCGTACCTACCTAGGCCATTATTTCAAACTTTTTACGTACAGTTGATAAGCTTTGATAAATGACTGTCATGATATCCTGTTTTCTACTTTAAAACAACTGCTTTAAGATAATTTTTCCTGTCAGTTTTTAAATTTGGAAAGTTTGCGTGCACAAATCCATTTGGACGGACATCATACGGAGCATGACAAATGTTAACCGTGTTTATGTAATTTGTTTTGGTCCTCTAATCCCCTACCGTGGACTGATTGGGGTTTTAGATAGTTCTGGCAAATTGTCATCGTTTTAATGTGTTACTCCTCGCTGGGTTTTCATTTATTACCTTTTGTACGCAGGAAATTTATGAAAGCAGGTAAGTTTATTTCAACTGTAATTTACTTAATTAATTTCTCATAAATTAATGATTACCTCAAATGCAGGCTACAATTCAACAAGTTCTACAAATGTAAACATTCAATAATTATAAACATTAACATGCATCACAAATCTTAATTTTTAAATATCTGCGATGTAATTTATAATTCATTAACTGTAAACCACTGGTACCTGATGTTTAGCTCTTAAGTAACTTTTTTATGAATTAATGAAATTAGAATGCATAGCATGCTTCCTTATTTTTCTGGAGCATTATACGAAATAACTTTGAAACTGTAACTTGTAATATTTGTAAACGATAGATGGTACATCAATAAAAAAGCTCGTGTCAAGAATTTGTTTTTCAATTAATTTTGATATATTGATTTAGTTTACCTGTGCGCCACACCTTAGTGCTAAGTCAAACACACATGAACGTTATAATCTTGCAAATGCAATAAATAAATATGTTTAATACTTCTGTTCCATTCAAATAGCGCAGGCCGCAAGATTGCTACTTTCGAAACGGCAAAAATCGATTGTGTTTGCATTTACGAGACTGTAAAGAGGAATTTGCAGAAAATCCCCCAGAAGCTTTAAATAGAATTTAAAACAGCTTAAAACAACCCGTCTCTTTTTTCCTGAAACTGGTAACGTTCAGTGTAAGCATGAAGGGTTGATAGGAAAGTACCTTATTATCAGATAAGTCTATAATACCGAACAACCGGTTTTTCGTTAAATAAGAACCGCCATCCCTTTTAACTAATAGAACAATAAGTAGTGCAGCATGTCACACGGTGTTTGTGAAAACTACAGCGCCTGCCAATTTTAAGTGGCTCCAGTAACGGAATGATCACATTTTTAAAACAGTGTGATTGTGGATAATATAATGTCTAAAAATAAGTCAGAATAATATCTCAGTGTTTGAGTGCTTGTGCGTTTCTGTGCGTAAACAAATCTGTGTTCTTAACTTTGCGTGTTTGTGTGCTTCTGCGT
>JARFJB010001340.1:2765000-2857500 GCA_036346205.1 Vesta saturnalis
TTATTAACATCAATCCACGATCCGCACGCTGACTAGTCGAGGCAAAAAGGGGCCAATTTATCTGTAATCCCGTTCTACCACCCGTTTATACCGTTACAGGTAAAGTTGGCGCTTCAACGTGGGACATTTTAGGGTGGTTTTTTCTCGTAGATTTTTATTTTTGGTGACATCTTAGGATAGTATTTCAGTATTTTCGCTTCAGGATTATTTTATTGTTGAATTAAGTTTTTTATATACGTATCGAAAGATTAAATATGGGTTATAAAATTAATGTAGATAGGCTTACACCTAGTGAGGTAAGATATGAGATAGCGGTTAGAGGTGGTGATCTTTCGTTAGGGGTAACTGCGTTACGAGCTTTATTACGGAATATTTTAAGCGAGGAGAGTAGTGGTAAAATTGCATCACGTCCCGATTATCCTTTCGATTTTGAAACAGATAAGATTGCTATTGAGGAAACGAAATTGGAATTAGGAAAATTATTAGAGGAAGTCAAAATTAATCCGTCCACAAAAATTTTAACGACCATAGAAACTAAGTTTAAATATTTGTTAGGTAGAGTTAATAATTCAATTCCGAAAACCGATATCGATGTTAAGATTAAAGAAAGTTTGTTTGTTGAAATTGCGGTAGCTCAGTCTACGTACGAAATTTTGGATAAACGTGTAGTTTCAAAAAGTTCACCTTTGGAAATAGTAAGCAGTGTTTCGAATAATGATCAAAATTCAAATACAGATATTTCAGTACCGATTAGTAATTTAAATTTAAGTACATCACCTGTTAGGAATGTAGTTGTAAAAAGTACACCAGTTTGCAAGTGGAATTTATCATTTTCGGGAGATACTAAATCCTTATCGCAAAGTGCTTTTTTGGAACGGATTTCAGAATTACAGATTTCACGTAGAGTTGATGACGCACAATTATTTTCGGAATGTTTAGATTTATTTACGGGTAACGCTTTGATTTACGTTCGTTCCGTTAGAAGGGAAGTTAGGACTTGGGGTGAATTGGTGGAATTGTTGAAAATTCAATTCCAGCCAATAGATTATGACGATAGATTATTAGATGAGATTAAGCGTCGTACTCAGGGTACGGACGAGACTATAGGAATTTATATCGCGGTTATGCGGACTTTATTTTCGCGTTTGAACGAAACTTTGTCGGAGGATAAGCAATTACGTATTTTGCGGAAAAATATCGCGCCTTCTTATCAGGCACAATTAGGTCTAACGGAGGTTAACTCGATTAACGAATTAATTAAGTATGGAAGACTTATCGAAGAAAGAGTTCAAGCAATGAATAGTTATGTACCGCCTAGTCGGAAACGCTCCGATCTAGAAGTAGATTTAGCGTACGTGGGAGAAACCCCACCGGTTGTCACGATCAAGAATAAGGAAGTACCGATCCAGGAAGGAAAGATAACGCCGAGTAGAGTTGAGGGAAGATCATGTTGGAATTGTCAGAAGACCGGACATCTAGCGTCGAGTTGTAAGGATACCATTAAGAATCGTTATTGTTATCGTTGTGGAAAGAAGGATTTTACGGTTAAGAATTGTCCTAAGTGTTCGAATTCGGGAAACGGATTACGGAGACAATAAAGAGCCGCGTATTGTCTTCTAGAATTTTTGTTAAGTCGGCAGTGTATTATAATTCATTAGAGCTAGGGATGACGCGAAATTTTTAAAGACTAAAGTTGTTTTGGATTACGTTTTGATTCTAAAGATTCAGATGAAAGACCATTTGTGAACGTTAAAATTTACGGACAAGAGTTATTAGGTTTGTTGGATAGTGGGTCAACGAAGACCATATTAGGAGAAAAAGGTTGGAAAAAATTAAGTCATTTAGGAGTTAAGTTAGATAAACGATTTACGTCAACGTGTGTTGTAGCAAACGGTCAGTCAGTTAGGAGTATAGGTACCGCGACTGTACCAATCGAAATTAAGGGAAAAGTTGTCATTTTAAATGTTCTTGTCGTACCGGATATACCGCATCATCTTATTTTGGGAGTAGACTTTTGGAAACAGACTAACATCATACCGGATTTACGTAAAGGCGAGTGGAGATTTGAAAATTTAGAAACAATTGAAGCTTTGGAGAATGGAGAGCCTGGAATACAGTCCCGATTAGATTTGAGTAGCGATCAATTGCAGAGATTAGACAAGTTAGTCACCGATTATTTCACGTCTATCGAAGGTAAAGAAATTGGATGTACTTCTTTAGTTCAACCATATTAAGACCAATAGCGAACCAATTAAGCAACGATATTATCGTGTGTCACCGTTTATTCAGCAACAAATAGATCTCGAGTTGGAAAAAATGTTGAAGATGGATGTGATTGAGAAATCAAATAGCGCTTGGTCAAGTCCGATACTACTAGTAAAGAAGAAGGATGGGAGTTATAGGTTTTGCGTGGATTTTCGAAAAGTAAATAAAGTTACCGAGCGAGATGCATATCCGTTACCGTACGTTTCAGCAATTTTAGACCGTTTACGTGACGCAAAATACATATCGTCGTTGGACATTAAGTCAGCGTATTGGCAGATACCAATGGCTGAAGAGTCTAAGCAATATACCGCTTTTACTGTACTCAACAGGGGATTATTTCAGTTTAAACGACTACCGTTCGGTTTGGCTAACGCACCAGCCAGTTGGCAACGATTTATTGACCGAGTTTTGGGACCAGAGTTAGAACCTTATGTTTTCGTTTATCTTGATGATACGATTATTTGTACACCTACATATGAGAAACACCTAGAAGTTCTACAAGAAGTTTTTCGTCGATTTACCGAGGCAGGAATAACGTTAGGCAGGGACAAATGTACTTTTTGTCAATCGGAGTTACGATATTTAGGTTACGTAATTAACGCGGATGGGTTATCGGTCGATCCGGACAAAGTTAGCGCCATTTTAAAGATACCGACACCTAAGAGTGCTACGGAAGTAAAGAGAGTTATCGGAATAGCTAGTTGGTACCGTCGTTTTATTCAAAATTTTTCTACGATTATAGCGCCTTTAACGAAATTATTAAAGAAATTTGCAAAATTTGTTTGGGATGAAGATTGTGAGAAAGCTTTGGAATTATTAAGGATTGTTTAGTTACCGCACCCATATTATCGTGTCCAGATTTTTCGCTACCATTTACGTGCAAACTGACGCTTCAGATTATGGCATTGGATCAGTACGCAGACTATTGAGGTGAAGAAAGAGTTATTTGTTATAACAGCAGATCATTGACGAAGAATGAAAGAAAGTTTTCGACTACCGAAAAAGAGTGTTTAGCAGTACTTTGGTCAGTAGAGAAATTACGTCCATATTTGGAGGGAGCAGAATTTACGGTTATTACCGATCACGCATCGTTAGTTTGGTTACATAATTTAAAGGAACCTACCGGTCGATTAGCGCGTTGGGCTATACGCCTTCAGCAGTATAGTTTCGAGATCATTCATCGTAAAGGAAAGGATCATGTTGTACCGGATACATTATCGCGTTCCGTACCAGTTATTGACGCACTGAAGTGACGAGTAAACCCGATGTTGACTTACCAGATGAGACTATAGTAGGAGACGAAGAAAGGAAGTAGAAGATGTAAAAGATGACGATAAGTGGTTGACACGGATGAAGAAGAATGTTAAGGCAAGACCTATCGCGTACCCGCAATGGCGGATAGAAAATGGAAGTTATTGAAGCATGCGAAGTGTAGTTATCCGAAGTTGAGAAACGATGAGGAACAGTGGAGAGTTGTAGTGCCGAAGGAGAACGTTCCCAGATATTATCGCGGTGTCATGATGACCCTAGAGCAGGACATGCAGGTATTTTTAAGACTTATGAAAGAATTTCACGACAGTATTATTGGCCAAAATTAAAGGCAGATGTAGTACGTTATGTTCGACATTGTGAGACTTGTATTAGACATAAACCGGAACAGAAGAAACCGGCCGGCCTCATGGCAAAACATCCCGTTATCGACAAGCCCTGGCAAATGATTGCCACGGATATTGTAGGACCGTTACCGAGATCATCTCGAGGTTATTCATATGTTTTAGTAGTTGCCGATTATTTTTCGAAATTTGTACTTTTCTTTCCGTTACGTGCCGCTACCGCTGCAAGTGTAGTTAAGAATATCGAAGAGAATGTTTTTCTTATGTTTGGAGTACCGTTGTACGTTTTGTGTGACAATGGATCACAATTTAGGAGTAAAGAATTTCAGAAAATGGTTACGTCCTATAACGCCAAAATTATATTTAACGCAAATTACCATCCTCAGGCGAATCCATCAGAACGTGTTAATAGAGTTATGAAGACGATGTTAGCGTCGTATATCGAAGATAATCAACGTAATTGGGATAAGTATTTAGCGCAAGTTGCCTGTGCCATTCGCACAGCAACTCATGAAGTTACCGGCCTTACGCCTTATTTCGCGAACTTTGGGAGAGAAATGATCATAGACGGATCACAGCAGGGTATACCGACGAACAGTACCGATCTAGATAATGTAAATTTTGCCGACAGAACACCGTTGTTAGAAAGAAGTGAAATTTTTCGCGCTGTTTATAACGATATTAAGAAAAGACTTAATGCCGCGTATATTAAGAGTAAACAAAATTATGATTTACGTAGACGTTTAGCGAATTTTGAAGTAGGAGATACCGTATGGCGGAAAATTATGTTTTATCGGACGCGTCTCGTTATTTTGCAGCTAAGTTAGCGCCTAAATTTATCGGTCCATTTTATATTAAGAGAAAGGTTTCGTATCAGACTTACGAACTGTCTGATGCTTCAGGAGTTTCGAAGGGTGGAATGCTAAAGATCTTAAGCCAAATCCTAATGTCGATTAAGTCCTCTTGGACGTTTTCTCTGTGTAGGGACGGAGTAAGAATTTTCCTACAGCAGATGCCACTGCTTGTCGTAAGAGGCGACTAATCAAGTAGGCGTAGCGAGTTTGGTTGGAGGTGTTGCGATTTTGGGTCTTGCGTATACGGTTGTGGAATAACGGAAAGCGGGGATCTCGTGAACCGTGGCCCGGCCTCTTCCGTATGCTCTGACGCGGAGTTTCAGTGCACCAGCCAAACGCGTGTACCGTTGTTGCACCTTGTTGTGCCTTTTCGGATCCTTAGCGGATCATTTTGGGTTTGTCGTTTATCGTGGATTTGATCCAATTTTTGTCTTCTCGACTTTGACTTATTTTACCGAACGTGACTGTGGAAGTTTTGTTTTGTAGTGCCAAGGAGGCAGAACTCGAGTTCGGGGAGAGTTGGAACCACCCTCTTGCCGCCTCGAGGGACGCGTTTGTTGAGTTTATGGAGTTTGTTGAGTTTGTGGAGTTTTGTGGAGTTTTGTGGAGTTTTGAGTTTGTAGTTTGTGGAGTTTTGTTGACTTTGTGGAGTTGTCGAGCTTTAGTTTCGATGTTTATATATACAGTTATGCCGAGTACCGGTTCCCCACCCTCTGCCTGTCAAAGGTTATGGTTGGTATCGTCGTCCGTTTTGTGTAATGTAGTTTTATTTTTTTACCGGATTTTCATTTGCGCCTCTGTTGGTGGTTCCTTACGGACCCCAACAGTTTAAAGTTTATAGCTTTGTTTTAGGTTTTGGGCCCTATAGTCCCAACTAGTGGGTGTGCGAGCAGCACATCACTAGCTTTTGAGGTGTTGCGAGGGTCTTTCCTGACCAGCACCACCGCATTTTCCGTACTTCTTCGTACATTTAGTTTGTGGAGTTAACGTTTGTTAGTTTTTTTTGTTCCTGGCGTAGGTTGCCTGTAGAGTTAAGTTGTTTTTCGGATATATTTTCCGAAGGAAAATATTTTGTAAGGAGTGTCAGGGTATTTTGAACACCCTGTATACGTAGTGGGTAATTTTGTTTGTAGTTCTATGTACTTAGTTAAGATTCCGTATATAAATTTTTTTTGTTGTCAAATTAAGTTTTATAGTAAATTTGCTTTAACGTATGTGGTGAGCTTTAGATTCTTTGTTTGTGAAATTATTATTGAAATTTAGGTTGTTTTTCCTTATTATTCTCGTTTATAGAAGTTTGGTTAACGTTTATTTGTAAATAGTTGTATATAAGTTTAATTAAGGTTTATTTCGTTTGATTTCCGAAAAATATAATAGAAAATAAGTAATTTAAATGAATAGTATAGGTTTATCTGTATGATGTCATGGTCGCGCCATACAGACGCTTACGTATAGTTGTCCAGTTTTTATTAGGTATTTTGGTTTTGATTCATAGAGATTGCATGTGGGCCTTATTGTTCGTACTTTAAGGTAAACATACAGAGGCTGTATTCGTTGATCTTGCTGACGGTTAGTTTTTCAAAATTTACCGAGTCCTTACGGACGAAAACGAAATTTAGTACGGGGTACTTTGGTTTCTCCTTCCGTTTTTTAATTGGTTGAATTATATTAGATAAGATTTTTTATGAGTAGTGGGATTAAAATCAAGATGGAATTTGTTAATAATTTTGGCAGTCTAAGACAGATCTCGTTTTCGAGTAGTTGTACGTTGCCGCTTGTGTTACGCTTTAAGGGGTGGTTTAGAACGTTGATACTTTGGACCTTGTGGTGTTTAACGAACGTACTTTTGTTGTGTAATAAGGGTAGTTTAACTACTGAAGTAACCTGTGAAAGGGATTTATGAAATTGTTCATTCACCAAAGGATTATACCTAGTGCCGATTTCGAGTTTACGTAAAGTTACCTGGAGGACATCTTCGTGTTTTTAGTGCGTCGGTGGACTTCTGGTTTATATCGCTTCTGCGGATTTTAAAATCATCGTTCTTGCAGTGCCCTTATTATCGTATAAAGCGTGTTTAAGATAAAGAAACTATCGCAATATATTAAAATATATTTAGTTATTTAAACAAATTATTAAGGAGTTTTAGTGGAAAATAAAATTATTTAAAAGAACATTAAAAGCTAAAAGTTATCAAACAATTTTGAACGCTCACATTATTATTGTACAATAAGTTTTGGTTAATGCAGTAACATTTTGACGAGTTAACAAGAAGTTGTTCGTGTATAAAAGAATATCAGTCAACATTTATCTTCATCTTTGCCGGACCTGGGAGTTTCCATTCCCGTTATAGCTGTAGCCGATCACCTGGTTCGTACCATCCGTTGTAACACAGAGGAGGTGCTATCTAGACCTTGTAAGGTATTATAACATTGTGTTTTTATTGAAAACTTTTAAGATTTGTGTGTTTCGAATTATTTTATTTGTTGAAGGTTTGAAAGCGGAGTTGTGTATCGTTTTTTTGTTAATTTAAACTGTGTTTTGAATTTAGTTATTGGAATTAATCGTAACTCTAACGCTCCGCCTTCACACTTTTTATTTTATTAGTAAAGGGCAATTGACCCTGTAGTTGTGTGGATATATAATCCACGGTTTATTTATATTTAGGTTAAACGATTTAGTACGGCGTAAGCAGAATTCTGATCAGACGATCCTGACGCCTAATAAGCCTTTGTATTATTTTTTTGTTTTGTTTATACGCATTTTCGTATGTCTATATTTATACTGATTTTATTATTTTATTATAGCTTTGTTTTGTTTTATAAATGTGTTTTATTCTCTGAAAACCCTTCTGTGTTGCATACCAGTTTTTTTGTTTTTGCAAATTTACCGATAATTTAAGTTATAACGTAACGAAGTTAGTTTTTTTATTATTGAGTAATAACGTAATTTTTGTTTCTATTTTTTTTTGAGTAATAGCGTTCTTAATATTTAGTGTTTTATTTGAATTTTTTTTGTGTTTTGTTTTGATTATTACTTAACGTCAAATTATTTACACGGAGGTGTATTAACGTAACGTTATTGAGTGTTGATCACGCTTTTATTTGACAAGCGTGTAGTGTTTTTTTTTAAGCCCGATTTTAGGTGGTTTGCTGAATTGCTGTCCAGCACACCTGGAATTGATTACGAATAGGTAAGCGCATGTTTTTTGGATGTTTAGACACGCTATGTACTCGTAATTTTGGCACGACGACCCTTATTTTTGTCTATCAAATATCCTGGCGCCCTTAACCGAAACGATTTTGACTTCATCCCCTATTTTGACTGACGTACGATTTATTATTCTGGATGTGCAAAATTATTAACATCAATCCACGATCCGCACGCTGACTAGTCGAGGCAAAAAGGGGCCAATTTATCTGTAATCCCGTTCTACCACCCGTTTATACCGTTACATCGTGCGCTCGTATGTTCGTGCGTGCGTGAGTGTGTGCGCGCGTGCGTGCGAGTGTTCGTGCGTGCGTGCGTGCGTGCGCGGGTGCGTGTGAGTGTGTATTGTGTGTGTGGGGGAGGGACAAATAGTCAACTTTGTGTACAGCCTATACCTAAATTCAGTTGCTTTCGAGATATTTCCATTTTTAAGAGAAGAATGACTGTTACAGCACCATATCAAAAATGTTCAATCTTGGACAGTGGATGATGATTAATTACAATATTTACAACAATATTTGTTTAGACATAGCTACATCTGAAAATGATTGGATAATCTCTAAGGAACATACAGGACCCTCAAAATCTATAAACCAATTTAAAAGTTAAGAACCTATAAAACTTGATTTTTTCAAATGGAACACCCTGTATACTTTTGTAGTTTTGGTTTCAACGTTCAATTTTAAGTTAACTTTGTAGAAATTTACATCGATTGGGGCTTGAACCTTGGTGGCGCAGTTGGTAGCGCGGTACTCTAGCAAAGTACAGGTCGTAGGTTCGAATCCTACTCGCGGTAAACTTTTTATTTATGTATTTAATAAAATTAATAATAATTTTGTAGAAAGTTGTTTATACCTAAATTCAGTTATTTTCGAGATATATTTTTAAGAAAAAAGTGACAGTAAAAGCACTATACTGAAACTGTTCAATCTTGAACAATGATGACTTTTAATTACAATATTTGTTTAGACATCGCTACATTTGAAAATGATTGCATAATATCAACGAAACATACAGGGCCCTCAAGATTGAAAAGTCAATTTAAAAGGTTACAAAACTTGACTTTTTTAAAATGGAACACCCAGCATATTATTTTACGGTCGAAAGAAAAATTAAATTCTGAATCGAATGATACAAATCAGTATGTACATATCCTTTAAGGTTTACCAGTTACAGTGAATTTTGTTAATAAAATCGTGTAAAGAACTGAAGTATTCGATTTTGCCCAGTAGACTGAAAAAATAAAACAATGCAACATATCGTTACTGCTGAAATAGTTAAAATAAGTAACACATGTAAAGACTATTTAAATTTATTTTTAATTTATTTAAAATGTGACAGTGGGCATTCAAAGGACAAAACAGGTTGATAATGAAAATAACACATAGAAATACTGATTCTGTGATATTAGCGAGTTATACCAATAATTGTATGAAATGAGTTTTCAATGACCAAATACAAGAAACACGAATAGTTATAACAAGAAAATAATTTGATAAAAATTAAAAAAATATTCGTTCAATAAATTTTGACCTGCGACCTCTAAACATTTTTCGCATCTACGAATCAACTCGGTATCAGTAGCATGTTTAATGGAGTCTTGGGACAGATTCCGAAATGTATTTCTTACTCTCTGCATGCAGTTATCCATTGTTGTTAATGGCGTTTATTTTATAGTTTCCCAAATGAAAAAATCTAAAACGGTTAGATCGGGAGATCGTGGATGCCACAAAAAAGGCCGCCATTAACAATCCATTGGTCACAGAAAATGGTTTGGAGAAGGTTATTAATTAACTGGCCCCTATGTGGAGATGCACCATCGTGGTGGTATTTCTATGTTCCGCCAGGGGTAAATTATCCAGATAAGTGTTATTGACATTTTGCAGAATATTTAGATACCTCTCACCTAATACACGCTATAACTGTAAGTACATAAATCACACCAAAGATATTTACTTAATATTTAAATTGTCTTGCTAAAATTTTAAGGCGACCACTGCATTATTTCTAACGGCGCAAGAAACATTGAACTGCCAACTGTCTTGGAAATTGCGTTCCCGAGTGTTGTGTGGATAGAGTCACTCCAGAAATAAGAGTTATGACGATTTAGAAGACCATTTTTGGTGAACCTCGATTCATCTGTCCATTCAATTTTTTTTTAAATAATCACCAATTGCAAAAATGTATACTTATTAATATGTAGAGTGTGAAAAGAAGTCGTGGCTAATATAATTTTTAGAAGCGCCGCTCCATTTGGTAGCCTAGTTTTCTTGAAGTGGAGTTTAGATATGTCTTAAAATATTTTCAGTATCTCTTTAATGATCATCTGTATCGTGAAACCTTTTTTTATATAATGCGAAAACAACTAATCCTTAAAAGTTAGTTTAATTAAGTGAATATAATTATAAAAAATATAATACCATTATTTTTTGAGAAAGTTGTATTTGTAATTTACACATGTTATTAGTGAGTTATAAATTATAACAAATAGTATCATATTTACTTGAAATGAATTTTAAATAAACACTTTATCTACATAGCAACGCAACCAACAAATACTAAATAATCTCCATTTCAACGAATTACGTCATTGCATAGGCTACTTTCAGAAATGATGCAATTTCAAAATTAAAATGCTGATTCGAAATATGGATTTCAGTTCTTTTTTTCGAATTATGATGCATTTGTAATAAAAAATAGGGAATGACACGCATGTACAAGTGCCTTTAAAGCACTAGCGCCATTAAAAGCATTGGTTCTTTTAAAATTGACGCACGTGCTTTAAAGGCTTGTTTCTACACGTGTATCCTGGTATACTATTAAAACGAGTAATTTGGATTTACGATATTTTTCACACGCGGACAGCATTTTTTTTTTCCGACCTGAAGGTTTAAACGTACATTTGACACGTATCATTATTGTTTTTTTTTTGACAATGTCTATTTTTAGACATTGTATACATTTTAAACAAATCTGAGCTTTTTTAAAACTGATCAATCTGAAATAGCTTTAACATATTTCCACATTACTTTAGCAATGATACGCTACAAATGTTTTTTGTATTAATGAAAGAAAACAAAAATCACCTGTTACTGTTGTTCATAAAGTGATTTTGCAAGCATCACGTTGACTGAAACTTACGTTTTTATTGAATTTATTGATAAAATACTACTAAGGGGCTATAATTAAACACTGAAAATGTGAATTAAATTTATACTTTATTAGGTGGATTTAGCAGTAAAACTTGAAACTTCCTTTGATGACAAGGTAATACAACAGTGTAAAGCACTAAAGAAGCGTTAATATGAAAGTTCTTATTAGTGGGCGTAAGTTTTTTCCAAATTCACGTATTCAGTTTCTCATTATGTACAATATATGTCAATATTCAGTGGAAAAAAGTAATTATCATTCCGTAGAGCTTGGATTGTACAGATAATGGAGTATATGTGATATTTACGTCAAATGACAAATGTATTTTTAAATGTTAATATATTCAGGAAAGAAATAGAAGTAATTTTTCAAAAAAAGGTATGTCGCATTTTACATCCCGTTAATCCTAAATGGTATCTAATCGTACCTAAGCCATTAAACATTCGAATCCGCAGGGTTTGGATAAGGGTAATATCGACTATATAAAATTTATAGATAAACAACAAGCGAAACGATTTTGAACCGTGTCCAGCACGTTAATTCCTGTGTTTACGACTCCGAAATGAGTAGGAAAATCGTTCAGCCTTAATTATAGAGAATTGGCAACGATAGGATTGATTTTATTACATCATAATCTGATAAGCATATTAATATATAGCCGCCGTGAACCACCACCTGTTCAACGTCGGTACGCAGTTTTAATGATGCCCTTATTTTCTCACCTCTCACTTCCCTTTTCTTACGCACCCTCTTGTATTGCCCGTACAGCTACTGAGATTGTTTTCTACTTGAAATATAATAAAAACCTGTTCCCACCCTGGCAACGTGGATTATTAATATTTTATACAACCTTTCTCTAACATTGTTTTATACGTGCGTTACCTACAAGCGTTCGCATGAAAGAACTTTAAGAATTAGGCTTAGCTACCTTTCACGCTCCCTTATGTCTTTTATCAAACCCCTTTTGACCCATTAGAATTTTATAGAATTCTTGTGTGCTCTTTTGTGAGCCGTAATGTTCCTTTGACGAAGCTGTTTGTGAAGTTTTTATGGCGCCATGAAATTTTAGGAAACTGGGACAACTAACTGATGGATACGGAAAAGCGAATGAGAGTTAATCTACAAAATACATGCTCCATTTCATAAAGTAAATACGTACTGTTATTCAATTGGGTCGTGATAAACGATATGCGGCTTTAAATTTTCAAATTGTTCTCTAATGCATATTTCGGTTAGGAAAACAACCGTACAATATTTTTAATGGTATATTGAAATACTAGCAAAAACGCTCTTAAAAAAATATAACGATAATAATATTTTTTTATCTTAACATATATTTTTACAACATAATACTACGAGTATACAAAAAGATTTAAATAATAGAATATATCAAAGAGGTTTATAAAACTTAAGAGAGCATAAATTTTGTTGGTTTTTCGATGCAGGTGTTTTCCCTTTTATGCGGTGTAATATTTGATTGTCGTGGATGAAAAGTTGGCAACGTAAAGTTAACGATGCCGTTATTTGATAATAACAAGTTTTATGAGAAATTCAATTCGGCCATTTCGTATGATATATATTCACAAATATTTGGTTATGTCTTTCATATGTTTACGTTTATGCACTTTCAAACTGCATACTTATATGTCAATGTATTTCAGCACGCTTCATCAAATTTAATGAAACATTTATTTCGATATTTTATTCAACGTATTCAGAAGTCCTCCAAAAAGCAACCGAATTTTATAGCATTTTCATTCATACGAAACTTGTGTTACTGTTGAAATAAAATATATATTGCAATAATAAAAACTTTACTAAAACCTCGTAGATTTTTAAAGTTTAAATTAGGTCAATTTGTGCAATATTCAAACCAACAGTCCTCAATTATTATTCAGTTTAAACAGTTCGTCAATAAATTCACATAATTCAAATCTACTAAAATGATTATTTTGCTTTATTTGACATGACTTTTGTTTATTTTGCGTTTAATTTACGCTAAAACTAATTGCAAGTTTTAATTCGTTACGTTGTAATTGTGAATAAAATTGATAAAATGACTTTGACATGTTTAATCAATCATCACCAAATTTGATTTACACAATTGGAATTTGTTGTTCTTTACATTTCATTACGATTCGCATATTAAAAGAACTAAAATCAATTAACTTATTTTGATTCTGGTGGACCCATTTCCATGTACCATCATTATCACAAGCTTTGTAAAGGATAGTAATTATACCTTCACGAGTGAATAACTACATATAAAGGTTAATAGCACTGATTTTTTACACACAATACAATTCGACAATTTCTATTATATAATTATTTAGTTCTTTATGCGTTTCAATACAACATGTATCCTTATCAAGAGAAAATATACAGGGTCATTAGTGCGCGTCGGAAGATCCAGGCTTTATTATTAAAAATAAAAAAAATGTTATAGCGCCGTCCATCCCTATAGGGTGTTCCATAATTGCAGGACCGGACTCAGCTTGTAACAACTCTTTTTCGTGTTGTATAAAATATACCTCAATTTAGGATCTTTCCTTCATTTAGTTCTAGATACAAATAAATTTTAATTATTGAGATATTGGTTTGAGGTAGGCAACTTAATTTGCATATCTTCATAGTGCATACTTTTGTAAAGATTTATATTCCTACTTTCAATTTTTATTCATTTCTTATCTTATAAGTAACGCGTCTGCGTTAAGTTATTCTGTTCTTATCTTGTGCGCAGAACCGCTTCATCTACTTCGAAATCCCCCATTTTCACTTCCTGTTAAATGTCGAAGCATGAAGCTGCTTCCTTTTGATTTTATCTAAATGTATGTGAAAGCGTCAGCAATTTGGTGGTAAGAGATATTTTTAATACATTTACATAAAATTAAAGCATTTTGTTCTTTTTAGGCGTTTTCTTTACGTTTTATTTACGTTTTCTTTACGTTTTCTTTACGCTTTCTTCACGTATTTTTTACCATTTTTTACTTTAATTATACGTTTATCATTAATTCAATTTACAACGTAATTGAATCTTAAGTACGCATTTGATTTTATTGTTTTATACATTTTTCGTTTTATGAGTGCAATTTTCTGAATGGATACTTCCAATTAATGCAATAAGAAGTGGATTTAAAAGTTTTAAGATGAAATTTATATGGATTTTATTAAGATAAATTCAGTTTGGTGTGTCGCTGATAACATTATGTCAGGATTGCACTATGATGACGTAAGAATGACTTCATCTTATTAACCTCTCCGTAACCATATTTAGATACCAGAGGTTGTCAAAAAGAAAAGTTTGTGTACAAAAATTTCTAAGGTATTTATGTAGCGTTTTATTTAGTATTTTAAGCGTAATTTTAAGACCTTCATTATTTCATCATTACATTTAATATTCAATAAACATAGTCTGTATGTTGTTATTTTTTTACATTTTTGTAAAGTCGGTTTAATTGTTCTGATATTCTAGAAAAAACAATTTGGCGCTCGAGATAACTTCATTAATTTTTTACATTCTTTATTATTGATGGTAAGTGGTAATTAAGCAAATCATTTTAATAAACCCACCCTATTAATCTACCGACAAGAGCCAAAGGCACAACTATAAGTGGTGTAAGGTTTGTATTTTTGGAGAATTTATTATTTCATTAACTTCATAACTTAACTTTTTATTACACGTTACAGCATTTTTATTACACTGGCGCCCGAGTAGGGACATTGATTTGCTTTTATTACCATTTATGATTATTTTCACTTTTGTGTATTTCAGTTACGATTGTTAGTGTTCACCATTTAAAGGTATTGTAACCATTTATTATTTTTATATTTGAATATTTTTATTGTGTTTACGATTAATGATATTTCATTGTTTATACATTATTTTTACCATGCCAAATTTAGATTATTTAGTGGATGTTCTTCGTAGTGATGAGTTGTCAGTGGAGTTAAGTTTTAGAAATGTTAATGTTAAGGATGCGGAAAGGTTAACCGTAGAGGACAAACGTAAATTGTTGAGACAAAATAGAATTTAGAAAGGATTAATCCAAAATTATTTGATTCGTACAAGAGAGTCGAAATTAGCCAAACCTTATAACTGAATTTATTACAAGAGAAACTTCAAAACATTCAATCGTTGATTAATTTGTTCAAACATAAGCCTTCAAAAGTAGAGTACCTTAGACTTCACACTCGTTTATTGCACATCTTCAAACGATTGAATTATATCACTTTTGATAGTGAACTATTATATTTATATGATCAGTTATTAACTTTATGTAACGATTCTTTAGAATTTATTGAATCTATTTATCAAAACTTAAAATTGAATAATGATTTACCACAATTTATTTTATTTCTATATCACCTAACGACAATGTTAATACTTCAGTTAATATTCCGGCTGAAGATTTTTCTAAATTAATTCAAAATTTACAAATTTCTAAAAGTTCTGTTCCAGTTTATAAATTAAATTTAAAATTTAATGGTAGTGAGAAGGAAGTTTTTACATTCTGGTTTTCTTATTTACATTTTTATTATTTTGATAATTTTTCAAAGTAATTTTATTTTTGTGCTTATTTCGCATATTATTTTATTTTTATATTTTTGTGGCTTTGCAAACCACTTATTTTATGTTTGCTACATTTGTTTAGCATGATGGTTGATATTTAAATCCCATCGTGCGTTTATTTTGCCGATTTTTTGGGACATTAGTTCTCACGCAGATTATCTTCTTTTATTGGATTTACAATTTGCTATTGTTACAATAGTAAAATTTAAGATAACCATTTTGAGTTTACCTCTGATTGATTATTTAACGTGTAATTTTCAAACTCTTACCCGTTGATTTTTTTATTTGATTTAGTTATTTTGGTTTCCCTGAAATTGTTTTCGAAATTTTAACTTTTGGCTATTCCTGATTTGTCTAGTGTTACTCTTCTTGGACGGTGCTTGAGGACTTCGGTTCGCCTCGTGTCAACCTCGATTAGTTCACTTCCCGATTGTGACTTCCTGATTATGACATTTTAGTAGTTTTAGGAGGGGGTTGTGTTCGTAAGAGTGCTTCATCTTTTCTCTTTGCTACCACACCTAGATTTTGATTTATTTACAAACGTGCGTGTTAGCTAGAGGTATGTTTAGTCTTGGACGACGACTGTGGAACAACATGAAACCTGAATCTCGTGAAGGGTAGAGTGGCCTCTCTTGTTCTCCACGACGAAGCATCCTGAGCTAATTTGCCATGGAAATAATCGTATCTTGGATTTACCGATTTTGACGTACCGAACGTGTCTGTGGTGGTTATGTGTGATGTACCTAGGAGGATTGGTTTGAGGTCACCGGGGTAGGGAAATAGAACCGCTCTCTTTCGGCCTCAAATCTCGCGATTATTTATTTATGGCTTGTCCGGAAGGATTTTTTTTACACTTGAGTGGAGTGGCATTTTGCGATGATTTTTTAACGTTTCACCGAATACTGTTCCCGGGTTCCCCGCCCACTGTCCCTTCAGGTCATGGTTGGTTCCGTTCTTTTTTACGTTAGCTCCAATTTTTTTTTCCGATTTTTCTCACTTTGTTCTTGTGATGGTGGTTTGCTTCACAAACCCCACCAGTTAAAGGTTTTACTTTATTTTAAGGTTCGGGTCTTTTATCTCGACTAGTGGCGTGTGCGGGTGGTAGCGCGTCAGTAGCTTTCATGTTGTTGCGAGGGGTCTTTCCTGACCAACATCACATTTTCCGTACTTCTTCGTACATTTTCTTTTACATTTTGCATAGATTTAATTAGCTTAACATTTTTATTTTCTTAAATTTTACTAATTTCATTTATTAGCTTAGTGTTTGGAATCTCCGCTTTGGTGATCTCCGAGTCCAAATTTGAGGAGGGGGTGTGTAACAACTCTTTTTCGTGTATATATAAAATATAAAGCAATTTAGGATCTTTCCTTCATTTAGTTCTAAATACAAGAAAATTTTAATTATTGAGATATTGGTTTGAGGTAGGCAACTTAATTTGCATATCTTCATAGTGCATACTTTTGTAAAGATTTTTATTCCTACTTTCAATTTTTATTCATTTCTTATCTCATAAGTAACGCGTCTGCGCTAAGTTATTCTGTTCTTATCTTGTGCGCAGAACCGCTTCATTTACTTCGAAATCCTCCATTTTCACTTCCTGTTAAATGTCGAAGCATGAAGCTCCTTCCTTTTGATTTTATCTAAATTTATGTGAAAGCGCCATCAATTTGGTGATAAGAGATATTTTTAATACATTTACATAAAATTAAAGCATTTTGTTCTTTTAGGCGTTTTCTTTACGTTTTCTTTACGTTTTCTTTACGCTTTCTTTACGTATTTTTTACCATTTTTTACTTTAATTATACGTTTATCGTTAATTCAATTTACAACGTAATTGAATCTTAAGTACGCATTTGATTTTATTGTTGCGTACATTTTTCGTTTTATGAGTGCAATTTTTTGAATGGATACTTCCACTTAATGCAATAAGAAGTGGATTTAAAAGTTTTAAGATGAAATTTATATGGATTTTATTAAGATAAATTCAGTTTGGTGTGTCGCTGATAACATTATGTCAAGATTGCACCATGATGACGTAAGAATGACTTCATCTTGTTAACCTCTCCGTAACCATATTTAGATACCAGAGGTTGTCAAAAAGAAAAGTTTGTGTACAAAAATTTCTAAGGTATTTATGTAGCGTTTTATTTAGTATTTTAAGCATAATTTTAAGACCTTCATTATTTCACCATTACATTTAATATTCAATAAACATAGTCTGTATATTGTTATTTTTTTACATTTTTGTAAAGTTGGTTTAATTGTTCCGATATTTTAGAAAAAACAATTTGGCGCCCGAGATAACTTCATTAATTTTTTACATTCTTTATTATTGATGGTAAGTGGTAATTAAGCAAATCATTTTAATGAACCCACCCTATTAATCCACCGACATGAGCCAAAGGCACAACTATAAGTGGTGTAAGGTTTGTATTTTTGGAGAATTTATTATTTCATTACTTTATAATTACTCCTTATTATTTAAAACTTTAAACACCGTTACACACTTTTCTATTACAAACTTTGTTTTGTTAAATGGAACTCTATATTTATTTAATTTTATTATTATTTGTCTTGTTGAATGCTAAAAAACGGTACTTCGTTTTTAAATTTATTTTGTGGCGTTGCCAAGTTAGAGCATTTTTTCTTTAAAAAAGTGAAAATTTATACCTTTACTTAAATTGTTCTGAAGACGTTAATATTAACAGTAGAACTGTAAGGTTTGGCAGACGGGTAAACAAGACCTTGCTCTATCTTTTGACCTTCATACTTCCTGATTATACTATACTGGGTGTTTACAAAATATGGTCAATTTTTGCAAATTTGGAATGACCATAACTTTTGTTTTTTAAATGGAATACCCTGTATTTTATCATGTCATCGTATTCTGTGTTTAATTCTATTACTTTTTTATTAAGCATGTAATATACCTAACGTTACGCGTTCTCGAAATATTTAAGATTTGTTGCAAAATTAATGACAATTGTGACAAACTGGACGGTCTATACAAAAGTAATAAAGCAAACAAAAGAATTTGTATTTGAAAAATAAAAAATTATTGAGAAAATTATAATAAGTTATAACTAAATCAAATGCTCGATGTGTCCACCATTTTATTGCGAACAGGTGTGAATTCTCCTCAAAAAAGAATCTTCAACATTTCGCAGCATATTTTGGTTAACCATTTGAAATGCATTCCGTATTCTAATTTTCATATCTTCTTTGGTGGTAGAAGATTCTTGGTATACTAAGCTTTTAATATAACCCCACAGGAAAAAATCTAATTTTGTCAGATCAGGAGTCCGAGCTGGCTATCCTACTGGCCCTCCTCTCCCAATCCATTTATTGGGAAACGTTCTGTTCTCTAACAATGCGACTATAGTGGAGTGGCGCACCATCCTGCTGAAACCACATCCTTTGACGTATGTCTAACGGCAATTCTTCAAGGAGCGGAGGTAACTCATTTTGAATAAATTCAAGATAGGTTTGACCATTAATGTTTCTTTCAAAAAAGTAAGGTCCAATTATATGGTTCCCTACTATCCCGCCCCACACATTCAAAGACCAGCGATGCTGATGATCTATTCTTCTAATAGCGTGGGGATTTGTATTGTCATAATAATGGGAATTACGCCTGTTCGCAAAACCATTTTTGTGAAAGGTTACTTCGTCGGTCATTAAAATGTGTTTAAAGAAATCATTGTCCTGTCCTAATCGTTCCAGTACCCATTGGGAGAATTCCAAGCATCTTTGAAAATCATTTGCATTCAGCTCTTGGACTAGTTGAAAATGGTATGGATGAAATTTATTTTTTCGAATAATCTTGGAAACACTAGTTTCACTAATACCTAAATCAGCACTGAGGTTTCTTGTGCTAACGTTTGGATTTTCCACTACACTGGTTAGTACCACAAATACGTTTTCTTCGTTTATAACCCTTTTTTCTCGTTCTTTTCTTTCGTATTGTACATGTCCTGTTCTTTCAAATCTTTCTTTGAGTTTTTCAAATATCCTTGGACCAGGATGCCTGCTCTCAGGAAATCGTTGTTGATAAATTCTGGAAGCAAGAAATGAATTTCTTTCACCTTCGCCCAAAGCGTAGACCATGTCAATACATTCATCTTGTGAAAATTTCATTTTTCACACTAAACTGAGGAACTAGTGAATGAGGTTTAAGCCAAACGTCAGGAATTATAAATCGCAGGCCTACTGTATGCCCTTTTTACACTTATTGCCATATTATAAAATTATGATTTTAAAAACTCGAATAAGAAGTAAACTTTTGTCCATTAGTGTTTATTGGACCATATTGTCAACAAGACATTTACCATTTGTAAATATTCAAAGCAAAAGTCATGATTACTTTATTAATTTTGCAACAAATCTTAAATATTTCGAGAACGCGTAACGTTAGGTATATTACATGCTTAATAAAAAAGTAAGAGAATTAAAAGAAGAACACGATGACATGATAAAATACAGGGTGTTCCATTTAAAAAAACAAAAGTTATGGTCATTTCAAATTTGCAAAAATTGACCATATTTTGTAAACACCCAGTATAGTATAATCAGGAAGTATAAGTTTTTACCCGTCTGCCAAACCTTACAGTTCTATTGTTAATATTAAAGTCTTCAGAACAATTTAAGTAAAGGTATAAATTTCACTTTTTTAAAGAAAAAATGCTCTAACTTGGCAACGCCACAAAATAAATTTAAAAACGAAGTACCGTTTTTTTAGCATTCAACAAGACAAATAATAGTAAAATTAAATAGATATCGGGTTCCATTTAACAAAACAAAGCTGAATCCGGTCTTGCAATTATGGAACACCCTATAGGGATGAAACTATTTTTATTCGATGGACATCTAAGTCTAATATAGATCGGCGCTACAACATTTTTTTATTTTTAATAATAAAGCCAGGATCTTCCGACGGTGCACTAATGACTCACCCTTTATAAGTGAAATAACAAACACGTAGTTATGGTAACAAATCATTACGGTAAAATAGGAAAATTCATGTAAATTATAATTCTGTATTTAAAATGTCTGTTAAAAGTCAGTCTATAAGGTCAACCTGTTTGTTCATTAAAGATATTTGAAATATTAGATTAAAGTATATTTTGTAATTGTTTAATTTGTGATCATTAAAACATTATTGAGACTGTCTTTTTTCATGGCCGTAGGAAAATAGTGTACGTTAGGCCCAAGCGAAAGTATCCCTCCTGCACTTGCGGGAACACTGTTCCTTCAAAATACGTTTATTAAAATTGCTTTACAAGAAAAGAGTTTTCCTTTTGCTATTATAAAGTGGTGTTGATGCTTTTATGTTACTGCATTCATTGATGCTGTAAAATTTCCGCAGTTTGTTTTTTTAATATCGCTTTTATCAAGAAAATGCAAGAGAGAAAAAATTTTTGTATTTAGTAGTTAAGTTAAAAATGTGAATAAGATATGTATTTTTATACAGGGTAAAAAATTTGTTAGAATAATATGTTGCACATAGTCGACAGCAGCGCCTCTGGTGGATACGTTTAAACAATATTAATAAGAAGTATGTGTCAGCACTGGACAAATGCGTGACCCAAATATGAATGCTTTAAACCACATCCTTATAGATAAATTGAAGGAAATATGGGTTGGCTCTACAAAATTCAAGGCCTTGCTACTCCTCAGGGGTGCAACATTGGTCTAAGGTATATTTAGTTCATTCGCCTTACTTTTTTCATCTAGATGCATTGGTACCATTTGTTCTACTTTATTTAGAATCACCCTGTGTAGTAGCGAAATAAATTAATCAATCTTTATATCGTGTCTAGATGTACAGGGTGGCCAAATTTCAATGTTTTAATAGGGAATCTCGTAAACTATACTTCGTATGAAAAAATAAACTTCGCACCCTCGATCTCTTGTTTTGAGCACTTCAAATTTGGCTAAAGTCTTTTGTTTTCGAGTTATGGCCAAAAATTCGAATTTTCAAGTTATATCTCGCTTATTTATCACAACAGGAAAAATATAATTTCAACGTTCTTCGGGAATTTTTTTGATAAGAATGGTGGTGTAGTTCATTCTATAAAAATATTCTTGAAGTTCAAGTTATGGAGTAAGCTTGGATCATTTACAATTTTATTGATAAAACAAGGTATCTGCCAATTCGTTGTTACAAACTGGCGATTTAATAACATTTGATTGTTTATTATCACCTTACAAGTGCAAAATATTTTGAAAATAATGAAAAATTTGATATTTCAGAATGTTTTATTCAAAGTAATAATAATTTTGAGTTGCAATTGAATTATTTTTTAATCGTTACCCGGAAAGAAGGCCAATAATTCTATTTTCAAACAATTAAAAGAAAATCTGATACATCATGGGACTTTTAACAAACCAAGAACAAACAATTATAATATTGAAGGTGCTGAGGAAGTTGCCGTCAATGTCACCGGAATGGCAGCATTGTCAGTTCTAAAAAGATACAAATTCAGACCATGTATAATAATTGGTATCTTCAGCAAATAAAGCAAAATACATTATTATCAACAAATATTGTTTGAACCGATGAAGCCTACATTAGTAGTGCCGGGATTTTCAATCGACACAACGAACAATGGTGGTCCGACATTGATCCGCATCGTACCGTTGACGTTCAAAATCAGGAACGGTTTTAGTGTTTGGCGTGCCCCATTCGGAAATTGCATTTTAACTCATCACATTTATGAAATAAAACTCAATGGCCAACGATATTCTAAAATTTTAAACCAACACATAGTCGAGGATATTTTAGATGACTAACCGCTGAACATTAGGCAAAACTTATATTTTAACCAAGATTGGGCACCCCCTCAAAATAGAAGAAACTTCTCTGAATTGTTAAACAATCATTTTCAAGACAAATGCATAGAAAAAAATGGACCTGTGATGTGGCCACCTCGTCCACCCGATTTAACGCCCCTAGATTTTTTTCTTTTGGGAACACATTAAAGACAATTTATATAAAAGTAATAATAATATAAACGAACACTAAGATAATTTTATACAGTTTGTTAATTACGTCTCTAATATTCATATTTACAACGCAGTTCGGAATGTTTCAAATCGATGTGAACCATGTGCTGCAAATAAAATTTATTTAAGTTCTTCAATATTATAGTTATTTGTTCTTGATTTGTAAAAAAATATCATAATGTATGAGTTTTTTTTAAATAACTGTGATTACTTTGGATAAAATATTGTTCTAAAAAAATTTTTTTTTGGTAAAAAGTAGTAAGAATGAATAATTTGACCCCACATGATATATATCGTTGTAATCACAAAAAAATTAGTAATTTTTTATGTCATGGTCAACTATGCGTTCCATATAAAAATTACAACTTTATGCTATAACTCGAATTTCAAGAATATTTTTAAGGAATTGACTACACCACTGCATTCTTATCAAAAAAGTGCCTGAAGCACAGACATTATTTTTTTCTATTTTCAGAAATTAGCGAGACCAAGAAATGAAAACTCGAAAATCTGAATTTTTGACCATAACATTCAATGTGTCTTCTTTATTACAAAAATGTAAAAATTTAATGTCTTTTTGTGGTCATAAGAATATGTAGGTTAAATGCTATTAAACCGCCTTCAAAAAAAGAGGAAAAAATGGCAAGGTGCGGTTTTCACAGAAGGATTTGGATTTTCGGAAAGTTTTCTTTTACGCTATTGCCGATTTGTTATTATCTTTTGTAATACAGGAACTGAAATGGCCGATTTTCGGGTTTAAGACAAATTTATTATGTTTTACAATATGCTTCAAGTTCAATCTTTCCCCTTTCAAAAAATGTAACATAAGTTGTGGATATTACAAAAAATAACGAATTTATTCATCTCCGAAAATTAACTAAATGTCCATTAAGAATATTGTTTAAATGCCTATGGTCAGTAAGCCCCGTTGACATAGAAAATTTTTGAGTACAGAATATTGAACATGTAAAAGGAGAATAATAGTAAGCAATGAGAATTTGCTATTACAATGTTACAAGAAAATGCAGATTTTACGAGAAACAAAGCTAAACAAAGCGATTCACAAAATAAAAGTTAAAAGGCTAGAATAATTTTTAACAAACTGGTACTGTATACGGGGTGTCCAGAAACTCTACGAACAAACTTTGCGTAGTGACTCTAGACTCAAAAATAAGAAAAAAAGTTCATATAAACTCAGGTCCGGAAACGCTTCGTTTAGGACGTACAGGGTGTGAAAAAATTTTATTTTCCTCGGTTTTATGGCGATATTTTGTGAACAAATTTGAATATGGTCCTGAAATTTGGAGCACGGGGGTTTTTGTGGTCGAGAAACTTAAATATTTTATTGATTTTGATGCTGCCTGCAGAGGGCGCCTTCTACAGTGGTATGCTAAAAGTTAATTGGCCTTAACTTTTTTACCACCCAGTATATTGACGTTCCGTTTGAATTAGTTTGTTCTATTTTCAGTTCTAAGCAAAAAAGTTATACGTGGTCGATGCCTCTCAGATCAACCGTTTTTGAGATATTGGTTGATGAACAGTTCAATTTAATTCCCTGTAATCCTTAGCTAATTGGAATTAAAAATCAAAGTAACGTATGTTTGCATTTTTATTTTAACTTTGAATTTAAGAACGAAAATGAAGAAATAAATAATAAAACTAAAAAAATAAATGTTACAAAAGGTGTTCCACATGATGACCATTTGTTCCGATACATAATCTCACTCGTTTTGATAATGCGAGGCGAATCCCTGAACATATTCCCACATTATTACTGAAGGTATCGCAGGCATCTACAGTGGTATGCTAAAAGTTAATTGGCCTTAACTTTTTTTACCGCCCGGTATATCGACGTTCCGCTTGAATTAGTTTGATCCCTTTTCAGTTCTAAGCAAGAAAGGTATACTTGGTCGATGCCTCTCAGATCAACCGAGGAAAATAAATTTCTTTCACACCCTGTAGGTCCTAAACGAAGCGTTTCCGGACCTGGGCTTTTTATATGAACTTTTTTCTTAATTTTGGGTCTAGAATCACTACGCAACGTTTGTCCGTAGAGTTTCTGGACACCCCGTATATTGAAAATGCACTTCAATACACATATTAAAATGCGTAAAAAATTTATTCAAAGTATTAACCAAAAATTTTTCAGGAATGTTTCCTGTTACGTTTCGGATATTAATTTTTAATTGCTCTCAATTTTGAGGTAGTGGATGATAACAACATTGTTTTACACATCCTCATAGGAAGAAATTTGCAAATTTCAAGTCCTGAGAACGAGGTGGCCAGGATATAAGGTCCCTTTTTCCAATCCACCGGTTTCAAAAAACGTTGATCAGTGAATCCCTCGTAACGTGAGCATAGTGCGGTGTTGCACCTTCTTGTTGAAAATAAATGGAGTTTCGTAGATTTTCTTGTTGCAACTGGGGATAAAAAGATTTCCAGTATATCAGAATAACGGTTACAATTGGTGCTTGAAAAAAAATGGTCCATGTATTTTTTGCGTCAAGATACCAGACTGTAGCTTTAGGCGAGTCTCTAACATGTTGTTCAAACTGTCAAGGATTTTCTGTTAAACAAAACTTACACTTGGAAAATCAGTTACTGTTATTTCTTGTAAAATCTGAATTTTGTATTTCTTTAATTTAAGTTCTTTTTTCATAATTTCTTGTACTCTATATCTAGAAATATAGTCTTGTCGACAATGTTGTATCTCCCTGAGTTATCTCCAGAATTTGTAACGTATTACTAAGTAAATTCCCATTATTTACTGTTTTCCTTTAAAGTGTTAATGGCATTGTCTTATTAAGTGATAGTGCGGATGAGCTCCAAACTGCTTTGAGGAAGTTTGATACAGTTTGTGAGAGTATGGAACTAAAGGTAATCATGAACAAAACTAAGGTTGTGTTGTTCAATCGGAAAGGTGAAAAAGAGAGTGGAGCATTTACTCTGCAAGATGAAAGTTGTTGAGCAGGTGGACGAGTTGGTATATCTGGGTAGAATGTACACTCCAGATGGTACATTGGATTTCTAAAATTTTCTATGCCGAATTTTGATTGAATTTTAAATATTTGCTAAGTCTCTTTTATTAATTTGGTTTCGGCAAACAATAACACATTTTCCTATTTCAGTCATTCAGAACACATTGGATTGCTTATTTGAAATAACTGGTCATAAATGAATAACGGCTAGCAAGGGGGCTTCTTGAATTATTCCACAGGCGACTATATCGTTTAAATAATATTCCTAATCGATATAGGCATCTTTTTTTTTCAATAATTAAATTTTGGTGGATGTCGATATTTTCTCATTAGCGTACATAGTAATGAATATCCGTTTACATATTTTTCATCATCTATAATGGGAATTTAACTACATTAATTTTGTCTCATGCGCAAGGCGAATCTGAGTTGATTTCCGTCCCTTCTATCTTGCGGTGTGCATGTATCTTGACTTCCCTGGATAATGTAGGCAATTGCTGTTATTTACATTTTTGTACTAATTTATTATATTTAATAGGGAAAGTCCTCCCTTGTGTTAAGAAGAACCTTACCTTGTGTGACAAAATACAAGAATGGTGCATCTGCAATAATCTAAAGCTAAACATTTCAAAATGCAAAGTGATGACTTTGCGAGGAAATCCCAACCAATATCTTTTATCTATATCTGTGTTACGCAGGTACTTGATCGTTGCAACGTGGTTTGCGATTAAAGCATTCTGTTTGATTGTAAACTTAGCTTCAGTGAACGTATTACTAAGATAACTAGAGATGCTACAAGAATAACTGGCTTTATCCTGAGGAATTGTAAGAATTTTTCGCAGGTATCAAGTTTGAAACTTTTGTATTTTTCATTCGTAGGATCAAAGGTAGAATACTGTGCTCTAGTATGGTATCCAATTTACACCTATAAGAATGCTATAGAATCGATACAATGGAAATTTTTGAACTTCTTATTGTTTAAGATGGAAGGTACTTATCCTCCTATAGGTTTTGACGGGAATTTACTGTTAGCAAAATTTAATCTGCAACACCTGGATGTAAATAGAAATCTATTTAGTGTCACTTTTCTATACAATCTTGGCAAGATAGATTCGACAGCTCTCATGTCACGTCTTGAGTTTTTGGTTCCACAGCGTTCTTGCCTAAATTATAACTGTTTCTATCTTCGTGTAGCTCACACCAAGTTATTTTTGTTATTCACTATCAAAACCTAGAAAACTTGCTTTAAGAAATCTATGATAATTTTTGTTGTTTTGTGTTTCTTATTATTTTGCTTAATTAGGTTTTTCTTTTTTTTTTGTTTTTTATCAACAATTTATGTTTTCAGATAATAAGTTGCTTTCTTGTGATATATGCATTATTAAATGTTTTTGTAGATCATACTGGCACAATCAGATAACTTAATTTTTGTTATATATATTTAATAATTGAATGAATATTGATCTTGCAAAAATGATATTTTATTTTTTAGTTTTCTTTTTTTGGTTTTGTTAGATCAGCTGGATGTTTAATTTAGGCCATAATAAAGAGCGTTCATTAAACATCCAGCTGATCTAATAAAACAAAAAAAAATATATATATATATATATATATATATATATATATATATATATATATATATATATATATATATATAGGTGTTTAAAAAAGATGCGGCAATATTAAAGGGGTGATTGCCCAGGTCATTTTCACAATAAAGTTCCTATAAACAGAGGGCCGCAAACGCTTCGTTACCGATCTACAGCGTGTTGAAGTTTAATTTAAAAAAACAGTCAAAATTAGATTTTTCTAAAACGGCTTGAGATATCATAATGAAATTTTATGCTTGTCAATAGCTGTGGGAGACGAATACAATACAACACGATGTTTCAGTCGTACCATTGGCGTAGTAGGATGCCGCTGATTTCTCTAAAAATAAAAATATTTTTTAATTCTTTGTTCAATTGTAAAGAAAAAAGCTCTCTTGAATTTTTGGTGAGTTTGCATTACACACCCCGTAAGTTTCTAAATATCAAGATATTTAAATCTTTCAAAAAGTATTTCTAAATAATTTTTTCCGCTCTTTTCAATTTACTTAAAATGCTCCCATGAAAAAAACAAAAGAGCAGCAAAAACTAAAGTGATTTTTTTAAATGGAACACCCTGTTATTTTTTATTATCTGAAATTCTATTAAATTCTACACATGACACCATTTTTATTTTTTCTTAAAATCGACAAATAAGTTAGTTAGGAACAACAAAAGAAATTTCCGGTAGTTGGCCATGCTTGCGATAGTCATACAAACATTCAAATGTCGGTTTGTTGTGAAAACATTAATTTATTTAAAAAAACTGAAATGAATAACAAAGACGAAGAAAAATATTAATGCATTAATTGTTCAAAATGTCCAGCATTGTTATTAAGGCATAGCTGTGCTCTTCTGAATAAATTCTGTTGACATTTGCGTAACATTTCGGGTGTTATTTGCTGGGCTGCCATTCTTATTTTATTTTTCAGCTCTTCCAAAGTTTGAGAATTGGTACTGTACACTTTATTCTTTAAGAATCCCCAAACAAAAAAATCGAGTACAGTTAAATCAGGTGATCTGGGCGGCCATAAATGGGGTCCCCTGTTTCCAAACCACCTATCACCAAATTGTCCATTTAAAGAATTTGTCACTGGTTGTGCATTGTGCGGCGGTGCACCATCATGTTGAAACCATATTTGAGTCAGAAGATTTAAAGGGAGATTATCTAAGTAATCTTGAAGTTCATTTTGAAGAAAGTTTAAGTAGCGATGTTGATTAAGTGTTCCGTTATAAAAATATGGTCCTAATAAATGATGACCAACTACACCTATCCATACATTCGTAGAAAAATGAACTTGATTCCTTGCTTCGCGAACTTTATGAGGGTTTACATCGTCTCAGAAATGATTATTATGTTTATTAAAAACACCATTCCGATGAAAATTTGACTCATCGGTCCACAAAATAAAAGGCAAATACTGTCTTCCCTCATTTAATACCCAATTGCAAAAATTTATTCGATTTTGAGAATCACGAGGCTGTAGATTTTGTACAAATTGTACTTTAAAGGGCTTCATACCATATGCTTTTAAAGTTTTCCGTATTTTATTTCTTGAAATTTGTAGCTCACGAGTTGCATCCCGGGTAGATGAGGTCGGAAAAGCTCTAAAATAAGCTAAAATGTCTATTTCCTCGTCCTCATTCCTATCTACATTTCTAATCCTTAAATTACTTGGTTTTTTAAAACTCCCAAATCTTGTTAATGAGACGTGCAAATTTAAAAAAGTTCTGTAATGAGGTTGTCTTCAACGGAACAAATTTACTTGTTAATTTATTAAACTAATTTCTGGCAATTTTGACAACAAAGTGACATTTAAGTTATTTCCATAACTACCGCAAATGTGGCCTACTAACGACAATTTTTTTGCAAAATCCACATAATTTAAGGATAATAATGCATAATAATATAATGCCACATAATGCACAACCAGTGACACATTTTTTAAATAGAGAATTTGGTAATAAGTAGTTTGGAAACAGGGAACCCCATTTATGGCCGCAAGAATTACCAACTATCGGAAATTTCTTTTGTTGTTCCTAACTAACTTATTTATCGATTTTAAAAAAAAATAAAAATGGTGTCATATGTAGAATTTAATAGAATTTCAGATAGTAAAGAATAACAAGGTGTTCCATTTAAAAAAATCACTTTAGTTCTTGCTGCTCTTTTGTTTTTTGCATGGGAGCATTTTAAGTAAGAGCATTAGTATTCAAAAGCGGAAAAATGCTATTTAGAAATACTTTTTGAAAGATTTAAATAATCTTGATATTTAGATAACTTAGGGTGATAATGCAAACAGTACCCATTTTAAATGTAATTGGTAATATGTTGGAACACATTTATGGCCAAGATTACCAATATGGAAATTTCTTTTTGTTGTTTAATTATTTATTTTTAAAATTAGAAATGTGTATATGGACAATTTAATGAATTCGGTATAGTAGGATCCAATGGTCCATTTAAAAACCTCACTTTAGTTCTTGCTGCTCTTTGTTTTTATGGACAACCTGTATTAGAAGAACATTAAAGAGAAAAAGTTATTTAGAAATAACTTTTTGAAAATTTAAATATCTTGAATTTGAAACTTACGGTGTGTAATTAGCTTTATACTAACCATAGCTGTACTATAGTTCTGTTGGCAATAAGATGGTATTATTATTAATTTAATTTTTTAATTTTTTTTATTTTTTTAGGAATCTTTGGACAACACATGATTGCGTGATATGTGAAGTTCCCATGGACTAAAACCTTCCTCGTGATATCGGCATATACCTGTCTTAGGAACTGACATTAAATGAAAAAGTGTTAGTGAGTAACAAAATCCAGTAAAAATGCACATTGGTGGATATTAGTTTTCATCTTAACCAAGGTTCATTATGTGGTCAATATGGTTGCCTTTAAAGTTTAACGTTCACTAATTCTTCTTTTGTTTCAGGTTCCATGCTGTTTGAAGATCCTCAGATCCTTCTCTGTTCGGTTTTATTGGATCGAATACGTGTTATTTTGTCCCAGGATTGCTGCCACTCGTGACATTGGTGGCTGTTCATTAACAAGTGTTTATTGAGCGATTGTCCTATTCTTAGCCATGCCCTATACATTCTCTATTCTAGGCCCGTTACCTCTATCCTATTCTTTTACCCTGGTTTTATGGAAATACGGTCAGTTATTTTGGTCTGGATTTGCCACTAGTGTTGTGATCGTTTTCTTTATAGCAATCTGTTGTTGGAATTGTTTTGTCATCTTATCTCATTTCATAATTTACCCTTTCTAAATATTCCTTTACCCTTATGGTTAAAGGGATAATTGTTGGTCTGCTTTCATATAGGTTATGGCTTGCAATAACTGGTTGTGGTTACTGGTAAGACTTTATTCCGTTCATACGTCAACATCAGCATATTCCTCCTGAGGTTTAGGATCATGCCTGATCCGAGCGAGATGCTAAGGCTGGTTGGAAAAGCCCTATTCCGTATCTAATGCCCAAGGATGTACGACATCTAGTTTGCGTAGTATGTTTCGAGCCGATGAGTGCTATGGTGAGCTCATTCTGTTGCGACAGGATCAGACTTTTGATATATGTTACAGACTCTTGGTATTGTGCTTTCCAAGTCATTTGCTTACTAACTAGAGCATTAACATGCTGCCCCACGTAAGCTTCCTATCGAAAATCAGGCCAAGGAATTTGGCATTGTCGGAGCAAGTTATAAGGATCCCGTTCAGGTACAGGAGCGGATCGTAGTGCGGTCTTCTCAGCCTGCAGAAATGGACGCATTGCGTTTTTCATCCGAGAACTGGAATCCGACTCTTGTTGTAGCGGTTGTTATTTCATCTATCGCTGTCTGCATCTGCCCTACAGCTGCTCCAATAGTTTTTCCCGTTGTCAGGAAGGCCACGTCATCTACGTACATATACTTTGCTACCGCACAGTCAACGCCTTTGCAGATTTCGTTGATGGCAATGGCAAAGAGGGTACAGCAGGGTAGAACCCTGTGGTACGCCGTTTTCAAGTCCTTTTTCTCCGGACAGTGTGTTTCCAACACGCACTCTAAACCTCCTATTACTAAGGAATGATTCGATTAACAACGCCATGTTACCTCTGATCTCATATTTTCGTAAATTTCGCATGATACCCTGTCTCCAGGTCATATCATACGCACCTTTGATGTCGAAGAAAGCAGCTACTGCATGCTCCCTCTTTCGAAAGGCTTCTTGGATGCGGTACTCTAACCCCACCAGATGATCGGTGGTGGACCTGCCTTTCCTAAAGCCGGACTGATATTCAACGAGTATGTTGTTCTCCTCCAGGTACTTTTGAAGCCGCGCGTTTACCATCTTCTCCAGTAGTTTACCCATACAGCAAGTAAGACTAATAGGCCTATAACTACTGGAGACCATGGGATTTCTTCCTGGCTTAAGAATAGGGATAACAATGGCGCTCCTCCATTCCTCAGGGTATGTACCACTTAGCCAAAGCGTATTGTATAAGCTTAGCAATACTCTTTTCATGTCGCACGTTAGATGCCTAAGCATTTCGTTGGATATCATGTCACTGCCGGGTGCTGACATTTTGAGGGCATCAATCGCTGTATCAAGGTCCATCATCGTAAAGGATAAGTTGTAGCAGAGTTCTTGAGTAGCACTGAAGTCGAGTCCGGTATCGTGCAGGGGCAAACTGTCTCTAAAAGTTTGGGTGTAGTTATCAGAGCTACTTACACTACCAAAGTAATGAGCAAGAACATTTGCAATTTGGCCATTGTCCTCTACAATGTTTCCGTCGGACGTCTTTATACTAGTAAGTATGTGTGTTCTACGTTTGCCATCCATGCCGCTAACCTTCCTCCATACTTCTCGTACGTCGGACGTTGGTGTTATAGTTGACGTGTAGTGGTTCCACGAATCGCGCTTACATTTCAATACCACTCGTCTACACTCTGCCCTCAGCCTTTTGAAAGTTACCAGGTTTTCCATTGTGGGGGTTCTTCGGAATCTGTTGAAGGCAGATTTCCTGTCCCTGATAGCTTGGCTGACGTCGCCGTTCCACCATGGGACAGAACGCCTTGGAAGCTTGCCTTTGGTAAGTGGAATGCTAACCTCGGCAGCTTTAATGATAGCAATGGTGATTGAACTTACGTCTACGCTATCGGGTGCGCGCAGGTTGAACAAGAATCGTTCCCAGTCTGCCTTGGCTGTATTCCATCTCTTCGCAGTGTTTTGCACCGGGATCGGGATGCATGTCTCTACGACGATAGGGAAGTGGTCGCTGTTGTGTAAATCCTCTATTGTTCGCCAAGTAACACGTGTTGCTAAGCAACTAGACACGATAGTAAGGTCTATGGCTTCTACGGCATTGGAAATGGTATTGAAGCTAGTTGGCTCGCCTGTATTGAGTAAGACCAGATCATCTGTCTCCAGCCACCCCTCTATCACACGTCCTCTTAAATCGGTTTTCCGCGATCCCCATTGCAGATTGTGTGCGTTGAAGTCGCCCATCAACATCAACGGCTTTGGTAGCTGATGTACAACTTCTTCGAGATCTTGTACGGTCCAGTTGTATTCAGGCAAGTATATATTGGCAAGGGTGAACTTAAGCTTACCGCCTATGGCGACTGCCAGGACCTGTAGTTGGCTAGTGATAGGTAATCTATCATATATTACATCGCTTCTCATCAGTATAGCTACTCCTCCCCTGCCTCTCTGGCGCAATTATTATTATTATTATTATTATTATTATTATTATCATTTAGCTTTCATATGTATTCTAAAAGGGCGTTTGCCCCTAAACTCAGCCAGCATTTCATCTATGGTTGCATATTCGGAAGGGGTGTAGTTTGCTATACTGTTAGTTATAAAAGCGTTAAACTGATAGGATACTGCTATCACCATTGGCTATTTTTTCTTCTCCTATAGAATGGTTGTCGAATCTAATTACTGTGAGTAAAAATATGAAGCGTTCCTTTGGCATTGTTGCACGGAAAATTGGCCTACCTAAGCAACCAGTCGAAAATAATGATTCTACATTCTCGTGATTAGATTTGAATAAACCAGAAAGGTATATAAGACCCAAAAAAGGTTTTAGTTCGGCAACAAAAGTGCAATTATCCCCATAATTCACACTTAGTTCTGTGATTTTTTCCTTTGTGTACTCGAAAGTGTTTGACAACGTACCGGGTGTTATAAGGAGAGACCAGGCTTCAAGTGGACTGGATGGTTTAGCTTTAAACTTTAAGGCAGGTCCACGAGAACCAGAAAGATTACTAATAAGATTGTGTGCGCGAACTCTTGATGGTACCGGGCATTTTTTAGCTCACTTATACCTGTTTCGTCCGTAGTAATAATTTAAAGAAACTTCATCATCTGATTCAATGTAAACTTCGTCTCCCGATAACTGATCTTCGTCACCAAGATGAATTTCAAAGGCTGTATCATGTTCTGAGTGTTCACTTTTATTGTCTGTCACTATCATTCTCATTCCTCTCAAGTATCTTCTATAGGGTCTAGAAAGTCAAAAACGTTGTCCGCTATCACTGGTACATTGCCAACTCTTATTACATTATCACTCATTTCAATGCAGTTATTAAAATAATAATAACACAAGTACTATCGTGGGGTCAAATCCGACCCTAAATTCAGATTACGTGCGATCAGCCGGACGGACACTCAAGTACTAAGCGGCACGCTAAACTACACACTGAAGTGGGAGAATACATAGAGCGTCAGCGTGTTCAACCAAATCGTCACTCAGATATCCACCGAAATTTAGACAGTGGGGACGAATTTGACCCCACGATAGTAGTTGAGGGTTAAATTTGAAGAATTGAGATTTAAATTCGTAATTGGTGACAAGAACTACTATTGTTGGATTGAAATTTATTGTGGTAATTTGGAATGCTTTATTTTGATACAATAAACGATTGTTAAAGTTAATTAATGAGTGTTTTTGAGTTGGATTATTTGCAAACAAACAGTGATCTCATTTTAGTTTGTGTGATTAGTATCAATAAAGATAGCAACAGTGGCAGTTTTATGTAAAACGAAGGCAAATCAAATCTGAATGAAAAATTCAGAATTTCAATTTTTATAGTTCGTGAGTTTAGTTTATTTATTTCTGGTAAAACTATAAAATGAGAGCTATACATGGGTATTTTTGAAGCAATACGTCTCAGATTCGACCAAGTGTGCGACCGGCAGAAGGCAGCAAACGGTATGTTTACGTATTTTTCCCCGTTTTTTATCAGTGAATCACCTTTTGTTCAAAAGAACATTAACTGATTTGACTTAAAGTTTAACTATTTTTGAACGTAAATTAATGTAGTTACTTTAAATTGTGCATTTCTATTCTTAAATAATATTTCATTATACGTTAAAAACTGTCAGTGGCGTAACACGTTGTAATTTGTGACCTATAACTGTTTACACGTTTGCAACCTTATTTAAAAACTCAAAATGCATCATGAGTCATAAATCGACATAACCTAACAAATTCTCGTATTATCACTTACTGGCTCTACATAATATCACAGGTTTATTGTTTCTTGCAAATTCAACTTTTGCCCAGAAACAGAGAACATCGCACTTATAAGCAAAAGTATAACGCTACATGGGAAGAAAACTGTAACTGCATAACCCAAATGTTTAGGTATTACTACCCATTTTACGTAGAGTTTAAAGTTCTAGAACTTTTATACAGGTCTTTGTTTGGATTAATCGTTATTTATTTATTTTGAAAAAACGGAAAAAACGCTCATTTTTTCACTAAAAATCTTGACCTAACTACTAACGCTCGCCTTGGCTAAAGCTATTAAAATAGTTGAGTTTTGTTGGAATTACTTTTCATTTCGAGAATTTTCTCCTGCCTTCTGCCTTATGGAACTAGTACAAGTTACTAGTACTAAGCTAAATGATTTTAATGATTCATAGAATTTCAAATTTATAACTGGGTGGGTTTAACTCGCACATCATTGTAATACGATAACAACGTGAAGTTTCTTGTCAGAAAACTCATTTGTCAAAATCTCTTTTTTCCATCTCTAGAGACAATCGTATGCTAGAAAAACACAATACAATGCGAAATCTACATAATCCACCCCTATGACATGAACTTGTGATTTTCGACACCCCTGTTAAAGTATAATGAATACATCTAAAAAGTCGAGTGTTCCATTAAACATATTTCGATCCAAAAGTCGAGTAACATGTTTCACAAAACATTAGAAAATCTTTTTTCATGTAAACTTTAAAATGATAAATAATTTCATGCAAAATCGACAATACCATTTTGGCATTAAAGCTTCAGTAGCCCGTAAATTATAATCAACCTTCTCCGAATACAAACTACCTAAACAAGGGTTAAAATATATGGGAAACTCTATTTGCTTTAGTATTTTTAGGCTGCAACTGATAATATGGATCCGTCGCAGTATGTGTCCACTACGAAATCCACTCAACTCAATGATTATTTTATGACGCGTCGCCTTTCAAGAGGCACTACGGTCTATGCATTTGAACATTTTATTTTCTACTAGCGAATTTTTTTTATGTGACCGGAAAACGCAAAGCTAACGCCGGACATTTTAACACCTAAGCAAAATTTCTATAGAACTAACATGCCGTTATCTGAAAATAGTGAAAGTTAATAAATTATTCATACTGAAGGCTTTAATGTGCGAAGTTTGTATTATTTGGCGGACTTTCTAGATATTTATTTCTGGAAGAGAATGAAAGTTACTTTGGGCTCCAATTTTTTTTTGTAGTTGAGCTATGTTTTATGCTTTTCTTATTGTGTTCGATTTTATGGTCATCACCACTAATTTTGCTTATATTGGCTATGAAATCGTCCGATTGAATAATAATTTTAATGATACAAGATAGTTTTTGTTATGGAAACTGTTGAACTGTAATTTATAGCCCAGAATGGAGTTTTACTATTTTTTCCTGATTTTATTGTCTCCAATTTGTGTGTAATTGTTCACATCCTACGTATAATGAAACACAATAAAAGAAATAAAAATGTACTTACACTATGTCAACTTATTTTTAAATAAATACCCTTAGTTGCATACAGAGCCAAACAAAACTCCACTTACGTCGAAAGAGAAAACAATATACTTGTGACGTGAGTAACCTTGCTCATAATATTTTACCCCACTTTCTTTATTTCATTGTTAAGTTTGTGAATATATGTTATGCAACTGCATGTATGACGCCATCGATATGCTTTACTTGGACAACTTCTTTTACGCATTGGAGTATACGCTAATAATTTAATATTAGAAATTAGTTTTTAACCACCACAACTCCACCATCTAACGGTACACGTAATCGATAACCTAGTTTTGTTTTATGATGATGACTTCCGCTAACAAATAAGTTGTCGAACTACCTAAATTAAGCTGAGATATAAATTTAAAGAACTATTAGTTAAAGAATTAAAGAACTATTGATTGGGTTAGGTTCTAAGGGTACTTACAATTAATAGCAGCTTCTGCAGCTATCAATTTTATTACCGGCAGATTTTACTGGTACATCTGGCTTTGGTAGGTAATGTAATTACTAGGCTCCGATTTAGGGTAAGCTGCACCCTGGGCAAAACCTTTAGTAGTCGCAAAAAAAGACTGAGATATTTGTGATTACTGACTAGTATTTTCGGATTACCCCAATGTGGGTTGACACCATATACTGTTGTAAAAATTTCGTATTTGGTACAAACCTGAAATGGTGTGTACAGTTGATAAAAAATTAGTAGGCCTATATTTCTTTTTTAAGTAATATTAATTTTTGATAATTATGTTTTTAGTCCAAACTGAAAACATACTGGGTGTCCGTATAAGGGTACGGAGCGGCTATGTCTCGACAATGGTAGGGCCTAGAGGTTTGGGAAAAAAATCCTTGTAAGTAAAATGAGCAAGAGAAATAGCTGAAAATTATTTTGAAGTTCCTAATTTGACCGTTAGGGGGCGTAACTACTATGAAGAAACAAAATTCACGCTATCTTGGAAAGTTAGACGATGAGCTATAACTTTCAAAACATCACTTGAGTAATACCGCATCATTTTGCTTTACGACGTTTTTTCGTACATATTATAATAAAGGAGGGGGGAGCCAAATGATTTGTCAATATTTGCATTTTAATATCGTCTGAACCGTTCTCATTTGAAAGAGTATTTTATGCTCTTTAAAAAAAAATATTTTGTTAAACTGTTTAGTTTAAAGTAAATAAACTAGAGGGCGTTATCTGCAGCGTTTACATATTTTTGTGATTTTCGGAAAAAAGTTAAATAGAAAGGTACTACTTTCTTGAAATACCCCAAACCAACATAAAAATAGCTAAATTTTAGTAAAAACCGTATCCCGATATCTCCAACCGATCTTAAGTTATATGAGAAAATGTCAAAAATTAGAGTGCGTTAATCAGATTAAGTTACCTTATCGAGAAGAACAAATTCCACAGACATTGTAACTGCTAAATTGAAAAATACTGATTTCACAACTGTCAAAAGTTAGTTCTTAAAGTTTTTGTGTCTCAGATTTACTTTTTTAATTCGATTATCTTAAAACATGCCATTTACTAACGAGGAAGCATGTGATATGTTACGCATTTATTTTCAATGTTACGAAAATGCTGTAATTGCGTCGCGTCAATATGCAATGCAACATTCACAAAGACAACATTTTTCTCGAGAAGTTTTTTCAAGATTGGCTAGGAAATTACGGGAGATAGGCAACATTCATCCTATGCAAGCACCTCGAAGAATTCGAAAAACACGTATTGAAGAAAATATTATTAATGTTTTGGACTACGTGCAATACGATCCCACCTTAAGTACTAGAAAAATTTCGAACGACCTGGGGGTCCCAAAAACAATTGTCCACGAGATTCTTCAAGAAAATAAAATGCATCCATACCACATTGTTTTACATCAGGCATTACAAGATACAGATTATGATAGAAGACTGAACCACTATTACTGGCTGTTAAATATGGTTCGAGAAAATCCAAGTTTTCTGTCACTAATATTATGGACGGATGAAGCAACTTTTAATAGCGCAGGAGGTGTAAATGCATAACATACATTACTGTTCTCAGGAAAACTCACATTGGATGCGGCAAGTAGAACATCAAAATCGCTGGAGTTTGAACGTATGGTGCGCAATCGTGGAAGGAAAAATTATAGGACCATATTTTTTCGACCAAACCCTTAATGGATAAAGGTTTTTTAGAAGATGTCTCCTTGGAAACAAGAAGAAATATGTGGTTTCAGCTTGATGGTTGTCCGGTACGTTATACCCAAATCGTACATCAGCATTTAGAGGAACAATATCCGAATCGTGTTATTGGGAGAGGAAGTTTGTTTCCCTGACCGCAGCGTTCGCCGGATTTAACCTGTTGAGATTTTTATCTATGGGGTAGACTAAAAGACCTGGTTTTTCAAAAGAAACCAACAACCAGAGAAGATATGACGGAAGGAATTCGAAATGCTATTAGAAGCTTGTTCTGGGCTGAAATTGAAAGCAGCGGTTTTCTCTACCGAAAATAGGTTAAATAAATGCATTGATAATGACGGAAAACATTTTGAACACTTGTGATCTTTTTGTGACTAATTTATGTAATTGTACGGGTTTTGTGCTTTTTTCATTTGTTGTTAAGTTGGCCCGTTGTCCTTTAATCACGCTTCAAAACTAATTTTTTACAAATCCTAAGCCTGATAAAGTGTGAAGGAAGGCTCGACGTGTTAACGATTTTGTGTTAAATGGGAAGAAAGTTTAATCAAAATTTAAATTACGTCAGTTACCATGGCTACGGCATTTGTTTATCTCGATAAGGTACCTTAATCTGATTACAGCACTCCAATTTTTGACATTTTCTCATGTAAATCAAGATCGGTTGGAGACATCGGGATGCGGTTTTCACTCAAATTTAGCTATTTATATGTTGGTTTAGTCTTTCAAGAAAGTAGTACCTTTCCATTTAACTTTTTTCCGAAAATCACAAAAATGTGTAAACGCTGCAGATAACGCCCTCTAGTTTATTTACTTTAAACTAAACAATTTACCAAAAAATTTTCTGGTTTTAGTGTTATGTCTTTTTCAGAACACATTAAAACCAGAAAGTCCAACTTGCTGTTCAGTAAAGTTGCTCGTTTAGGATTTTCAACTCATGAAAGAATTGAAAAACTTCTTTCAGCACTGCAGTTTGTCACTGAAAACGCCAGGAACAACTTAACAACAGTTGAAAGCTTGGGGAATGTGCAAGCTAGGTTGTATTGTTTGATGTACCGGGTGGCCAACTAAGAACGGCCGTCGGCCATCTCTCAGGAAAATTTACTCAATTGAGGAGCACATTAAATATTATAATCAGATTCCTCGACAAATTAAATTAAATAAGACGCTACGGTTAAGAACGGCCGTCGGCCATATATCAGGAATGGATTATAGCACAGGTTCGGTCAAAAAATTTTTATAACAAAAGTGGCCTAGAGAAACGCCTGTAAATTATTTTCAGAATTGTAGGTCCACCACTAGAGGGCGTATTTTAAAAAGCAAAATTTTTCAAAATTTACTCAATTAAGGGGCACATTAAATATTATAATCAGATTCCTCGACAAATTCTGCATATTTTTTATTCGACAAGTTTTAGTCTATCTCTTCAAATAAGGGGCGGGGGAGAGTGGGAACCTTGTTACGAAAAAACACCTTTTAATTCAGGTTCTGTTTGACCGATTTTAATAAACTTGATGTTGTTTGAAAGAGAATTTGTTAAACAATAGAAAATTTGTAAATTTGAAGCAATCTGATTAATAACATAAATGCTAGAGGGCGTTGTTTAATATTTTTTTAATATTGTGTTTTCTATTTACAATTTTAAATGGAAGCATAAAACATTAAGTAGGTCTTTAAAAAGTAGACTGAACAGTGAAAACTGCAAGTCGATCAGGTAAATGGCGGGAATTGTTCTTCCAACGTCTAGTAGGCTAGTTCGCGTTAACGGAAATTATTAAATTTAGCCTGGATGAAAAGATCTTACATTGGTCTGCAGTAATTTAAACTGTTATCATACTAATGTTATGGTTGCCCCTAGATTACCTAAATGTAATGCTGTCGCTACTTACAATGAGAACAAATAATAAAATAATAATGTGATAAATCTAACATTTTTTTAATTATATAAGAATGTTATATTTGTTTTCAAGCGATATGTTAGTAAATCAAAAGCATAAAATATTAATAAAAACCGATATTTGCCCAGCAACAACAAATACAATTTAGAATATGAATTACGATTTACTGATGACAACAAAATTAGTAAAGAGCGCCATGTAAGATATAAAACAAATTCCCTGTTGAAAACAAGCAAGCTATGATTGCCACGCATATGTCAAAAATTATTCATCGTGTTGCATTTAATAGACTTTCTTTATCTTTTCGTACCAAAATGATTCTTACAAATGAAGCAACATTTGATATGTTGGCAGTTTATTTTGAATGTATGAGAAATGCAACCGTTGCTGCTAGAGTGTATGTACTGCAGTACCCGAACAGACGGCATCACAGCAAAGAATTTTTCTCCGACTCGCACACCTTGTGCGTAGTACTGGAAACGTGAATCTTCCTGTATACCGAAGACAACGCAGAGGTAGAACAGAGGAAAATGTTATTGATGTTTTAGCTTATGTAAATGTTAACCCTCATTCAAGCACCAGAGCTATAGCTAGAGACTTGGGTATATGTCGAACCACCGTCCAAAATATTTTAAGAGAACACAGGTGCCTACTTATTTATTAATGGATGTTTCATTCGGTATTATAATGATAAGAATGTTTTAATTTTTTTCGTTTGTCGTTATATGTTTCTCATTTTTATCATACCAAAAATGTCATTACATCAAAGTTAACTTGTGACAACATGACTAATGTATTTGCCGCCATTTTATGTCCAGTTTCAATAAAACACCAAATTATTTAATGAAATTATCTTATGCTATGTGAATAGATTTTAACTAACAACATAATAATTAAGTGAGGCAAAGTAAAGTAAAAAGGTACCAATAATAAAGAATAATGAGAGGCCGGGCGAAAAAAATTCATAATATTAATGCATTTAAAGTCCTTTTTCGTTTACTAATAACGAAGGACTTCAATGTGTCTTATTGATCTCATTACTTTATAATATATACTATTTTAGATTGCACCCATATCACATGGTCCTACACCATAGTTTGAATGCTCAAGATTTCGATAACAGGTTGGATTTTTGCAACGGGCTCTCAAATATGATACACGACTATCCTGAAATACTTTCACGAATTATGTGGACAGATGAGGCTACTTTTCATAGTGATGGTAGTGTAAATCGACATAATATGTACTACTGGTCTGAAACGAATCCCCATTGGATGCAGGAGGTCCAACATCAGGGTCGTTGGTCTGTAAATGTCTGGTGCGGGATTCTACGTGGAGAAATAATTGGGCCTTTTTTTTAATGAGACTGTTAATGGAGAAAGATATTTAGATTTTTTAAGCAACGAATTGCCACTTATTTTAGAAGACGTACTTTTGGCCATTCGTCGTGACATGTTCTTGCAACATGATTGGTGCCCGGCACATTATTCTAGAGATGTTCGGAATTTCTTAGATCCATCATACCCTGTAAGGTGGATAGGACGTGGAAGTTTATTTATTTGGCCACCAAGGTCTCCAGACATGACTTGTTTAGATTTTTATTTGTAGGGGCGAATAAAAGATCTCGTTTATGCCGATAGACCCATCACAAGAGCTGACATGATTGAAAGAATACGACAGACAATACGAAGTATTTCAAGGGCAGAAATGGAAACTGCTGTTCTCTCCACCCGTCAGCGATTGGTTTCATGCATTGAACATGATGGACGACATTTCGAACATCTAGGAGGACACTAATTACGTAGTTATTTATTTAAGGTTTTAATTGTTAGATCTATCACATTATTATTTTATAATTTGTTCTCATTGTTAGTAGAGACAGCATTACATTTAGGTAATCTAGCGACAACCATAACATTAGTATGATAACAGTTTAAATTACTGCAGACCAATGTAAGATCTTTTCATCCAGGCTAAATTTAATAATTTCCGTTAACGCGATCTAGTCTACTAGACGTTGGAAGAACCATTCACGCCATTTACCTGTTTCTCACGATATCTCAGGATAGGAAAAAGATATCGACTTGCAGTTTTCACTGTTTTATTACTAATTTAGTCTACTTTTGAAAGACCTACTTAAATTTTTATGCTTCCATTTAAAATTGTAAAGAGAAAACACGATATAAAAAAAATATTAAACAGCGCCCTCTAGCATTTATGTTATTAATCAGATTGCTTCAAATGTACAAATTTTCTATTATTTAACAGAAGCTGTTTCAAACAACATCAAGTTTATTAAAATTGATCAAACAAAACCTGAATTAAAGGCGTTTTTTCGTAACAAGGTTCCCACTCTCCCCCACCCCTTATTTGAAGAGATAGACTAAAACTTGTCAATTAAAAAATATGCAGAATTTGTCACGATATACTTTGCGTTTGGGAGGTAATGAGGTCGATTTCCGTTACCATCTGTACTGGATAAGGTTTCTTGAGGAGGTTATCCTCGTAAACACATAGCGTCATGATCACTGGAGATATACACACCATTTTCGAGATATTAATTTTTTCGTACGTAAGGCTACTTAGAACTTGTGTATAGAATAGAGGTTCATATATAAGGTAAAATGGGGTAACATTGACACATTTTCAAAATTCCCTCCTAATTTTAGTTGAAAAGAAATTTACGTTCTGTCTTTTGTTGTAAAATTATGTATAGTTCATCTAGTAACCTATACTTAAACACTTTGTTTAATTTTATGGTTTGTAGCGTCTGTTTAATGGTTAAGCACCATAATTTGTTGAGTCACGTCTATAGAAAACTTTGCCGGTGTTAATTGTTTTTTGAAGATTCGACCTATAGTCGGCCAAGTAAGTAATTTCTTATATTACGCGTTAACAAATATTAGTTTATTTCAATTTAAATTCTGTAATTTGATGAAGTTCTACTTTCGTAAGTGAAGGTTAAGATTGACACCTGTGTCAATGTTACACTCTATAAATGTGTCAATGTTTTTCTCTTTGCAGAAATGCCCCGCAAAAAGAAGGTTGGCGAAATTCCCAGAAAATATAAAACCTATGATGAAGACAGTATGGTAAACGCCATAAATCAAGTAAAAATGGAAGTTTAAGTGTCAAGAGAGCTAGTGAAATGTATGGAATTAACCGTTCAACGTTAATAAACCACTTGAAAAACTATAAATGCAAAGAGTTGTCGCCCCACAGTACTCACTTTACAAGAAGAAAAACTCTTGGTAAATGCTATAATAAAAGTAGCTGACTGGGGCTTCGGACTCGATCGTTTTAAATTACGTATTTGTGTTCAGGATTATCTCAAACGAATGGATCGTCCAAATCCATTTAAAATGGATTACCAGGTATTGACTGGATTAAATCTTTTGAACGTCGTTGGAAGAAAAACTCAGTAACAGAGTCGCACAAAATCTACCTAAAAATAGGGCAGGTGCTTGTTCTTTGGAAGTGCTCAATGATTTTTACGAAAAGCTAAAAGCCACGATTGAAAGGCTGGAATTGTCGAATAAGCCACAGAATGTGTTTAATTGTGACGAATCAGGCTTTCAAACTGACGCTGGTATTCAAAAAATTTTATGTCGCAGAAGTTCACACAACCCACTGAAACTTGTGGGTACTGTAACAAAAACTACTTACACCGTTCTAGCATGTTGTAGTGCAATCGGTGAATATCTTCCCTTATTTGTAAATTACAAAGGTCTACATCTTTACGCAACATGGTGTCATAATGGACCAGAAAATACTGTGTATAACTGTTCTCCATCCGGCTGGATGGAGGCAGCCCAGTTTGCAGATTGGTTCGAAAATGTTTTTGTGAGAGCTACTACTGCGTTAAGTGGACCGAAAATATTAATATTTGATGGCCACAATTCCCACATAACACTACAACTTATTGACATGGCTATAAAAAACAATATTGAACTGTTCTATTTGCCCTCGCACACATCGCATGTTCTACAGCCGTTAGATGTTGGAGTTTTTAAACCTGTTAAAACAGCATGGCGTAATGTTCTAAAAGTTTTTATCAAGAAACTGGGTTTAAGAACGCCGACAAGGTAGTGTTTCCTGGTCTGTTAAAAAACTTCAAGAGACTGGGTGTTTTCTAGGGCCAATGCAGTAGGTGGTTTCGAGGGTCTGGAATTTTCCCTTATCTAAAGAAAGGATATTAAAAAAATCCATATCATCAACCGTCATATGTTCTTCAGAAAATAAAATTCAACCAACCACATCCACAGTAGAAAAAGAAAATGAAACACCAACACCCGATTTTGCAGGTTACAGTCAATCCTCACCACCAACTACTCCACTTCCTGAACAGTTGGAAGATATTACACCTACTAAAAAGTTGGAATTATCACTAATGACTGTATTAAGACGGCAAGAAGCCAAAACAGTAATACAAAAAAGTAAACTCAGAAGAAAATTTGCGGAAACATTAACAGCGGACGATGTTAAACTAAGAATGATAGAAAATGAGAAAACAAAAGAAAACCAACAGTAAGAAAAACTCAAAACAAAAAGCAAGAAGCCTGTTGAAAAACTGAAGAAACCTCAGATAGTGATGCTAGTTTACAACTTGTCCATGATACAGATGATGACATTTCACACGATGAAAATAATAGCAGTGTAACAGAAGAAGATAATTGTGGTAAAGCAAAGGAATTTGTGAAGTTCGACGGAAGTAACCAAAATATAGTTGCAAATTGGGTCCTCGTCAGATTTAATAATTCTAAAAGTTGTGTAGAAAAGGAAGAATGCATTCACTATGTTGGACAAGTGTTGGAAGTAAATGACAGCGAAATTATGGTCAACTTTTTGAGAAAGAAGAAAATACATTTTGTGTACCCTGATGTGCCCGATCAAAGCCTGGTATCTGTAGATGATGACGCTATGGTTCTGCGCGAACCTTATATTAAAAGGGGAATGCATTACTTTCATGTCAACTTTCTTCCTTCTAATTATAAAGCGCCTCCTAAGATTAACTAGGCTTTATTGTAATACGTAGGTGTATAACTATCTAAAATTAAGTATAAAGTTTCTTAATTAAGTATTTATTGTTTTATTTCTATGATTTTCCATAAAAATATCTAGGACATTTGTCAATGTTACACTATACATGCAAAATATTGACATATTAGCTGTTTTTATGAGTGTGTCAATGTTAGACTTGCCATGGATAACATTGACACATTACCACTTTTAAAAAAAAAATTAAATTCTGTAAACGACTTGGTATATTCATATTCTATCATATACAGTGTAGAAAAGGTTAATATATCTTCATTCTGTCACAAAAGCAGTCATATACCAAAATGTGCCAAAAAAAAAAATCAATTTTAAAGTTGTGTCAATGTTACCCCATTTTACCATACATAGCATCAATTCAACGTAAATGCAATTTAATTAGATAAATTCAAGAACCGTAAACCGTGCAAATTACTATCACAAAGGCACATCTTCCAGCTACATTACGAATTAATCAAAAACCAAATATATACGATATTAACTTGAGCTATTTAGTGAATGTTAAAGTCAATATGTAATTTTGATACCACTAATCTTCGGGGTTATTAAATTTCCATCAAAATTTTATTATGTTACGCTATTACAAATACGGAAATTATCATACACCACTAGATAAATTGTAATGAACAAGGATAAGTGTAATACTATAATAATCTAATTAAGTAAATTAGTGGCATGTAGCTGAATACAAACCCAATACGGTAAACGAGCTACTAAAATCAATGAAGCGTATTCATATTCAAGACTGAATGTAAACTCGTACGAATTATGCAATCAAAGCCAATTAACTTCTTGTTGAAATTTGCAATTATAAATAGTTTTTGGCTGGAAATATCTTGATACTATTATCGTGTGCCTTTAATGCAGAAATAAAGCCAACTTGAGAAACGTAAATTAGAATAAAATACATTCTGAAACTTTGACTAGATTTAATGCATTAACGTTGTATAAGCAATATGAATTTAATGTATTTCAACACTAACGTAGATTAAATCGTAAATTTGGGATTAATAATAAACGTTCACCATCTGAAGCGAATATTACGCATTCAAACGGTAAGGGCGTATTCCTCAATAGTAACGCACGATTTACGATACGTTTATAAATTTAATAACAGTGTTATATAAAATTTTCTAATAGTAGCGGCAGTAACAGTCTTTAGAGCCAACTGGAGCATGCGACATTAAACGGAACAATTAAAGCATTAATGTGAAGAATTAAGAAGCTGTAGGTGTGCATGGCGTCGCGGCAATAATAAACCCATCGGAGCCGTGTAATCTGTGGCATTACGGACTCAGTTTACGACCCGCCACTGCGCTTTTCAACCTAGGGCCAATTTGCAATTACAGTTTTTGCTTCTGGCAATTCGAGTTCCGAGGTTCCTATTTTACGAGTTGCATCTCTGCGTTTTATGGAGCAGATGCGTTCTGTGTTCTCGTCAAAGGACATAGCATCCGGTCGCCAGTGTTCGGGCAATTAACCTTTAGCTTATATGTTCTTAGGTACAGACAACATTATTAACCGTAAAGACCTTTGTACAAAGATTTATCCAGAAAGCTGTATTTAACACATTCGTCTGTCACCGTGCCACTACATGAACGTTTAGCTGACCTCTAGGTTAAAACCCGTGACTTTTTCACGATTCACGATTCTGACATCCCATTGCCTCAATCAAACAAAATGTTCTTACAAAATAAATTCAAATTTTCAAACTTTCATTAGATGCCATGTTGTAAGACATTTCAGCGAAATGGCAAGGGCATGCTCCATTTAAGGTTATAGCAACAGGAAATGATAGAGAAAGTGCCAATTTGTGTTGGCAAGCGATTTCTGTATCCGCTAGTCGTTACTGTTTCCAGGAAAACTCATTAGGGAAATATATAGCAAAACTAACTATATAGATAGAACAAATACGATATTTCCTTATCACATATTTTAATTAAAAATAAAGAAAGAAGCTGCAATAAAACAAAATGATTTATGCAAATAACAAAAGGAAAATACGTGCAACTACGTCTCGGTAACAAGCGAGAAGCTTTTAATGTCCACATTTGTCTTTTATAATTCATTAGTTTCATAAAGCGAATTATTTATGTGTATTGGAAAGAATTATATGCCAAACAATTCTCGTAAATTCTAAAAAAATGATAGACTAATCTTATATCGCGGTCAACATAAAGAAAATTACATTAAACTCCCCTAGAAACGCACTGTGGGGCAAAAAACTAATAAAATTCGTAGTAATCAAAATTATTATCTAAGCTTTTGGCACAAAGCTATTACAATACTGAATAGTAAATTATGTAAAGCTTTACGATGTACGTCGATCTGCACGTTCACAAATAAAAAGGAGTTGTACCTTACGCTTTAAACAGTCCCGGCAATTAAAAATCCTTAAAAAGTACTTTGTGTTTTTGGCATTGACGCCACAAGAAAAGAACAAGGTACTATTAATGTGAAAATGACAGCTTCTAAAGCCAAATACATTATGTACTACTAAGGTTTAAGTATCGGAAGTATGGGTTGATTGTCAGGACGTTTAACACTTTTAATATCCCTATTTGTCCATTCGTGAAAGAGAGAAGCTGAACAGAAAGGCCTATAAATAAACCCCTGTCTCAAAACATTGGACTGGAGTGTTGAGTATTTATTACATTTTCAAATTAAGATCAAAGCTTACGGCCATCAATCGAATGCTTGCATTAAATAAGACGCTACGGTTAATACATTCAAAAATATTGATGTGGAATTAACAGAAGCTTTTGTTAGACTGTAACTGCTGTGATGAATGATGCTTAAGTGTTAAGTTTATCTCTTCCTTAAAAAATCAGTTAAGTTATTTAAATTTACATAATAAAGTGTCTATGGATGTCTCGAATGTCCTTGAGATGTATAAGGTGCACAATATATGCAATTTGATAGGCATAATTATTTATTCCTTGTGCGACTGCTGAGTCATGCTGCTCGCAGATCGTGTCATCTGTTAAAATGGTTCTCTCTTGAGGAAGGTATGTACCGGGTGGCCAACTAAGAACGGCCGTCGACCATATCTCAGGAATGGATTATAGCACAGGTTCGGTCAAAAAAATTTTATAACAAAAGTGGCCTCGAGAAACGCCTGGAAATTATTTTCAGAATTGTAGGTCCACCGCTAGAGGGCGTATTTGACAGTTATAATTTTAAAAAGCAAAATTTTTCAAGATTTGCTCAATTAAGGGGCATATTAAATATTACAATCAGATTCCTCGACAAATTCTGCATATTTTTTATTTGACAAGTTTTAGTCTATCTCTTCAAATAAGGGGTGGGGGAGAGTGGAAACCTTGTTACGAAAAAACGCCTTTAATTCAGGTTCTGCTTGACCGATTTTAATAAATTTTAATAAAATTTGTAAATTTGAAACAATCTGATTAATAACATAAATGCTAGAGGGCGCTGTTTAATATTTTTTTAATGTTATGTTTTCTCTTTACAATTTTAAATGGAAGCATAAAAATTTAAGTAGGTCTTTAAAAAGTAGACTAAATTAGTAATAAAACAGTGAAAACTGCAAGTCGATATCTTTTTCCTATCCTGAGATATCGTAAGAAACAGGTAAATGGCGGGATCGTTCTTCCAACATCTAGTAGACTAGTTCGCGTTAACGGAAATTATTAAATTTAGCCTGGATGAAAAGATCTTACATTGGTCTGCAGTAATTTAAACTGTTATCATACTAATGTTATGGTTGCCGCTAGATTACCTAAATGTAATGCTGTCGCTACTAACAATGAGAACAAATTATAAAATAATAATGTTATAAATCGAACATTTTTTTAATTATATAGGAATCTTATATTTGTTTTCAAGCGATATGTTAGTAAATCAAAAGCATAAGATATCAATAAAAATCGATATTTGCCCAGCAACAACAAATACAGTTTAAAATATGAATTACGATTTACTGATTACAACAAAATTAGTAAAGAGGGCCATGTAAGATATAAAATAAATTCCCTGTTGAAAACAAGCAAGCTATGATTTTCACGCATATGTCAAAAATTATTCATCGTGTTGCATTTAATAGACTTTCTTTATCTTTTCGTACCAAAATGATTCTTACAAATGAAGAATCATTTGATATGTTGGCAGTTTATTTTAAATGTATGAGAAATGCAACCGTTGCTGCTAGAATGTATGTACTGCAGTACCCAAACAGAAGGCATCACAGCAGAAGAGTTTTTCTCCGACTCGCACACCGTGTGCGTACTATTGGAAATGTGAATCTTCCTGTGTACCGATGACAACGCAGAGGTAGAACAGAGGAAAATGTTATTGATGTTTTAGCTTATGTAAATGTTAACCCTCATTCAAGCACCAGAGCTATAGCTAGAGACTTCGGTATATGTCGAACCACCGCCCGAAATATTTTAAGAGGACACAGGTGACTACTTACTTATTAATGCATGTTTTATTCGGTATTATAATGATAAAAATGTTTTAATTTTTTTCGTTTGTCGTTATATGTTTATGTCCAGTTTCAATAAAATAGCAAATTATTTAATGAAATTATCTTATGCTATGTGAATAGATTTTAACTAACAACATGATAATTAAGTGAGGCAAAGTAAAGTAAAAAGGTACCAATAATAAAAAATTATGAGAGGCCGGGCGAAAAAATTTCGTAATAACATACGAGAGTTAATTCATTTAAAGTCCTTTTTCGTTTACTAACAACGTAGGAGTTCAATGTGTCTTATTGGTCTGATTACTTTATAATATATACTATTTTAGATTGCATCCATATCACATGGTCCTACACCATAGTTTGAATGTTCAAGATTTCGATACGAGGTTGGATTTTTGCAACGGGCTCTCAAATATGATACACGACGATTCTGAAATACTTTCACGAATTATGTGGACAGATGAGGCTACTTTTCATAGTGATGGTAGTGTAAATCGACATAATATGCACTACTGGTCTGAAACGAATCCCTACTGGATGCAGGAGGTCCAACATCAGGGTCGTTGGTCTGTAAATGTGTGGTGCGAGATTCTAGGTGGAGAAATAATTGGGCCTTTTTTTTAATGAGACTGTTAATGAAGAAAGATATTTAGATTTTTTAAGCAACGAATTGCAACTTCTTTTAGAAGACATACTCTTGGCCATTCGTCGTGACATGTTCTTGCAACATGTTGGGTGCCCGGCACATTATTCTAGAGATGTTCGGAATTTCTTAGATCAATCATACCTTAAAAGGTGGATAGGACATGGAAGTTTATTTATTTGGCCACCAAGGTCTCCAGACCTAACTTGTTTAGATTTTTATTTGTGAGGGCGAATAAAAGATCTCGTTTATGCCGATAGACCCACAACAAGAGCTGACATGATTGAAAGAATACGACAGATAATACGAAGTATTACAAGGGCAGAAATTGGAACTGCTGTTCTCTCCACCCGTCAGCGATTGATTTCATGCATTGAAAATGATGGACGACATTTCGAACATCTAGGGCGACACTAATTACGTAGTTATTTATTTAAGGTTTTAATTGTTAGATTTATCACATTATTATTTTATAATTTGTTCTCATTGTTAGTAGCGACAGCATTACATTTAGGTAATCTAGCGGCAACCATAACATTACTATGATAACAGTTTAAATTACTGCAGACCAATGTAAGATCTTTTCATCCAGGCTAAATTTAATAATTTCCGTTAACGTGAACTAGCCTACTAGACGTTGGAAGAACAATTCCCGCCATTTACCTGTTTCTTACGATATCTCAGGATAGGAAAAAGATATCGACTTGCAGTTTTCACTGTTTTATTACTAGTTTAGTCTACTTTTTAAAGACCTACTTCAATTTTTATGCTTCCATTTAAAATTGTAAAGAGAAAACACAACATTAAAAAAATATTCAACAGCGCATTTATGTTATTAATCAGATTGCTTCAAATTTACAAATTTTCTATTGTTTAACAAAAGCTCTTTCAAACAACATCAAGTTTATTAAAATCGGTCAAACAGAACCTGAATTAAAAGGCGTTTTTTCGTAACAAGGTTCCCACTCTCCCCCTTATTTGAAGAAATAGACTAAAACTTGTCACATAAATAATACGCAGAGTTTGTCGAGGAATCTGATTATAATATTTAATATGCCCCTTAACTGAGTAAATTTTTAAAAATTTTAACTGTCAAATACGCCCTCTAGTGGTGGACCTACAATTCTGAAAATTATTTCCAGGCGTTTCACGAGGCCACTTTTCTTATAAACATTTTTTTCCCGAACCTGTGCTATAATCCATTCCTGAGATATGGCCGACGGCCGTTCTTAGTTGGCCACCCGGTACATGTTTATTTCATTTTTGTCCATTAATTAAAAGTCTTGTAAAAGGAAATTTTTACACGTCCGAATCTCCCCTGCTTACCCCCTGCCGCGATAAACCAATCACTGGCACTGACGTCGTTGGCAGAAGGCGCGTCCACCTAGGAATGTCTGTTAATGCTTAAACATTCAAGCCACGAAATCACAAGGTCAGAAGCGAAAAAGAGGTGCATTGAAGAGAATTCGCTCATGTTGGTAGATTGCAGTACAGCTATGTAACTTCTGGACCACAAGTAGTATTTACATGAGTAAGAGAGAAACAGACAGGCAGGAAATTACAATATGTGTGAGAGAAAATGTGTCGCTGCTAAGGTTCATTGACCTCTGGTGCGATTCTTGCAAATATTCAAGGTCTAAATTCATTGTACTCTAGGGTGATCACATTACAATTCCTAGAAATATAAGAATAGAACTAATTCCTGGAAACGGGAGAAAGATAAAAGTCCAAAGTTCATTCACCAGTAGGAGTGTCATACTACAATTCTTAAAAATATACAAACAGAATCAGTTCCTAGAAATCCCAAAGTTCATTGACCTTTTCAAGAGCATAGTTCATTGGCGGCTAGGGATATCATGTTACTAATATTAGACATCTAAACATAAAATCAGCTCCTGGAAACCTCACAGTTCATTGATTTTTAAAAGCGGGTAAAGCTCCTATCCTTGACCAACTTTGGTGATTCTTAGAAATCTAAAAATAGAACCAAATTTCATTGCCCTCTTCAAGGTTATAAGCCAAAGTTCATTAACCTGGACAGAATGCTAGCCCAAAGTTCACTAACCCCTTAAACTCTAAAGTTGGCGGATTCCTAAAAAACTAAAAACCAAAGTTCATTAACCTGGAAACTGAAAAGAGGATTCATTAACCTGGAGGCAATGAAGTTTTCGAGGGAGATCCATCTCCTAAAAATAAAAAAAAAAGTTAATTGATCCTGAAAGTGAATTATGTGAAACAGAATCTGCAAGGTAGGCATGCTTCTAAAAATCAACTTTTTACGCATACTTTGTCCAAGCTTCTCTAATATAAAGAGCAGCATAAGTCATCGCATGGATCATATTACGATTGCGATATAAAAATAAAATCAGTTCATTGACTTAGCCAAGAAGCATATCTCATAGTTTATCGACTCCTTAAACCCGCAAGTTGGTGGATTCATGGACATGTGGGGGTTAATTAACCTGTGTCAAGGATATCTGAGTACTTAGACTTATATAGTTCATTTTAATAGTCATAATAAGCCATGTTACAATCCAAAGCCAAGTTAACGTAAAGTTAACGGGTTGTTATAGCTCAGAGCCGTAAGTCCAGGAAAAATGTACCATTTATAAAATCTGTGAGGCAGGCAACAATTAGTTATTCTCATTAACTTCCAAAAAATCAAGTTGTAACAGGTTTTGCGCATTCTCCGTATTCATCACGGTACTTTTATATAAAGATCACCTTGTTTCACATAATCAATCGAACTGGTAGCGTAGTGATGATACGACCTGCTTAGCATTCGGGAGGTAAAGGGTTCGATTCTACCGTCTACCTTGTATGAGGTTTTTTCAGGGGGTTTCCCTCATACCATATGCGGCTACTTAGGTGAATGCTGGGGTAGTATTTTCCCCCTCAGCACCCTAACTACATTCCTTCCGATCCTATCCTGACCACACCCATCCTTAATCTCACCACCCATATATACGTAATGTATGTATGCTGGGAATCCATGATTGTGGCTGAAGGAGCTTGGAAAGCTCGAACAGCCCGCCCTTCCCCTTGGGGAGGGAATGAAACACATGGCCTTTCCTTTTTTTCACATTATCTAGTTCTTTAGCAACCATGAATCTGAGTACATGTGAATGTATTTAATACTTAGTACTGAGAAAGTATTTTGATGCAAGCACCTGATTTTAAAAGTGTGATACTTCATATAGGTACTGTACTTTCAACAACCTAGTTTCAACTACTTACTAAAGCTTATAAAACTCCATTCAGTAAATCACAAAAAAACTGTACCCCATTTTTATGGTCAGTTATTTAAATACATTTATACACAGATGCAGTTCTATCTATCTATATCTAGCTGAATTCGAGTTTTATCACTTAACTCTATATCTCAAATTTACATTCGAATAATAAATGGCTTTATTTAATATACAGCACCTACCAAAAAAATGGGGTAGTATGGTGCTTCGTATTGGATAGATTTTTATAAACTTTAGAAAATAGTTGAAACTAGCTAATTGAAAGCACGGTAGCACACTTCTTATCTACATAATTTTCCGAAGGCGATTGATTTCCAAGTTAATGACCAACAATAATCTTTACGTTTGTAATAAGCCGTCGCAGTGTAGCGCTAACTTAAATGTTGACGACCACTTACGCCCTTCAAAGCTTATATTAACTATGCAATACTGTCTTTATTTTAATTTATAATATCAAAGATCTCTATTTAGTTAAAAAGAAACACTTTAAAACGTTCTTTTCACATCTCACGGATTTTTTTAAACAATTTTCACTTATCTTTAGTGATACTGTTCATTTCAAATTTGTTTAAAAGCCTTGTTTAAATTTTCACTTGTGAGCGTTATCCTTTTCTATCTCCAAAATTGGTTATGACAATAAAAAACACCGTTATGTATTTTTTAAGACATGCTCAACTACTTTAACGGCTTCGTCAATGGTGAACTGAAAAGATTGGTCTATTTAGTTTTTTCGAAAATTGTGATACAGATTTTTGTTAAAGGAAATATTCTGTAATAAAATTACATTATACATCTCAAACTTTAGAAAATGACTCGGATCTCAGTAAAAACCTCCTTGATAGCCTCGTAATTAAATCACTGTGCGTATTCAGTGCAAGAACTTTGAAGCTGAATAACGTTGGCACGGAACTACCTGCGTGTGCGTGTTCGTGTGCGTATGCGTATGCGTATGCGTGTGCGTGCGTCGCGCGTATGCGTGCGTTGGTCGTGCGTGTGCGTTGCGTGTGCGCGTGCGTGTGCGTGTGCGTGTGCGCGTGCGCGTGCGGCGGCGTGCGGTGCGCGTGGCGTGCGTGCGTGTGCGTTGCGTGTGCGTGGCGTGCGCGTGCGTGTGCGTGCGTGCGTGCGTGCGTGTGCGTGTGCGTCGCTGCGTGCGTGTGCGTGGCGTGCGGTGTGCGTGTGCGTGGCTGCGCGTGCGCGTGCGTGCGTGCGTGTGCGTGTGCGTGTGCGTGTGCGTGTGCGTGTGCGTGTGTCGTGTGCGTGTGCGTGTGCGTGTGCGTGTGCGTGTGCGTGTGCGTGCGTGTGCGGTGCGTGTGCGTGTGCGGCGCGTGCGTGCGTGTGCGGTGCGTGCGTGTGCGCGTGCGCGTGCGTGTGCGTGCGCGTGCATGTGCGTGTGCGTGTGCGTGTGCATGTGCGTGTGCGTGTGCGTGTGCGTGTGCGTGTGCGTGTGCGTGTGCGTGTGTGTGCGTGTGCATGTGCGTGTGCGTGTGAATGTGCGTGTGAGCGTGCGTGTACGTATGCACATGCGTGTGTGTGCGCATGCGCGTGTGTGCGTGAGCGTGTACGTGTGTCGTCTAATTGAATACCAAACTCGAACATTACGCAATAAAATTTAGTTCTCTGTATTGTGTACTCGAAGGATATTTTTTGGTTTTTCTCGAAAATTGGTATAAGGATTTTCGTTAAGTACATATTCTGTAATAAATTTACAATCTGAATATAATTCGGTAAAATTTGTAGAAAATGAGTTCTTTTCTCACTACCAGTACAAAGGAATAGAGTTTCAAAGATAGCTAATTGCTGCAATTGAATGAAGATAATCTAGCTGGTTTAATAAAAGACTTACACGTGAAGCGCATTGTATTACAGTCATGAGGAAAATATGTGGAAATTATGTTTAAAAGTCGTACGTGTAAGTGGGACAAGACGATAACTAGGAACAAAAGCTTGCAGATTGTTATATTTCACACTGCAAAGTGGACTTTGTAACAACGTAATGTTGACCATTTCTCACGATGAGCACTTACATTATTTTGTAAGGAAAACTTTAAATTGTAATTTTTACGTTTTCTTGATTCAAATAGAATCCAATATTTTTATTAAATTACAAATTTGTAGGTAATTATAATGAGGCAACGCTTGTCCTATAAAAAAATATACGTTTTTGAGGAACTGAATATAATAAAATACTTATCTTTTTTAGGTTTTTTTAATGGTGTATTTTAAATTATACAATCCAAACGTTTCGATAACACTTACAGTTATCTTTGTCAGTAGTTAAAGAACAATTTTGTCAAAGTTGAAAAATTAAAACATAAACATCAGCCTGCTATTAATACAACAGTTTGAGAAACGTATAAAGCCAACTATAAAATTAAATTTTAGTAAAGAATAACTAGGTCATTAAAAATTAAATATTGTTAAACTGCCTTAAAGATGACAAATCAGAACACTCTCTACGACGAAAGCTAACAATAAAATTTGTCAGCCAAAAAACACATTTAACAAAATTTAATCGAGTTATGATGTAAGTGTAGTGAAAAACTTCAATTTGAAAACGATAGAAGCATTCAAAAATCCAAACATCACATCAAATAAAATAACCCAGTTAAATCTAACAAAGAGATATCTTTATCAATAAGTGCAAATGTTATTAACACTGAAAACCATAATGCAGAACGTTTTTTGTAATTTTTAATTTTAATTTAGTTTCAACTACTTATGTTGTTAAATTACAGTGCTGTGGTAATTTAACATACAATTAGTAAAGCATCTGCTTCAAGGTGTAGGAAAAACACAGCAAAAAACCTAGACATACCAAAAGTTAAAATTAAAATCAAAATTAAGACGTATCATTATGCTTTTTTTTAAATTATAAGATGCCAAAACCTATTTAAACGGAGATTTTCTTCTTGTCTATTAAAATTATTAGGGTGTTTATATATTTCAATAGCTTCACGTTGTAAACGAACATAATAATGAGTTTGTCTTGACAATATTTCCATATTGTCAATTTGAATGTCATGATTTAGATTATTCAGGGCATGGTCAGCCACAGCAGACGTCTCCGGTTGACCTAATCTACAAAATCTCATATGTTCTTTGCGTCTTGTATCAAAGCTACATTTTCTGGTTCCGATGTATACTTTTCCACATGAACAAGATAACTTATACATTCCGGAAGATGACAAAAGGTTTGGCACATCTTTAGGTGATCTTAAATGTTCTTTAATTTTTCTTGTAGGTTTAAAAATAGTCCTAATGCTATATTTAATTAGGATTTTTTCAATTCTATTTGTAACATTAGCTATAAAAGGAAGAAAAGCAGTACCAACGTTAAGAATTGGTTTTTCTTTATGGTTACGCCTAAAAGGTGTAATAACATTATTAATATCTGTAAGTGAATATCCATTATCTTGTAAGGATTTTCGTAATAAATATTTATATTCATCCTTCAAAAATTCAGGGTCACAAATTCGTTTTGCTCGATCTACTAAAGATTTAATTACACCAATTTTTTGATGTGGATGGTGGTTGGATAATTTATGAAGGTATCTATTAGTGTGTAGGATCGGAAGAACTTCCCGAAATAACAGATCACGAAATAGAACATGCTATCAAAAACATGACCAATAAAAAAGTTCCAGGCGAAGACAATGTAATAGTGGAAATGATAAGATGTGGTGGAAAACTTATAATAAAGCAATTAAGAATTCTTTACAACAAATGCCTGATCGAATGTAAAGTTCCAGACGACTGGTAGTACTTATCTTCAAAAAGGGTAACAAGTATAAGTTACAAAACTACCGACCTATTAGTCTATTATCTGTTATTTACAAAATATTTACAACAATTATAACACAGACTCGCAAACAAGCTGGATAGTTACCAACCCCGTGAACAGGCGGGATTTAGGAAGGCGTTTAGCACTTTAGACCACCTACAAGTGATGAGAATACTAATTGAAAAAACCAACGAGTATAATATGGCGTTCTGGATAGCAGTAATAGATTACGAAAAGGCTTTTGATTCGGTAGAGATATGGGCAGGTATTCAAGCCTAATTCAGTATATATATATATATATATATATATATATATATATATATATATATATATATATATATATATAAACATGCTACTATGCAAGTAACGACACTAACAACTACGAATAAAATTAAAATACAACGTGGGGTGAGGCAGGGAGATTCAATCTCTCCTAAACTTTTCACCGCAGCTTTAGAAGACGTTTTCAAGGAACTAGAATGGGACGCTAAAGGCATTACGATAGACGGCGAGAAATTAAATCATCTGTGTTTCGCTGATGATGTTATATTAATAGCAAATGATAAAAAATAACTGCAAGAAATGCTTAATGAGCTGAACACAAAATCAAGGAAGATAGAACTTAAGATAAACTTAAATAAAACAAAATATCTAACAAATGAAATAGAGCCGTTACATGAACAACAAATCGTAATAGGAAAGGAAAGAATTGAAAGAGTCGACTCATGTATATATTTAGGCCAAAAAATGGAGCTTTCCAAGAACAACCTAACAACAGACCTAAACAGACGAATTTCACTAGCGTGGTCAGCGTTTGGCAGACTACAGACCATATTAAAATCTAACGTGCCGAATACTTTAAAGGCAAGAACTTTTGACCGGTATGTGCTACCAGTCCTCACATACGGAACAGAGACATGGGCATTAAATAAAAGCATAATAGATAAGCTACAAAAGGCCCAACGAGCAATGGAAAGAAGAATGTTGAATGTAACGCTACAAGATCACATACCCAACTCTGAGATCCGAAGAAAATCAAGGGTAACGGACGTCATACAGCGTATATGTATACTAAGATGGAACTGGGCAGGGCACATTGGAAGATTAAGAGATGACAGATGGACCAGGAGAATGATGGAATGGCGACCCCTCGAAAATAAGAGGAGCAGAGGAAGGCCACAAACAAGATGGACGGACGATTTAAAGAGAATCGCTGGTCATGACTGGCTTCAGAAAACAAACGACAGAGATCGGTGGAAAACATTAGGGGAGGCTTACGTTCGACGATGGACGGAGTGAGCTAATGATGATGATGATTAGTGTGTGTCGGTTTTCTGTAAACGTTAAAAGATAGTGAATTATTATTTTTAGATATTAATATGTCAAGAAATGGTAAACTTCCATTAGTTTCTTTTTCCATGGTAAACTGAATACTAGGATGTATACCATTTATAAAAACCAAAAACTCATGCAGTGCTTCTTCTCCATGTCTCCAAATAACAAATGTGTCATCTACATATCTTTATCAAACTGAAGGTTCTTTAGGTGTATTTTGTGACGCTAATGTTTCAAATTTTTCTATATAAAAATTAACTATAACAGGACTAAGGGGACTACCCATTGCTACACCTTCAATCTGTCCATAAAATTTACTATTCCACTGAAAATAAGTTGTAGTAAGACAGTGCTGAATAAGAATGGTTATGTCCTTTGGAAACAGATGATCAATGTATTCAATAGTTTCTTTTAAAGGCACTTTTGTAAAAAGTGAAACAACATCAAAACTGACCATTATATCATCCTCTTCAATTTTGGAACTATGCATTTTTTCAACAAAGTCGGCAGAATTTTTAATGTAATGGGGTGTTTTTCCTATATGAGATTGTAATAAAAATGTAAGATGTTTCGCAAGGTTATATGTAGGAGAACCAATTGCACTAACAATAGGCCTTAAAGGAATATTAGATTTATGAATTTTTGGTAAACCATATAGCTTTGGTGTAATTAAATCTTTAGTAGCAAAACGAATTTGTGACCCTGAATTTTTGAAGGATGAATATAAATATTTATGAAAATCCTTACAAGATAATGGATATTCACTTACAGATATTAATAATGTTATTACACCTTCTAGGCGTAACCTTAAAGAAAAACCACTTCTTAATGTTGGTACTACTTTTCTTCCTTTTATAGCTAATGTTACAAATAGAATTGAAAAAATCCTAATTAAATATGGCATTAGGACTATTTTTAAACCTACAAGAAAAATTAAAGAATATTTAAGATCACCTAAAGATGTGTCAAACCCTTTATCATCTTCCGGAGTGTGTAAGTTGTCTTGTTCATGTGGAAAAGTATATATCGGAACCACAAAACGTAGCTTTGATACAAGACGTAAAGAACATATGAGATTTTGTAGATTGGGTCAACCAGAGAGGTCTGCTGTGGTTGACCATGCCCTGAATAATCTAAATCATGACATTCAATTTGACAATATGGAAATATCGTCAAGACAAACCAATTATTATGTTCGTTTGCAACGTGAAACTATTGAAATATATAAACACCCGAATAATTTTAATAGACAAGAAGTAAATCTCCGTTTAAATAGGTTTTGGAATCTTATAATTAAAAAAAAGTATAATGATACGTCCTAATTTTGATTTTAATTTTAACTTTTGGTATGTCTAGGTTTTTTGCTGTGTATTTCCTAGACCTTGAAGCAAATGCTTTACCAATTATATGTTAAATTACCACAGCACTATAATTTAACATAAGTAGTTGAAATTAAATTAAAATTAAAAATTAAAAAAAATGTTTTGCATTGTGCTTTTCATTGTTAATAACACTTCCACTTATTGATAAAGATCTCTTTGTTAGATTTAACTGGGTTATTTTATTTAATGTGATGTTTGGATTTCTGAATTCAAATTGAAGTTTTTCACAACTTTACACTTACATCATAACTAGATTAAATTTTGTTAAATGTGTTTTTTGGCTGTCAAATTCCATTGTTAGCTTTCGCCGTAGAGAGTGTTCTAATTTGTTATCTTTAAGGCAGTTTAACAATATTTAATTTTTAATGACCTAGTTATTCTTTACTAAAATTTACTTTTATAGTTGGCTTTATACGTTTCTCAAACAGTTATATTAATAGCTGGCTGATGTTTATGTTTTAATTTTTCAACTTTGACAAAATTGTTTACAACATCTTTAATAATTTTTAACAAATATTACTACTGACGAAGATAACTGTAAGTGTTACCGAAACGTTTAGATTGTATAATTTAAAATACACCATTAAAAAACCCCAGAAAAGATAAGTATTTTATTATGAGTGATAATAGTGAAAGTTTACATTTGAATATAATAAAGCTTTCCACAAACAGTATTATACCATTGAAAATATTTTCCTTTTATATTGAAGATACGCAGGTAATTATTGGTGGAATTCTGATTTTGCAATATTTAATGTAGCAGTATACAGAAAATTGTCCATAGGCTTCCATATTTTCCACTCATATTTAATGAGAAAAAGAAATATTTGCTTGAAATGTATAAATCGAAATACGATAAACAAACAAAAAAGTAGAAACATAAAAGTTAATAATACATCTATATGACCAAAACGTCAAACCTACGAATCTTTTATTAAAAGTTAACATATCGCAGTAACGTTTTGACAAACTCGATATAAAACGTATACCTGCATAAATTTAGCTAGAAGGGCGGATATACGATGTCGATAAGGGTTGCCAAGCATTTTAATTTCCTCTTCATTTTGCTGCAATCAGTTACTAACGTTTTGATCTACCCTAAATTATATTTTGATGTATGAAATGACGAAATTTCTTTTATATATGTATTACAAAATTTCTCTATATTTGTTCCTAAACAAATTAATAAGGGTCATCAAAAGAAACTTGAAAAATATAACAGACGGAAAGATAAACAAAAGGGAACATCAAAAAGGAATCTAGTAGAACTGCGGTGGACAGCAAAAAGTCGCAATTTTGGAGGGTGGGAAATTGTGGGAGATGTGTACAGGATACGACGCAAAGACTTAGATATTTTTCCGTGACCGTTGTAATTTTTTCAAATAACCGCTGTGTTATGAAGTGTGCAAAGAAAAAGTGGATGACAGATATAGGGGTGGAACGTTCATTCTCCCCAGACTCGCCACAAATCAAAGAGATTGCCATCGAAAATTGATACCGGGGATTAGTAGGAAATGAAGGACAGCGTTAGTGTTCTCGAAAAAAAAATTACGTTTTTTTACGAATAAAGTTGTGCACCTAAATTTATTGGTGTACGAGCTTTATTGCTTATAAGAACGTAAAATAAAAACTATTGCTCAAAGCTTTATATTAATTAACGATTTTCGCTTGTTTACTAAATATTATAGAAAATGTCTTTTAATGTGGTTTTGTGTGAACGTTTCTCTGCGGTAAGTTCCGATTTTTATTAAGAATCTCAAATGTAACACTACAATTAAACTCATAGGTACATTTTATACACAAAACTGGATAAATTTCGACTATCACGTACCAAACATATGTATGAGGGTAAATAGGAAAGAAATGAACCACAAGTTTACTTCAATAATTGATTTATTACGTGTTGCAAACATCTTATGGGAATGTATTGTCCGTCCGTCCGTCCGTCCATCCACCTGTCCGTTCGTAGTTCTTAAGTTGAAAAGTTTGACTTAGAAATGGTGCAGTTTTCTTTAAAATATTCCTTGCCGCTACTATGGTTGATCTGGAAGGAATATGCCAAGATTAAAATTTAAATAAAATGTGAACAAATACATTAGAACAATCTGGAGAAACAGTTGTAGTCGCTTTAGATATCTCAACAGTATTCGACCAAGTTTCGCATAATTGTTTATTTACCAAACACATCGTTTGGGTTTCTAGTTTCATAATGGTAATCCACCCTCTATCTCAAATCAAGATTAATACTGAATGGCAATTTCAAGCAATATATTCAACGTATCCTTAAATGGGGAAATATAATCTAGTTAAATTTAATGCTAATAAAACTCAATGTTGCCTTGTATCCGCCAAAAGATGATCGATCATTTTCTATCAGCTACTAAAATAGAATTTTGTTGCCTCCAAACATCGGTGACGGTATTAAAGAAAACGATTAGGCTTGTAAACAACCCATCGTTAAGTTCTAACATACAGTCCATTGAGCATAGAAAAATCCTGTCAGTTCTTTATTTGTATCAGTGGTATTACAATAGCTGTTGCACTGCTGAATTATATTATTTGATACCATCTAGGGTAACCTTTGGTAGGAATACTCGGTTCGTTCATTAACACCATCAATATTCAGTACAAATCCGCACCTGACGTACCAAACGGGCGCAATCGACATTCTTCTACACGCCTTCTAAACTCTGGAACGATATTCCTAGTTTTTATTTTCATCTTACTTATGGTAGGCATCTCTTGGCAATTCGATATCCCCCTGTCCATCTTTCTAAATGTTCCCGTCTGCCTCAGGATTACTATTATTAAAAAGAATGCACATTGCCCCCATACGATTTTACGTAGATCAATAGGTAAATGTTATGCCTTTCTGACGATCACATGAACTCTGACCAGAGATGTTAAAATCGTCATTTGTACGAAAATTTTGAAGGGAAGATCGTCCAAATGCGTGATTTAGTGTAGAATAAATTAATATTATGGAATTTCTAAGACCACAAAAATTGGCCACGCTGCACTGAGTGGGAGGTAGTTCGTTTTCACTTTTGGTCAAAGTTGGGCAAGAGGGTTACGAGGGAGGACTTCTAAGAGGGTACCTTCATGGAATGAAAAGGCGAGATCGGTCATAATAGTAGATCGTAGATACGTCATGCGACCACTCGTTGGAAGACTTTCGACAAGGGAGTGAAACAAAATTTTTATAGGCACAGCGTCACGGTACTGGACAAAAGACACATTTTTTTACTAACTCTTATCCTCTCCGATCTCCTATAAGCAAAATTCGGCAAACCGCATGGAACTGTGTTACTCTGTCTTCTATTACAACTATCCCCTTTGTGCGAAAAGTTAAAATCTAGTCGGCGGATTTGTTCCTTCCTAAAAATGATAATGAAGGTAAAATATTCCTAGGTATACCTTAATGGTATTTAAACAAAAAGTCTCAAGAAAAGAGGCATTTCTTCATCAACTCTTATACCCTACGACCTCATATAAGCGAGATTAGTCATAATTCCAAAACGATGGTCGAAGATGCGTCATTCCTGCTGTGCATGTCATGCGTGCTTGCTATACCTGTGCGTGTGCGGTGCGTGTGCGGGTCTTGCGTTCGTGTGCGTGTGAGTGTGCTTGTGCGCGTGCGTGTGTGGCGTGTGCGTGTGCGTATGCTTGCGCGTGTGCGTGTGCGTGTGCGTGTGCGTGTGCGTGTCGTGTGCGTGTGCGTGTGCGTAGCGTGCGTGTGCGGTGCGTGTGCGTGATGCGTGTGCGTGTGCGTGCGTGTGCGTGTGCGTGCGTGCGTGTGCGTGTGCGTATGCTTGTGCGTGTGCGTGAGCGTGTGCGTGTGCGTGTGCGTGTGCGTGTGCGGTGCGTGTGCGTGTGCGTGTGCGTGAGTGTGCGTGGCGTGCGCGTGGGTGCGTGTGCGTGTGCGTGGTGCTGTGCGTGTGCGTGTGCGTGTGCGTGTGCGTGTGCGTGTGTGCGTGTGCGTGTGCGTGTGCGTGGGAGTGTGCGTGTGCGTGTGCGTGTCGTGTGCGTGTGCGTGTGCGTGTGCGTGTGCGTGTGGTGTGCGTGTGCGCGTGCGCGTGCGTGAGTGTGCGTGTGCGTGTGCGTGTGCGTGTGCGTGTGCGTGTGCGTATGCTTGTGCGTGTGCGTGTGCGTGTGAGTGTGCGTGTGCGTGTGCGTGTGCGTGTGCGTGTGCGTGTGCGTGTGCGTGTGCGTGTGCGTGTGCGTGTGCGTGTGCGTGTGCGTGTGCGTGTGCGTGTGCGTATGCGTGTGGGTGTGCATGTGGGTGTGCGTGTGCGCGTCCGTGTGCATGTGCGCGTGCGTGTGCATGTACGCGTGCGTGTGCGTGTGCGTGTACGCGTGCGTGCGCGTGTGCGTGTACGCGCGCGTGCGCGTGCGCGTTCCCGCGCGCGTGTGTGTGTGTGTGTGTGGATGTATGTTAGTATCCACGATAAGTCCAGACGAAGATACATACATACTTAAAATTTTGTATTTAAGATTGCCTTCATTTTGCTTGGAGCTGATTAAATTTTGGGAGAAATCCAGCAGCGGAAAGGAGGGAGTTTATTAGGGACAGTTTTTTTTTGTTTTTATCTATATCTATATATAGACCTTAAACATATCAATTAATTATGTTCTGTGAATATTTAGCGGCACAAACTTCCTAAGGTAGAATTTAAGTGTTAGTTTAAATTTTTTTAATATCTGAATAATGATTAATTTTATAAGAAAAAGTGTAGATATATTTTTACTTTCTTCCTAAACAAGTAAGTATTGCGGGCAAAAAGAATAAAAAGAAATAAGTTGTGTTATTTTGTTGTTTTACGACTCCTTGAATCCGAAAAAGAAATTCTTAGTAAATTTTTCAAAATGTCTGTGGTCTATTGTGTAGCTTTTAAACGCAATAGGTATACAGGGGGTGAAAATAAGGGTATTATTTTGGGTGCAAATTTTCAAATTTTAACGTAGAAAATTGAAATTCAGGTCATCAATAACTCGTATGAAATGCAATTTTTTGCAATTTTTTAAAACTTTCAAAACTGAATATGGCCGTAGTTACTGCCACATATACATTTTTTTTGTAGAAATGTATATTTCCGATACTGTTCAAGATGTAAAAGAATTGGAAATAGATATGCGTAGTTAAGAAAGGGTTCTTTAAGTAATAAATTGTGGTATAAATTTGCTTACATTTAAGCGGTCAAATTTAACCAATTATTCGAAATTGATATATTCAAAATTCTCTCCAAGCACTTTTTTTTGTTTTTTTTTCTATTCTCTAGACAACCAGCCACTCTTATGAATGCAACTAACCTGCTTCTTCTAAAGCTACTAGATTAGGAGATATTAATTTTCAAATATTTAATGTTGATATTGTTATAACTTTCTAGCTATTATTACAAAGTTGGGATTTGGGAAATAAACTTTGTTCATTTTCGCTAACGAAATGATATTATTCTGATGAAAACACTACTTCCGTTTTTTTCCGGAAATTGAAAACGTTCCTTGTATTGCTGGTATAACATACACATATTCTTACTTTATTTGAAAGGGAGCGAATTTTGCTTTAAAATGATATGAAACAGTCCGTAGTTATCTTGAAAGATAAGCGAGATATCTGTTTTTAACTTTCAACGTACATATACATATGTAGCTATAGAAGATTATGCAATCGACTTTTTTTCACTATCGCTAAATAAACTCATTAGCTCACTTTGCAACTTTTGGCCAAGTTTCCTCAAGATCGACCACCATGTCTGGACGTCTCGGAGAGGATGGGGGTTTATTAGGGTCAGTTTTTGGTTTTTATTTAATATTTCTGAAACAGCTGAATATTTCAAAGATATAAAAATACGCAATATACTTTTTAGTATTTTGCAAGAAAGTCCAGTAATGCACTAGCATTTCCTAGTTTAAAGAAAATTTAATTTTACATAACTTTTCTTTACAAAGTTTCCTAATAAGTAAGGTAAGTCTCAAAATTAATTAAATATGAACGAAAATGGTTAAGCTGTATTATTGATATCTTATAGAAGCGGGCGGCTTTGGAATTTGTTTTAAGTTAACATGTATTTACGTCGATTAATCTCTATCTGGCATGAAGTTTTAAAGGTCATTCTGACATAGATTATTGTTTTTGAATTTACAGTGTTGACCGTTCTCATTATGAACGTATAAAAAAGAGGTTGCGTAACTTATAATAATTTATTATAAAAAAGGTTGCATTTCATTTCTTTTAACTACCATTTTGTAGGTTGGAAGGTCGCGTGGTGTGTCACACCAGATATTTACTGTGAGCATAAGTAACTAAGGACAATAATAAAAAGCAACCATCGATTTGCTAACGTCCTGATTTATAAACAATACTACAACGTATTAGCTATAATCGCTTAATATTTACTGATCTGTTTATGATCATAAGTAAATGACAATGTGTATCTAGGAAAAATGGATAATGCGCATAACATGAGCCACAAATTCTCAATTTATGCTTAATGTAAGATTTTCTGTTATTTAACAGTTTCTAATAAAAGTTTAATAATGTATCGCACATTTTTTGGACCTTTAAACCGAAATAGAGTATTTTAAAACTTTCACTTACTAAAGTGAGGCATCTAACAATAGCAATTTTAAGCATAATAAATAATAAGATTTAATTAACCGAACAGGTAGATAAACATGTTTGCAAAATACAAATGATTATTACTGGATTATAATACTAGGAAATACGTGTGACACAACTTGAGAACCCATGTCAAGTGTAAACTTTCAGGCGCGGACTAATTTCGAGTTACGAAACTATAAATAACAATACTTAATACTATTGTGCGACAAATTCAAAACGGTTTATCAGCTTTGTTAGAAAGTTTGTAGTAGTTATGAAGGTAGTAGCTTACTAAAATTAACTAATACGTCGACTAAGCCTAAAGTGGATAATGGCAAAGGAGTACAAAGGACCCCAAAAATAATCCATTGTACCTTGTACACGACTAGAGATTAAAAAGGGAAAATTACTTACTTTGAAACTACTGGATTATTAAAGAAAAATAATCTTAACGTTTCACACTGGTATTCCAATAATATAACTTCGTAGCTCTTTTATTACCGGGTTTCTAATTCTGCAGTTATATCAACAATGTTATATTGATTAATAAGAGAGTGGAAACATATAATTTCAACAGAACTTTTAGTTAAAGTAAAACAACAAAGTAAAACACGTTCAATGAATTTTGCGCTTTGAATCTAAAATGAAAGTTTAATTTTCGAGAGCAATCATTCCGGGTGTATGTTCTGTACTTACCGATCTCTATTCAACTTATTAATGTGATTTTTAATTGCTTGCACCAATAATCTAAAATTATTGCGGTAAATATTTTATAGGTTACATCATTTTATGATGAGGTTTTTGTGGAACAAATATGTGTACAATAAATTGTGTCCACATGCAACACACAAAGTCTCTCTAGATGGACTATAATTGTGGAATCATAGGCGTTACATATCAATTTGTTTTCTTGGACAAAATGAAGTAAGCCTGAAATATAAAAGAGAACCGGGCCCTCTCAAAACATGTTTCCTCCAGGGCGATTATATTTAAAATGGCTATAACGTTTCCTTATGTAGTCAAGTAAAAGATCTCGGCGAGTACCTTTGATCCACCCACAGCTTAAACCCCTCTAACAAACCCTATAGGCAACCAAGTGTAGTACTAAAATAACGAATAGTGCATGACTACACGATGGTGGTAGTCAAATGAAAGGTATCAACTCCCCCTACTAATAACCAGATTTACAAAGATCAGTATAAAACATTGAATAGTAAGCATATCATATTGGCAGTAAAATGCAACTTATCGGAGAAAGGCATCCATTTCGGACAACCCAATCCCTATTACACGAACGATAAATCGTAAGATTACTACACGTGTAGTCACATGACAAGTTTTGAAAAGTATCCAGCCTTTGACCACTCAGAACGAAAATTGAGTCAAACAGGACATTCGTTACGGCTAATAAATGCACATGTCGAAGAAAAAGGACTAAGTGCAAATAAACTCAGGTGTCCATTGTAAAATTGCACTAATTAGCAGAAAAAATAGATTATAAAATGTAACCTCTTTCGGTTTAACTTATCCAAAAATACATCTAGGACATGGATACCCTCAAGAAATAATTTCATTATCATGTAACGAACTAAATAGGTCATTAAATTCTTTATCAGCTGTATCAAGGGTAATTCACTACATAAAATGATGCTTTGAAATTAGTGTATTAAAGTGGATTAAATTTAAAAGAATTAATTTACCAGTTTCATTTAAAAATGTTTTCGTATTTTCAAACATATCCAAGACTTTAACGCATACAAGAAACATGCGACCTTAGCACTTCTAAAAAAACACCTGTATGCTTAAAGAAAGTAAAAAAATAATGCTAAAAATAGATTTAATTAACGACCAAGCTGATTTTATAGCGAAGAGGTTATTATGAACTCCCCTAGAAGTCTTAAGTCTTAACAACAACAGAAGAAGAGTCTGTAAATAAACAGTTACGTTTGGGTATTTACGAACTAGAGAGAATTGATGAGAGAGAACCATGACTATTAAAAAGAAAACAAGCAGCACAATATTTATAAATAAATTATAATCATATTAGAGGAGAAACTTTGTAGTAGGGTATTCAGAAAGTCCAAGAAGAAATACAAACTGCATAGTACGGTCCTGCATTGTATAAATCATTATAGATACAAGAAAAAGTTAAGCAAAGGAAAGAAATTTAATTGAACATCCAGCAGTGCAGTATGAAGTAACCAAATTTACAACTCACACTTTGGTATTTAATTAATGGCGAGTGAATGGAATACATTGTTACAGTGGCTAGTAAACAATTAACATAATAAAGTGAATAAAATGACAGAACAATATAACAGAACTGCTAATATCCCCCCTCCTCCCATACAAGCAGAAACCTTCTGTAAACAAGGTATTTCCTTGGTGATGAATACATTCATCATTTCCAACAACTCAAAAATTAGGCCCACTTGCTATCAATCAATAAAAACGGTATTAACACGGAAGGTAACAGATAACTAATGGTTTGAAGGTTAGCTCGGTGGGAAAATTTGGGCTGTGAGCGTAGTTCGGAATTTAAATATTTAGGATGGCTTTTCGTATTACCAAAAATCACAATCTTAATAAAGTCTGTCAAGGGCTGTTATTAAAACAAATTTAAGAGCACACATAGGTAAATCAGCCAAACAGTCAAATACTCACTTACCTCCAGGTGCACGTTAGTGGTGGTCCGGGAACTCTAGCTATAAAACAAATCTTCAAAATAATGACACACACCGGACAATACGGAACCGTGTGAGTAAATCAGCTGTTGGGGTCAGCGGCCTTCTTTATCCCACTTTTACGTTACACTGAACCCGAAAGGAATTTAAATAAAATACGCAAAATAAACACTAAATATCTCATTAATTATAGAAAATTAAGATATCCAAAAAAATTAGTTATCTACCAAAATTTTGATCAACAGATAAATAAACACAAAATTAAGTAATCTTAAATGATATATAAAAAAACTGAATGCATATAAATGAACCACTTCAGATCCTGAATTTGCCAACAGGTCACTTTCATAACAATCAAATGGCATTTATTAAATAAAATTAACCCTGACGTACATTATCTTTTTACTTGAATTGTAAAGAAAGAAAAAAATAATCATTAACTTCCGCTAAAGTGTTTTCTCTGTTCGGGAAAAGTCCACAAATTTGATTAACCAACCCTCTATTACATAATATGTCATAAACAATAATGTACAATCTTTGCCGCATCAGTGTATACGCCAGTTAACTTAAAATTGTAATTGTAGAATAAAATATCCACCTCTAATCGGAACTAACCTGCAGATTATGTCCTCTAGTCTTTAAACTAATTCTTAAACTTCAGATCAATTACAAAAACCAATTTTGCTCCTTTGAACGTTGACAATCGTGACATTTAGTCTAAATTAAATTTATATTATCTACATTTAACATAAACGTTAATTGCGCAAATGAAAGCAGTTAATTAAAAACAAAGAATCGTTAATAGATTAAAACACTCAAAACCAAATAACTACGTTCATTTTCTTAGTCTTGCATAATTCGGTAAAAAATATCAATTACAAAAAATAAGCGCAAACACAATAAGTATGCAATGATAGATTATCTTCTGGGAATGTTCATTGTACTTCCTTCTCCTGAGTACAGCAAAAGACACCTGGATGTGATCGTCCCCTCTCGGTGATGTTCTCGTTCGAAACGCCTTGATTGACAGCAGTAATAGCAATTCCAAATGTCAAAATCGTTACGTTCTTGAATAGTTGGTTAACGAATAAGTAACAGCGAGCCAGGAATCGTGTAGTAAGCAATCTGGTTGAGATATTGAGATATTCATACAGTAAGTATACGATCTATTATTTGTATCTTGCTGCATCTATGTAGTCCCTAACACAAGTTTTCTAAGAGATCGAAGAATTCGTAGACACTTTCTTTATTGAATCCTTTCATATAGTTTAAAGAGGTAGATTACGGTTAACGCAACGAGTTCTGTCTTACCAAAAACTTGCAGTACCACTTTTGGCCTGCTACTCGTTTTCCCTAATGAACTGGTGAGCTTTGCTGTTTTTTTCAGCCATTTGAAAAACTACATAGGTTACATATATGTTCGCCGTTTGACCAAAGTAGGCATCACCAGTAAGTTATGTTTAAATTGTCAGATGTAAAACGTCATTGTCAGTCAACAACATAATCTTAAAATATTAGTGATTTTTATCAGTATAACGTATCCTTTTGTGTGCGAAAATGTCGCGTTTTGAGCAGAATAAGCATATTTGAGGGAAATTTTGATTTACTTCCTCAATTTAAAGAAATCTTCAGTTGAGGCGCGTTGGTTGCATGTGGAATCATATGGTGAGGCTGCCTTAATTGAAAGAAGTTGTGGTGAGTAGTATCGAAGGGAGATAACGTAGCAGAAGCCCGAAAGTGAGTAAAGTCGCGGAATTGGAAGCATTATTGGATCAACATTCGTGACAAACGCAAGAAGAAGTCAGGAGTCACTCAACAAGCAATTTCACATCGGTTGAAATTGGGTTCAATATGAACTGACACCGAGAAACGTTGAACGACGGTTTTTGAGATGTAAAATGCTGCTTGCTAGGCATAAAAGAAAGGGTTGTCTGCACTGCATAGTTACTGCTGATGAAAAATGGATCCATTACGATAATCCAAAAAGGAACAAATGATGGGGATCACCTGGCCATGCTTCAATGTCTACAGCTAAACCAAATATTCATTGAATGAAAGATTTGTTGTGTATTTGGTGGGATTAGCTTGGAGTCATGTTGTAATAAAAATGGTGTGTAACGGTGTACAATTTTAAAATAATAAAAAGTAAGTTCTCCAAAAATACAAACCTTACACCACTTATAGCTGTGCCTTTGACTCTTGTCGGTACATTAATAGGGTGGGTTCAAATAAAATGATTTGCTTAATTACCACTAGATCTGCTCGATTATTTTCACTTACCATCAATAATAAAAAATGTAAAACTAATTAAATTATCTCGGGCGCTAAATTGTTTTTTTTAATATCGGAACAATTAAACCGAGTTTATAAAAATGTAAAAAAAATAACAATATACAGACTATGTTTATTAAATATCAAATGTAATGATGAAATAATGAAGATCTTAAAATTATGCTTAAAGTACTAAATAAATCACTAAATAAATACCTTAGAAATTTTTGTACACAAACTTATCAGCCGCACCCCAAACTGAATTTATCTTTAAAAAATCCGTATAAATTTCTTCTTAAAATTGTTAAATCCACTTCTTATTGCATTATTACGTTGTAAATTGAAGTAATGATAAAAGCGTAATTAAAGTAAAGAGTGGTATAAAAAATACGTAAAGAAAGCGCCTAAAAAGAACAAATGCTTTAATTTTATGTAAATGTATTAAAAATATATCTTATCACCAATTTGATGGCACTTTCACATAAATTTAGGTAAAAATCAAAGAGAAACAGCTCCCTGCATCGACATTAAAACAGGAAGTGAACAAAATGGAGGTTTTCGAAGTAGATGATGCTGTTCTGTGCACAAGATATGAGCAGTATAACTTAACGCAGACGCGTTGCTTATAGAATTAAGTCACGATGCGTTGCGCAACTCAAATGACTAGAAAACAGTTTATGGGTATGTAAATCTTTACGAAAATATGCACTATATGGATATGCAAATTAAGTTGCCTACCTCATACCTAAATTTCAATAATTAAAATTTTCTTGTATTTAGAACTAAATGAAGGAAAGATCCTGAATTGAGGTATATTTTATACAACACAAAAAAGAGTTGTTACAATGTATTACGAGTTGCTCAAGCGGAACGAAATCGTTATTGCGGCTGTCTACCGAACATAATTGATGTTATTTAGTCGAACACTCAAGGAAAAGAGTGCTGAATACTACTTCGGATACGACAAAATTATCATGCTCTGCATGATAATACTCGTCTACTTATTGCGCAGCCGATCAAAAACTTATTTGGAAACACTCACCGTATTCATCAGGTATTTTTCTTTTTAATTTCTACTTGTTTCGATCGATGTCTGAGCAAAACGTTATACGAAGATACCAAAAAGTGGGTCTATTCGTGGATAGCCTCAAAGATGAAGTATTATTCTGACGCGGTATCCGTATGCTGCTTGGAAGATGCGAATAAATAGTGACAAGTGATAAACAGTATTTCGAATAAAACAGTAGGTACAGTACTTTCACAATAAATGCCCAATCTTTGATAAAAAAAAATGGGGAAAATTATTTCTACACCTAATAGTTTTCTGATCCTTTGTTGTAAGCCCAAATAGACACTGTGAAAACTGTAAAATATGCTCCGCCAGTCATTTTTATGAATGTAGGATTTCTACCAAAGACTTTCTTACAACTTTTAGCAAGTATTTGGAACGCCTTTGAAATTAGATAGTCGCGACTACACTTGTTCAGTCCCTTCCGTATATGCTCCTAAAAGCAAATCTTCAGCAAACCATTTCCCATAATTACCTCGTCTTAGCATCTGCAAATAAATGTAATACTTACATTAATTTAGATACTCAAATTCACAGTTTTCTCCTTTGAGTTCATTTCAGGCGACTGTTTACGATTCAAATTGGGCAACCACTAGTCACTTATATACTTAACCTTAAACTCACAAATGTAGTACATTGTAAATTTATAGTAATACACTTAAGGTAACTGCTAAACACTGCTCTCTACTTGCATTTTGAAAATTTTACTTATCACATTAACAGGGTCTCTAAATGTCCTTAGCTAAGTACACTAGAAACGGTATCATAAGATCAAGAAAAACAACAATGCGCGATCAAGAAAAACAATGCGCGGGAAAACGGTAATGTATGCAGGAATCAGTTCAACTTGCTTGAAGTTAACTATAACACAGGTATTCGTTTAGAATATGATGCATAGATGGCACTAGTATGTACACAAGTAGATAAAAACCCAGTGGTTCAATTTGGTAACCGGTTAATTATAGAGGTCTTTACCCTATGATTACAAATTTCTTTAGAAGCGAGTCTTACTTTTATGTTCTCCAACTCCAACCTCATGTATTCTTTGCTAGTGCAAAGAGAATGATACAGGCATCAGAAAGTCATGTGTTGTCCACATCAATATTTGAATTGTTGAATTGTTGACGTTTGTCAGGAAGTTGTTTTGGAATGCCATTTTGAGGACGATTTAATAATCTTAATTATTGTTCACTACTAAATACCATTAATTTTTAAAAGCGCCTGAAAATGTATAAATTCTTTCAATTTATTAATTATTACACTATCTAAAATGCGTAATTTAAAAATTAAAACCGCAAGGTTTAATAACATGTTTAACAATAAATAATAATCAAGAACAATTACTCAAGATAAGCTCAGATAAAACGTCATAATATGACGATTGGATTACTTTTGAAATGAAAACGCCCCTTATTTAATCATTACCCCAAAGAGCACAATTGCTGTATACAACAGAAAACAGGCGACGACTAGTAGAGATCGGACAAAGATAAAGTCCATTATTTATACCGCAGACTTAAATAATTACCTCTATCAAATACCGTTAGCACGACAAAAGCGAACGATTAAAACTTTTCATTGCGGTATATCGCACTGCGTGTGTTCCAGAGCCACATCAAGAAAACATATTACAACATCTCGCTTTCTACGTTTCAGTCTCGATTTTCAATTATGGTCTATTAGTGCTACTCAAGAGGGTCACTCCAACAAAATTACACAAGAAAAATAGAGAGGACGAACATCCTCAAATACAAACATACGGCTCAATTACCTGACAACGTTTTCTATGTGGAAGCATCTAAATAAATTTACGCGTTCGATATTTTTCTTCAATTTCGAAAACAATTCGATTTCCCTGTTAACAACATAAAGCAAAGGAATTAGTTTGGTTATGACAACTTTTAGTTAGGGTACTGCTGCTTCGAATGAGCAGGTAACATAACGCCCGATAATTGGAAAGTTAAGCGCTCCCGAATACAACGGAAATGGAATCGCAAGTCTTTAGCACAACTTTTGGATTTAGATGATTAATTACTGAGAAGAATTAGGAAGATTCTTAAATGTATTCGTTCGTTCGGAAATAATTAGCATTAAATAAAAAAAATGTTTTTTTCAAGTAAGGTTGTATTGCATCCCCGGGCGCTTTTCACAAATTGATACTTAAAAATTTATTCAACGCCATAGCACTTTCTTATAAGTTTTATTAGGTCTTTACCTACAAAGATGACAACGTGAAACTTCTTTTTTCAGAAAGTATCACAACCTGAAAAGGAACAAAATGTAATTCGTCCCTTCTTTGGCTCTTACCGACTTAATTCTTACCCTAAAGCAATCTCCGCATTAGCACTTAGACCCAAGGGACACTAAACTTTTAAGTCCCGTAAATAAATTACGAATTTTCTTAATCAAGTTGATAAAAGGAAACTTGTTTAGGTTACCATTAATAAGTAAACGGTTCACTTGCTTTAATTATTTGTGGTTCGCTTTTTATACACCGCAATTACATACTTAAACGAAGTGTAGATTTAGCAATTTACAGCGACATAGTTTATTCAAACATACCGACGTGCATCCTTTCAAACAATATACACGATAAAAATACCCATTCTCTTCGGTAAATTATTGGTATAGTCTGCCCTATAAAATACAACGACTTTGATAGTGTTACCAATATATGGTTATTTACGTTACAGTGTAATACTTTTTTTTGATTTTATGCACTTAAACTAGATAAGGAATGAACATGTATCATTCAATTGAGGGATATTGCCAATACAATGGTGTCAAACACGCTTAAAAGCAGTTTTATCAGCGCACTACGATACGAAAGCTCTGTTATCATAAGAAAAATAGCACAACTAGTATTGACTATCCATTTTGAAAGGAAAAAATAGAAAATCCAAGAATAAATATGTTAAATTTGTTACGAGCTCAAACGCAAAAAAAAACCGTTAACTAAATGATCAGTTTATTTTGGAAACCATAAATATGAGATATTGTAGTATTATAACAATAACTATACATTACAGATTGAGTGGCCGCGATCAATCTGGCTCAGTAGCGAAACTCGGCACGTGCTGTACGATAGGGCTGATAGACGAGGGATTCAAGACCGATAGCGCGCCGAGGAGTTGTTTACCGAACGCCCCTCGTCCTCTCTTATATCCCTTTGCAACATTTAGCACCAAGCCAAAACGAGATGAAACCCAAGATAAATGCGTGTGCTGTACAAATGTTTTCGTTTACGTTCCCCCAAACTAAAACTACTTCGTCGAAAAATTGCTTGAAAGGGAATTTCTATGTTCATCTTGTTTTTTACGACCGTATTATGGAAGTTAATAAACAAAATTGGAATATTATCAAATTTTGGGTATATAGTCGAGAATGTTTGACAACTGTATACATCAACACTACGGTATATAAATACGACCTACATTTTCTTGAATTTAAATTTATTTTATCACATCAGAAGTAGTGCATAAACGTCTCTATCAATTTGTTTTGAAAGTCTTAAACATTTTAGTGTGATGTGGGAAACGAAAATTATTTTGGACAGAACGGAAAATTAAAGAATGGCTATTATCTATTAAAGAATAAATTTAAAATAAAAGTAGCTTTCTGTCTATAACTCCTGATATTCTCTATCTTAGTTGGTATAATTGAAATTAAGTAAAAGAAAATATACGGGAAGTATAGACATTTATATTACTTATATCTTCCTTGTCTCTGTCTCTATTATCTACTTCTTACTTCTTCAAAATAAGTGCCCGCACTTCCCGGTAGTAGGACGATGCCGTTAGTAGGGAATGCTACATTGTCCGGGGCACGGTATGATTAGTAACCGGTCTGCCTGCTAATTTAATTACTAAAAACTACAATACGAATGCCTCGGATCGACCTGGCTACAAGGGACGCTCAAGGTCAAAACAGATAGACCCCGTGGTTGACCACAGTGCAAGGAATGAATGGCGAGTTGGTACATAGCATGCTAGAGGTATGCGTGGTAAAGAATTTGAAATTGCGAATGTAATGAATCAAAGGCAGCTGTATCGGAGACAAAGAGCATACGGAAGGATGCTGTGGTGATGAAAGATGGCGGTCTAGCACAATGCTCAGAAGTTGAGAATGAAATGAATGGCGCTAAAGAAGTTGGAGTGGTCGTGCGTGAAAGAGCGAAAATATATGTTAAACAGTACGAATTGTTATCCCTCCGGGTAATGTGGGTTGGAATGAAAGTGGAATTTTGAAGATATGCTCCGGGGAATGGAGAAAGTGACCAAGAGTGTGACAACTTCTGGAATGATGTAGAGAACTTGTTGAACTGATGTAAGCCAAACGAAAGAGTGGTGATATTGGGAGATGTGAATGAATGGATGGGTGTACAGAGAGAACATACTGAACGCGTCCTAGGAAAGTTGGGAGACCAAAGAGTCGATGAGAATGGTCAACGCTTGGTGAACATATGCGTGGAAAGTGTATGATTGACTGTGTATCGGAGTGTGTTTAACGCAAAAGTGGACCTGGAGCAGGAAAGCAAATGTAGTGTGAACGTCCAGGATTATAGTAGATAAACCGAATGAAGTAGTGTGGAACCTACAAATAAAAGACAATGACGTTGAAAGTGCATAGAAGAACTTGAAAAACTGTGTTGTGAATTGTGCCGTGCAGATATGTGGAAGAGCAATTATAGGTAGATAGAAAAACATGTGCTTGATGACATGAATTGGTAAAAAAAGGCTGTATGAAAGAAAACAGATGGCAATGATTGCAGCAAAAAATGAGACAGAGAAAAAGCGATTGTATGAGGTGTACAGATTGAAAAACAAACAAGCGAAGGAGGTAGTGAGATTAAGCAAAGAGGAAGTGTTGTCTGTGGAAGGAGAGAAACTGCAGAATGGTTTTCAGGAAAACAAAAACCACTTCTGGAAATGGGTCAAAAATATAAAACGTGGCCCAAAATGGAATGCGGCAAGCATGATGAATAGAAGCAACGGAATAGTATGGGACGATTGTGAAGTGAGGAAATGCTGGCAAGAATATTTCGGAAAGCTGGAAATAAAGAGAATGTAAAAGGAATAGTGAATGAAACTGAGGAGAATATCGGGTTAAGTGAAATATAGAAAACAGTAGGAAAGTTAAAAAACTGTAAAGTAGCACAGAGAATCACTAGTGAAATGCTAAAATATGGCGTTGCAAAGCATAATGGAAATATTGTGTGCATTATTCAACGTGTCATTGTACCACTTTATATGGGTAAGGGGAACAAGAGTGATTGCAAAAACTACAGAGGAATAAGTCTGCTCAGCGTACCTGGTAAAGTATTTTGGAGAGTACTGATGGATAGAGTACGTGAAACTAGAAACCACCTAAACTAAGATTTGGGACGTGCAGGGTGGCGTCATGTGAGGAAGCGGATGTATTGATCAGATGGTTGCTCCCCAGCAGGTGATCGAAAAGTGTTTAAGTGTAAAAAAGAAGCTATACTGTGCGTTTGTAGATCTGGAGACAGCATATGATCGAGTGAATAGGAAAAGCTGTGGAAAATATCAAATGAACATGACGTAACTAAAGGTCCAATAAACGGAATAAGGGTAGTATATAACGCTAACTGAGCATGTGTTTATACAAGACTGTGATGTCACCGTGGTTGTTTAATTTGTGCATGGATAAATGCGCTAGGTAATTGTGTACTGATCAAATTGTGTAATAGTTGGTAACGTAAACGTACGAGTTCGGGTGAACGCAGATGACACACTCTTATTAAGCCAGAATTCGGATGATCTGCAGACTCTAAGAAAGTTGATATAGTCTGTGACAGCATAGACTAAACGTTAAAAAAACAAAGATTGTGGAAAGAAAAGGCGTGCATGATGAAATTGTGGAGCAGGTGGACGAGTCGTTATACCTGGGTATAATGTTCACTGCAGATGGTACAATGGTTGACGAAACGGGTCAAAGCTGGAAGGAAAGTGATTGCAAGTATATGGACGATAATTAAAAACGAGAGCATGAGCGAAGCTGCGAAACGAGCAATCTATAATGGCATGTTTGTCCCGCCACTACTGTATGGAAGTGTGACACGGGTATGTCAAAAAAAGCACGAAAGCAAAATAAATAACGTGGACATCAGATTGCTGAGAAGCACAGGCGGTAAAACGAGAAAGGATGGATGAAAAATTAGTGTATAATGAAGGAGTGTGGCAAAGGAAGGCGATGATAGATATCAATGTAGTACACTACGTTGGTTTGGTAACGTCGAAAAAATGAACAACTCAAGATTAACGAAGCAAATATACGTGGGTGATGTTAGAGGTAAAGCCGTGCCTGGTAGGCGGCATAAAACTTGACTGAATGTGGTAGAATGAATGATAAAAGAAAGAAAGAGTTTTAAAAATAAAAGGGCATGACTGAGACAATATATTAATCTTTCGGAAGCTAGGGAGGTATGCAGGGAGGGGAAAGTATGGAGAAATATTTCTACATAAACAAGAAGCAGGGACTGTTTTGCCTATATATCGCAAGGGAATGGGGTTTTCGAAATATGTGTTGGTTTAGTAATGAAAACAAAATGGCACATTACGTCCGCCTAAATCAAAATATTTCGGAGGTAACGTCACCTCCAGTTTGGACTTCCGAGAGGAAGGATTATTAGAGTAGGGGCTTTTATTTAATAAATTCTGTAATGCCAAGAGCGTTCATACCTATATAAGGTTTTCACAATCATTACATAATACCTTGTCTTGCTCTTTATTTTTTGTGAATAAAAAGGGAGTTTGATCTCTAGTGAGCAAAATTTGTTGATCGGTTACTATGCCTGCGGTTGCTATGAAAATCATACTACACCTGTTTTGACATATCGCAAACAACAGTTTTATTTTAATTCGTATCGGTTTACGGTTTCGCAAATAATGAATTCCCCGATGTCCAGTGGTTCAGATATATTATGCACACCGCCAAATGTTGCTGAATTAGCTAGTATTGCTGGTTCAGAAACTCTCCCTATTGCATGAAAAGCGAAATATCCACAGCAGTACAATACATTTAAGAATTGGAGGCGAAAAAGCACTGCAAAAAATTGTCTAAGAACGTTTTATTGACATATTTTCAACAGAAAAGTTTACAAGAAAACGTGCACAGTTTTTGAGATATTGACAAATCCTACTTTTTTTATGGGACACCCTATATATTTTTTTTAAATCTTTTTCCCCTCGCCAAGAGCTTTTCAAAAATATAGCATAATCTATATTTATTTTTAAAAATAACGTGACAAAATGATTTTCTTCTATAATTTACAATGATAATAGTGGATAGCCGTGGGTAACCATGGTAACGCAAAAACAAGATAATTAACGTTCTGCCATTACTTAGGTATTTGATTTTTTAGGTTTCTGCTTCTCTAAAATTATTCCTGGTGACATTTTCCCAAATTTAGTGCTGATATTTATTGTTATTCGTTGTTTTTGTTTATTGTTATCGTTCTTGTTCTTGTTGTTGTTGTTGTTTAATTATTTTTTAATATGGCTAGAAACCAAAAATTTGAAACTTTGAGAAATATGATATGAATACCTGCATCATATTATCTAATGAAAACGCAGACCAGGCCTATCAGACCTATGTGAACAGGTCAGTTAATCTTTACCGTACAATTTGTATTTATTTTATATACCTGACAGAAGAATATATAATTTAATCTTTGCCAACATGGATGTTTTGACAAACCTCGACCCCAAGTTTGCAACAAAGAGAACGAGGAATCAGAGATCAATGTTTTAGCAGTTGTTCAAGCCACTCCTAAAACCTCGTGCAGGAAAATAGATGAAAAGACCGGTGTGTCTAAAACAAAGTGCAAAGGATTTTAAAAAAACATAAATTCAAACCCTACAAGTATAAACTTGTTCATCATCTGCACCCTGGTGATGCTGAACGTAGATTGGAGTTCTGCAATTGCTTTATAAATATGAAAACTCAGGACAATAATTTTGAAAAAAAAATAATTTGGTCAGACGAGGCACATTTCACAAGTTCGGGAATTCTTAATAGACACAACTCGCGGTTTTGGAGTCAAGAAAACACCCACGTGATTTTTCCTAGAGAGCGTCAAGGCAGGTTCGGATTTAATGTCTCCTGCTTTATTTTTAACCGAAAAATAGTTTACAAGATTTATGAAGAAAACCTAAATTCTAATGGGTACTTACAAATTCTGCAAGAAAAAACTATGAACATTTTAGAAGATATTCCACTGGCTCAACTGAACGATAAATTCTTCCAGCAGGATGGGGCTCCAGCCCACAATGCTAGAATAATACAAAACTGGCTAAATGAACGTTTTCCCAGAAAATGGATTGGAACAAACGGACCTGTTCGATGGCCACCACGATCACCAGATCTCTCGGTTTTGGATTTTTTTCTGTGGGGGTATTTAAAGAATAAAATTTATTCAAGGAAATATGCCAACATGCAATTAAAAATTGCAACGGAAAATGCTTTTGCAGAATTACGAAAACAATAATTTATTTTGGAAAATGCTATTAAAAGAATTTATAAACTTTGTGAAACTGGTAGGAGACATAATGGTCTGCAATTTGAACGATATTTGTGATTAATTAATTATTTTGTTTTTTATCAATGTAAATTATAGAAACAAATCATTTTGTCACGTTATTTATAAAAATAAAGATAGACTATGCTATATTTTTGAAAAGCTCTTGGCAAGGGGAAAAATATTTTAATAAAATATATAGGGTGTCTCATAAAAAAAAGTAGGTTATGTCAGTATCTCAAAAACTGTGACCTCTAAAGAAAATCTGGGTACGCCACTGGATTCTACGTAAAAAAATCTACAAATATCAGTTTTTACTTTTTTAATATGTCTAACAATAACAGAGTTACAGGGGATGACTGAAAATGCAATTTTTCCAAAATCGCCCTGTAGCACAAAAACTAAGATGGCTATGGCAAATTTGATTAGTGCAGCTTTATTAAAAAGTAGCACGATGTCGCGAAAACCGCAAGATTCTAACCTAAAAAATTAGCGAGATACCCCGAAAAACATACGAAAATGGGACAACCATACATGTAGTATATGCTACTGGAGAATATCCCTGTAAACGACAATATGAGACGGTAAGCCAAAAGGGTGCATTAGTTTCTTATGTAAAGGACACCATTCTAAATCGATGGAGCTTGATGTAAATGTAGTACATGGTACTAGAGAATTACCCTTGAATGGAATAGATCAGAAGGGCGCATTGGTTTCACTGTCGAAAGGGTGTTTTACCCTAAATAAACCCTAGAACGGCCTATTAAGTAGACGGAGTCTGGTGAACATATAGTTTATGCCAGTATAAAATTGCCCTAGGAACGACAATGTAAAACGGTGGGTCAGGAGGTCGCATTGATTTTTTTCTGTGAAGGGAGTTTTAACTCAAATGAACCCGGGACGGTATCTTTGCTGATGTTTTCCCATTCCCATTGGGTGCGGTTTTCATTGGCGTAATAATAAAGTTGTTGCGATTGATGGCTCCATTTTTATAAAAAATAAGACGCGCATAAGATGGAATTCACCCTTGCTCGGTCTTGTTGATAGCCCACATTCAGAGATTCTACTACTTGCACGGACACTAACATGTGGAATTTCAACAGCAGCCTTCATAAGTTGTAATCTGTTATCTTCAGTCGAAACTGGCTTTGTTCTAACTCTCCTTGCTCGTTTAAAACTCCCAGTAGTCGTAAATCTATCTAAAACTTTTTGAAGAGCGCGTGGATTCGGATCTTCTCCGCTAATAAAGCGTACACTCATGACGCCAACAAACAATTCTTGTAACATTTTCCAAGAATAAACACCATGTTAACTATTTCTTGTTGAATCCGTTCGTCGACAGTTTATTCTTATTTGTACTGCTAATTATTTTGACAATTGCTACACTTCTTTTGTTTTATCATGGCAAACTTGGGTTCGGATAAGACGTTTTCCGACAAATAGGCGGAACAACATTACTTTTTTTCGAAGTTTTGTTATAGGTGTGTTTTTTTGTTAGCAATGAAAAATTCTGGCTAACCAACGTTGCAATTTTTTGGGGGAGTACAAATTAAACTTTTGAAAAAAATGATAACTTTTGAACTTTTTCCTAGAAATTATCCAAAAAAAAAAAAAAAATTATGTGGAGGTACAAGAGATCTTAGCTTGTTAGTAAATTTGAAACCTAGCCAGTACAATGTAGGAGAAGAATCTATGGCTTCGCCAACTTAGTCATTTATTACGCAAGTCGAACATCTCTCGAACTTAACATTTGCTTTGGTATTGGGCCATTCACATCACTATTGTCAGTATTATTTTAGAAAAGAGATGGGTTGTTATTCGCATGACTTCATATACGTTATTTTTATACCAAAACTTTATTAATGTAGGAGGAATGTTTATTCTATGCTATCACAGGAGGTACCACCACCTTCACCATTAGATCTTTAGTATTGGTTCTACGAGTTCGGTAGGGGCTCTCGCTTTTTCCTTGTCCTTAATCTGCTCTCAATCTATTCTTTCTGTCGCCCTCACGTGTAATCTTCCTAATGGATTGAGAATCTAAGATCAATGAAAAGATGGCCATGGACTCTGGAACGTAAAATCGTGCGGCTTCAATCATCAAAAGTACCCACTTCCTTAGAGACTAACATCCGTGGTATCATGTCCAATCTTAATGTTGCTCGCCAACACATTGAACAATGACAACCTGATATTTTTCTTCTCTCATAAGTTCGTCTTTATACGACTTGCAATTTTCCCGACACAATTTGGAGTATGCACCTATGTCAAGGACAATGTCTCTTCCAACAGGGTTTCTTATTTGGAGAATAAAAATATTGATGTCATTTGGTTCAAAAATCTTGCTCCCAATTTGTACAATTATAGCGTCTCAAGGTATATACCTCCTAATGACACCAACTCGACCTCGTATTGGAAGGTTGTTCTTTCAGTATGTGAAATCCTCCTCGTGGGAATTGACTTATAAATTCTCAAAAAATAAAATGATGTAAGAAATGCTCGTTCTCAACCCTGGTTTAATAGGGCTTTTGTGATGCAGTAAGTCAAAATACATTTTATACCAAATGCAAATCCACGAAACGCCTGATAGAAATACCTGCAGAAGTGTTACCATTAAAATTAAGAAGTTGTTCAAATAATGCAAATGTATTAAACTAGCTACATGTGGGTAGTCGTAAATTTTGATCTTTGGTTAAAGACATCGGTAAAACATTGGTATCTTTATTCTCCCTATGACATCTCTTGGCGGATCTGTCGTGGCCGACTCTGACAAGCTCCTAGAATTAATAACCAGTACGCTTGATTCCAATGAGGAGACCAGACCAGGCGGTGTCCCAGCTATTAAGTTCATCGAACTTGTATCAATTCCATGTAAGCTCTATTCAACCTCGATATCTTCTGGGAAATTTATTTCATTATGGTAGTTAGCAAATGTTCAACCTCCGCCCAAAAAATCGGCAAGATTGACCCCTCTACCTATGTACCATTAGATCATCACTTCAATTTTGTCTAGTCATGGAAAACGCCATTCATCACCCACTAATTTCTTACCTTGAATGTAACAAACTCATTAGTGACCACTAATATGGTTTTAGGAAAAGTCGTTCAACAGGTGGCCTGATTTTGGAACAATACATTTGAAAGTTCCAGTGACTCATCCGTTTTAGATATTTCAAAAACATTTAATCAAGTTTGGCACAAGAGTTTATTTTCCAAACCCAACTCGCTTGTATTAACTAATACGCTCATAAATTGAGTTTCCAGTTATCTTGATTGGTTCGCCAAAAGGAAATCTATCATTACCTGCTGGAAGTGTAAATGGCCCAGATGTTAACCTTTCAGAGTCTATTACTATGTTAGCAATGACTGTATCTTCAAACCTATCATGGATAGACCATCAGTCAGCCACTAAAGCAGCTGCTCGTAAAATAAGTTTCTTGTACAGATATATGCAGTTTTCCTCTCGACAACTTTTTTTGCTATTTAAGGCTCAAATTCGATCTGAGCTAAAATATATGTTTCACATCTGAGTTGGTGTTCCTCATTACGCTACCGATATCTCTGAACGTAGTTAAAGAAGAACGATTAGGGTTATAAATGATAAAATAATGCTTAAAATAGTGCCAATTCTTCCTTTGTATTGTCGTTGAACAGCTATTGTGCTGTTTCTTTGATACCATCTCGGGTCATATTTTCTAGGACTACTCAGTTTGCTCATTCACATGATCAAAATTTAGTACAAATCTCCACTTGTCGTACCAAACAAACGCAATTCACATTCTTCTACACGGCTGCTAAACTCTAGAATGATCTCCGTACTTACTGTTTTCCTGTCAGTTATGATATGAAAAAATATAAGGTAGCTGTTGAGAGTTCAATGCCTCTTAAATATTCTTGAGTGCTCTAGCACGTTGGGCTAAACTTAGTCTGTTCAGGATCACAATTATTTAAAACAAATGTACGTTTATGAGAGTCCGGGTACGTTCGTATCTTTTTGATGCAACTCGTGACTGACTACACAGTTTTAGACATACATTGAATAATATACTACACACATCACAAAAGTCTAGGGATATTTTTTTTTAATAAAAAACTATCAAGTATTTTGGTTTTTTTGAAGTGGTTTGCATATAGTAAATTAGCACAATGCTTTTAAAATATTCTAAATTAAAATTGTTAAAAAAACAAAAGAAAACAGTCTCAAAAAGCTTTAATGAAGTTTATTAGCAAAAAGTTGATTTTATGTAATCACAAGAAATTGAAGTGTCATCACTTAAAATATACATTCATTAAATTTAATAAAGAGTATTGCCTCCTCTTTGATTTAAAACGGCTCTGCATCTTCTAGGCATTGATAAAATTAAATTATCTATTACATCTTGTGGTAACTGTTGCCAGTGTCTTACAAGGGCATCACGAAGCTGGATCTGAGTATGAATTTCGTCCAATTCACTTTCAATGCTTCTTCCCAACATGTTCCACACGTGTTCAATAACATTTAAGTCTGGGGACTGGGCAGGCCATGGTAAAACAGAAATGTTTTCGTTTACCAGCCACTCGGTAACAGCACCTGCAACGTGTGGGGTGGCATTATCATGCATCAGCATGAACTCAGGTCCAACAGCACCTGCGAATGGAAGCACTATAGGCCGCAGTACCCTATTCAAATACCCATCGGCATTTAAAAATCTTTCTAGAAAAACGAGATCTGTTTTTCCGCCAATGCAGATACCACCCCACATCATTACGGTACCTCCTTTGTAAGAATGGACCTCCTGAACACATCTGAGTCTTTCTAAGTTACCAGGTCGTCTCCACACTCTAAGTCTTCGACTGTTAGGGTGTATTCCAAACCGAGATTCATCTGTGAACAAAACTCTAGACCACTGGTCCTCTGTCCACAGAATATGCTCTGCAGCCCATTCTACTCTGCGTGCTCGATTACCATGCCGAATTCGTGGAGCTCTTATTGGACGTCGGGCATGGAGATCAGCTTCATCCAATCGATTTCTGATTGTTTGAGAACATACAGTTACATTATGAGTGGTCCGAAGCAGTGAAGTCAATTGTTTAGCCGTAGTTGTTGGACGTCGTCTAGCTTCCAATGTTAAGTAGTGATCTTGAACTGCGGTAGTAACGCGTCCACGACCTGGATGTTGTTCACTAGGATCTGCGGATGTCCTATATCTACGCCATAATCTGCTAATAACACTTTGAGAGGTGTTTAAAGTTGCTGCAACATCCACTTGCCTTCGACCAGCTTCGAGCATACCTACAGTTCTGTTCATTTCAGCTAAATTTAAATGTCGTCGTTGTTGATTATCTTCCATAATAACAGCGCCAATAAAACTTAAATCACCCCAAAATAAACTTAAATTAACTGCAAATAATAATTAAACGATTCCCTAACAACACTGGAATTGCTTCACTTTCAGTTGAATTAACAATAAAGCATTTGCATTTGTTTGTTTGTTTTTTAAACAATTTCTATCGCTAATCGAAAGACTAGCACTAACATACTTGATCAATGACATAGGTATTTGTTAACAAAATTCATTGAAATATATTTAAAAAAATATATCCCTAGACTTTTGTGATGTGTGTATTTTAAGGCTACGTTAATTCTACAGTATCAATGTTGAAAAATTACCACCAAATCTACGAAGTGAGAAAAGCTCACTATTGCTTAAAATAAAAAAAGCAAAAGAAAACCCATACAAAATGCATTTCTCCATAAACTGCACTAAATCATTTCATGTATAACTTATTTAGCATAGAGCAACTAATATGTCACGACTTGTACAAAGATTAGCTTCGAAGCTAGGATTAGAGGGTGATTTATTACACCTTGATAAAGAATAATAACTTCAGAAACGCTATAATGGATAAAACAAATTTGTATTGATCTTTATACGTATTATTACTTTCGTGCTTCAATTTAATGTTGATATTATCGTGGCGGTAATGGTGAAAATGGTGTTACTTAAACCTTTACTACTGAACAAACGGAAAAATTTCGATTCTATCGTACTTCGATCGTTTCGATAATGTTTCAGCATTTACGTAATAAATTACAAAATTTGCTAACGGCAACATATTTACCAGGCAAAGATTCATTGGACAGCTTAAGTTAGGATTCTATCTATGTAAACCGGCAAAGGATTGTAGGAGGGTGTTAGTTGGTGGTATTCAGAGACACGAAGAGTATTAATTCAACGCTGAAACTATTCCAAAGCGAAGTACATAATGCAGTCCATTTGTTTCGTGCGCTCGACACAATGAGGGTGTCATGAAACCGAGGTAAACTGGTAGCATGTTTAATTATGAAGAGCAGTAGGCGCATTTGTATGCAAATAGCGTATCGCACCAACTCAGCACCTACGGCAGCTTTTAACGCGGATTATAGCATGTGAGGTCCCTGTCCGTTGAATTTAGACACGTACATTATTCTAAGGGATTTTAATCCGAACCGTCGTAATACTGATAGCGTTTTTAATCATTCCCCCTTCCTAATTGCTAATTGCCGATAAAACCCAATACGTAAATGTTTAGGTAGTCGATTCAATCTAGCAAGTATTATCTGGTAGGAAAACGTATGTGACACTACAGAGAATCGTGTCATATCGTTTACATCGAATTAAACGAAACCGACTGGTATCCTCTCAAGACAAGCACCATTATTAAAATTAAGCGAACAATTAATTAGATCTGTCCAAAGTAAACGCCCCACTGTAACCTTATCCGCTAGATTACATTAACGTTCCTATTCTGCATGGAATTACATTCGAACGTACGTACAACATTTGAGTAGATAACTGACCGAACCCAAATTTAGCATTTGTGGTCAACCCATTAGATTAACAGTTTCCACAAAAGCTTGCTCTAGAAACATATGGATAGATTAATAATAGCGATTGCATTTTAGGATTAAAGTAATAGAAGAATGGCATCTTTTATAAGAGGACAAGTGTTCGGGGTCATTAGCGAGCGACGTGGTTCGAAACCACTTCAGACAATGATGTACTACACCACTTTTAACCTGCTGTACGCTGCAAATATCTGCATCCCGTTTTTTTTTTTTTTGTTAAATTTAGTGATGAATAAGTGAAGCTACACCTATAGGCATTCACTACTCAGGACAAGTTTTCAAATGAGACGAGGTTAGATGATACTTGAGATGTCTACTAGCTGTGTAGAAATCTTGATTACAAGATGAGTGAGGCCTTTATTTAATGAGATGTCATTTGTGTGACTGTTTAATCATAAAGAACGAGACAGGGTCATCATAGTTTGTTTTTAATGCTCTATAAAATATATAGCATTTAAGTTGTTAAATTGATTTAATATTTATTACAAAAACAGCAAGTATAATACAAAAACGTATTTATCCAAATAACAACAAGCTTAAGGCGCAGCGTATAAATTTTTATCAAAAAATAAAATTTCGATAAACTTTCACCAGTATTACATACAATTAAAATACTTAGCTTTTTTGGGTTTTTTAATTCGGTGTATTTACACTTTACATACATCTAAACGTTTCGATAACAATTACAGTTATCGTCAATAGTAGTGGTAATTCTTTAAGATTTTTTTAAGATTAGCATAAATTTCTGAAATCTGAAAATGTAAACATAAGCCTGCTATTAATATAAAGGTTTTATAAACGTATAAAGCAAACTATGGCATATAATGTTAGTGATAGATCCTTCATAAAATTAAATATTATCAAAGTGCAAAGAATATGACAAACACTCTCTAACGGTCGAAGACTAATAGTGAAAATTGCCAAAGAGAAAATTTATTAAAATTATGATATAATTGTAAAGCTGTGAAAACTCTAATTTGAATTTGATAAAAGCATTCACAAGTAAAAGCTTGATATATCAATTAAACATCTATTCAAATCTAACAAAGAACTAGATTTTTGTTAATCATTGTGATTTTCATTTTACAGTGCAGACACGGTGTAGTATGTTTAATATGATTTTTAATTTTAGTCTTAATTTTAACTACAGATGTTAAATTTTTACAGAGCTGTGGTAACTTAATATATAATTGGTAAAGGACTTCAAGGTCTAGGAAAATACACAGCAAGAAAACTAGACATACCAATTAAGACGGCCTTTTGTGAATTATAAGATGCCAAAACCTATTTAAACGGTGACCTTCTTCTTGCCTGTTGGAGTTATTAGGATGTTTATATATCTCAATAGATTTACGTCGTAAACGAGCATGATAATGAGTTTGTCTTGAAAATATTTCCATATTATCAAATTGAATCTAATGATTTAAATTATTTAAAGCATGGTCAGCTACCACAGAAGTCTCTGGTTGACCTAATCTACAAAATCTCATATGTTCTGTACATCTTGTATCAAAGCTACGTTTTGTGGTTCCAATGTGTACGTTTCCATAAGAACAAGCTAACATACATTACGGAAGACTATAATGGGCTTGAAACATCTTTAGGTGTTCTTTAATTTTTCTTAAAGGTTTAAAAACAGTCCTAATACCACGATTATTAGGATTTTTTCAATTCTGTCTGTAACATTATTTATAAAAGGAAGAAAAGCAGCACTAACGTTAAGCACTAGTTTTTCTTTATGATTATGTCTAGCAGGTGTAGTAAAAATTTTAACATCTTTAACTGGATATCCATTAGTTTGTAGTGACCGAGCTAGTAGAGTAGGGGCGACACGACCTGCTTAGCATTCGGAGGCAATGTGTTCGATTTCCGTTACCGTCTGCCTTGTATGAGGTTTTTTCAGGGGATTTTCCTCATAAACGTGTAGCGGCATGGTCACAGAGTATATGCATACCATGTGCGGCTATTTAGGCGAATTCTGGATTAGTATTTCCCCCCTCAGAACCCTCACTCCGTTCCTTCCGTTTCTATCCTGACTACAAGCATCCCTAATCCCACCATGTCTATTACGTAATGTATGTATCTATGATTGAAATCCACGATTGTGGCTGAAGTAGCTTGGAAAGCTCAAGCAGATCGCCTTCTCCCTTGGAGAGGGAATGGAATACGTGGGTTTTTCCTTTTGTAGTGATGTTAAATATTTATATTCATCTTTAGTTTTGGTCAATAAACTAAAGATTTAATTACACCAATTTATTGACGTGGATTGTGGTTTGATAATTTCTAAACGTATCTATCAGCCTTTGTCGGATTTCGGTAAACCTTAAGAGAGTGAATTATTACTTTTAGATATTAGTATGGCAAAAAATGGTAATGTTCCATTAGTTTCCTTCTCCAACGTAAATTAATGCTTGGATGATTGTCATTTATAAAATTAAAAATTCATGAACTGTTTCTTCTCTCTCTCTCCCTCTCTCTAAATAACAAACAAAGAAACGCTCCTGTTTTATATGAAATTCATTAAAATTGGATGAACCTCTTTGTCCGTTTAAAGGGGATAAACACGTTCTTAACATGCATAAAATTTAGACCGTTAGGCATCCTCAAATCACCTTGCAGAGTAAGACAAACAATAACTCAAATAATCTTTATGTGTTATGTACTTACCCCTCGAGCTATAATATCGGTCTCGTGCCTAAAAAAATCAATATCGTAATGTACTATTACAAATTTTTATTATTATTTCAAATAAATTAGAAATGGTTTCCTAATAGGTGTCTGTATCGCGAAAGTTCGAACCTTCACTTCCTTAAGATGTCTATGTCTTTAAAAAGTTTAGATTTCCTGGGGAGAGTATTCTGTAACGTTCCCATAGGGACTTATAACTTAGGGTGTAGGATGTCTCAGAATTACAGTATGTGCTGCACTGTGGGTATAGTAGAATTGGTGCAGCTTAAGTACACTACGTCATAATTAATTAAAATGTGGCGAAAGGCGTGGGGGCTGGGACGGTGTTCAGGAGCGGGATCGGCTTCTTTTTGGATGCCAATTTCAAAGCCTGGATGGCATTTTCAACCCTCGATGGCGTATTTAGGGTCATTTTGGCACTATTAAGAGCCTCTCTGCAGTCCACCCCCTGGAGGATAGGCAAATGCGCAATTAAGCCGATATTTTGTTTTGTCGAGAAATTTGAAAATGATATTCTAATAGGTGGGGCACTTCATACTTTCTCATAAGACACGTATACAACGCCGGAACTTGTTCACATGTCTTCGACCCTCTGTTAGAGCCCCTTGACGAAAAAGTTTCAAATTTGAAATAGTATCGGCTTTGTCGTCTATTTTTGTAATTGGCGGGGAACTTGAAATTGTATTCTAATAAAGTAAAAGTAACGGATTAAATCAATCTCAATCAATTCAAGCTTCATCAAGCAAATCATAACTTACAGCTTGCCACTACCAGTTTTCAAATTAAACATACTGGTTTGGTTTAACTTACAGCTTGCAAAAGCCAACTTTTAATCCTAAAATACCGGTTTGATTTAAGTTTCAGCTTCGAAAGACCAACATTCAATTAAAAAATATCGGTTTGCTTACACACCCACAGACCCATACAAAACACATACACACCACATACACACCACACCACACACACACACACACACACACACACACACACACACACACACGCACACACACACACACGAACGCACACGCACCTGCACCGCACACGCACACGCACACGCACACGCACACGCACACGGACACGCACACGCACACGAACACACACACACACACACACGCACGCGCATACGCACACGCACACGCACACTCACACATACTCACAGGCTTCCGCACGCGTGCACGCGCATACGCACCACGCGCATACACACGCACACTTACACGCACACGCACGCGCACGCACACGCGTACGCACACACCCACGCACACGCACACGCACACGCACACGCATACACACGCAAACGCTCACGCACACGCATACAAACCGCACAATTGTACGCATGCGCGCACCACGCACACGCACACGTACACGCTCACCCACATGCACACGCACTCACAGGCTTACGCACACGTGTACGCGCATACGCACCACGCGCCTACACACGCACACGAACACGCCAACGCACACGCACGCGCATTCGCACACGCACACGCACATTGACACGCATACGTACGCGCACACGCACACGCTCACGCACTCGCACACAC
>JARFJB010001340.1:2862500-3015000 GCA_036346205.1 Vesta saturnalis
CGCACACGCACACCCACACGCACACCCACTTGCATACGCACACACACACACGCACACACCCACAAACACACACACACACACAACACACACACACACATGTGAGCACACGCACACTCACATTGACACGCACACGCACACTTACACGCACACGTACACACACACGTGCACGCATACGCACAATTGTACGCATGCGCGCACCACGCACACGCACAAGTACATGCACACCCACACGCACACGCACTGACACGCATACGCACACGTGCACGCGCATGCGCACCACGCGCCTGCACACTCACACAAACACGCACACGCACACCTTCACGCACACGTACACGCTCTCGCACACGCACACGCGCACGCACACGCACACGCACACGCACACGCACACGCACACGCACACGCACACGCACACGCACACGCACACGCACACGCACACGCACACGCACACGCACACGCACACGCACACACACGCACACGCACACACACACACACGCACACACACACACAGACACACTGGCACACCACACACGCACGCACGCACACGAACACGCTTACGCACACGTACACGCACACGCACACTTACACGCACACCACACGACACGCACACGCACACGCACACGCACACACCGCATACGCACACACACGCACACCACAACACACACACACACACATTGTACGCATGCGCGCACCACGCACACGCACAAGTACATGCACACCACACGCACCGCACTGACAGCAACGCACACGTGCACGCGCATGCGCCCACCGCACACTCACACAACACGCACACCACACAACCACACGCACACCCACACGCACACGCACACGCCTCGCACAGCACACGCACACGCACACGCACACGACACGCACCACACACGCACCACACACACACACACAACACACTGGCACACCACGCCACACACACACGCACGAACGTCGCACACACACCACACCACTACCACACGCACACACCCTACTCACAGCACGCACACCACACCACAACACCACACACACACACACACACGAGCACACGACACCACACACCACGACACGCACGCACACGCGCACCCACCCACACGACCACGCACCACGCACACGCTACGCACACGCACACGCACCGCATACTGCAGCACACCACACGCACACCACACCACACACACCACACACCACACACACACGAGCACACGACACCACATTGACACGACACGACACCACACGACACGACACACGCACACGACACACCACACCACCACACACACACACACAGCACACGCACCACCACACACACACCACACGCACAGCCACGCTACCACACGACACGCACACGCACACGCACCCACACGCACACACAGCCACCACACGCAGCAGCACGCGCACCACACGCACGCCATCGCACCACCCACACCACAAAACACCCACAAACCCACCACCACCTACACCACCACACGCACACCACCACGCACACGCACACCACTACGCACACGCACACGACACGCACACGCACACACACGCACGCAACGCACACGACGCAGCCGCCACGCACACGCACAACACAGCACACCCACACGCACACCACGACACCAACACACGGCACCGCACCACACGCCCTGCACACACACAAACACGCACACGCACACCTTCACGCACACGTACACGCCCACACGCACACGCACGCACACGCACACGCACACGCACACGCACACCACACGCACACCACACACACCACACGCACCGCACACGCACGCACAGACAGCACACCACACGCACGCCACACAGCAACCACCACCGCACGCCCACCGCCACACTCACACACACCACCACACAAACACGCACACGACACCCACGCACCACGCCCGCACACGCACACGCACACGCACGCACACCAACCACACACACACACACACACACACACACACACAAGACGCACCCACCACACACCACAACACACCACACGCACGCATGCACACGCACACGCACCGCATCCACACACGACCCCACTCACACACACCACACCACACAACACCACGACACCACGCACACGCTCGACACGCACACGCACCGCACGCACGCGCACCACACCACACACACGCACCCACACACACGCACACGCACACCCACCCACGCACAACGCACACCACACACACACACACACACACCACACCACAGACACACGCACCACAACACCACACACACCACACACACCACACACGCACACGCACGCACACGCACACACCACACGCACACACACCACAGCACACTGACACCACACCACCGCACACCACACGCACGCACGCACACGCACACGACACGCACCACGCACACGCCACCACGCACACACACGCACACGCACCGCACACGCACACGACACGCGCACGCACACGCACACCACACGCACGCACACCGACTGCATCGCACACAGCACACGCACACACCACAAACAACACACACACAACATAAACACACACACCACCACACACAATGTGAGGCCAGCACAATTACGAACCTTACACGCAATAACCAGTTGCAGATACGCAATTGTGCAATGCACGCATAGAATACATGCACCGCACGCACACGCACTACACGCATACGCACTGCAGCGCATGCGCACCACGCGCCTGCACACTCACACAAACACGCACACGCACACCTTCACGCACACGTACGCTCGCACGCACACGCGCACGCACACGCACACGCACACGCCAGCACACGCACGCCACGCACGCGCACACGCACACGCACACGCACACGCACACGCACACGCACACGCACACGCACACACGCACACGCACACCACGCACACACACACAGACACACTGGCACACACACGCACGCACGCACGAACACGCTTACGCACACGTACACGCACACGCACACTTACACGCACACCTACACGCACACGCACACGCACACGCACACACACTCGCATACGCACACACACACGCACACACCACAAACACACACACACAATTGTACGCATGCGCGCACCACGCACACGCACAAGTACATGCACACTCACACGCACGCGCACTGACAGGCATACGCACACGTGCACGCGCATGCGCCCCACGCGCCTGCACACTCACACAAACACGCACACTCACACAAACACGCACACGCACACCCGCACGCACACGCACACGCTCTCGCACACGCACACGCACACGCACACGCACACGGACACGCACACACACACACACGCACACACGCACACACACACACACACACAGACACACTGGCACACACACCACGCCACACCACACACGCACGAACGTGCGCACACGCACACGCATACGCATGCGTACACGCACACGCACACCCACTCGCATACTCACAGACACACGCACACACCCACATAAACACACACACACACACACACACACACACACACACATGTGAGCACACGTACACTCACATTGACACGCACACGTACACGCACACGTACACGCACGCGTGCACTCACACGCACAATTGTACGCATGCGCGCACCACGCACATGCACACGCACACGCACACCCACTCGCATACGCACAGACACACGCACACACCCACATACACACACACACACACACACACACACACACACACACACACACACACACATGTGAGCACACGTACACTCACATTGACACGCACACGTACACGCACACGTACACGCACGCGTGCACTCACACACACAATTGTACGCCTGCGCGCACCACGCACATGCACAAGTACATGCACACCCACACGAACACGCACTGGCACGCATACGAACACGTGCACGCGCATGCGCACCACGCGCCTGTACACTCACACAAACACGCACACGCACGCGCATGCGCATGCGCACACGCACACCCGCACGCATACACACACGCACTCGCACACACACACGCACACGCACGCGCACACGCACACGCATACGCACACGAACACGCACACGCACTCGCACACGCACACGTACACGCACACGCATACGCACAGACACACCCACACGCACACGCACACAAACACTGACACACACACTGACGTACGCACACGCGCACGCACACGCACGTATTATGAGGTAGGCTTCTGATTGGTTGATTGCAGTCAATATACGAACCATTTAGGTTAGGTCAATTTATATACCATGTTAGGTCAGATTAATACACGCAAAATTTTAGGTTAGGTCAATGCACGTGCAATATTAGGTTAGATTAATGAACGCGCGGTTTTGTGTCATCAATCAACCTAACATAGAATCTCGCGTGTGCGCGCGCGTGTGTGTGCGTGTGTGTGTTGATGTGGGTGGTGGGTGTGGTGTGTGTGCGTGTGTGTGTACCTAAGCGTGTGGGTGCGCATGTGTATGTGTGTGTGTGTGTGTGTGTGTGTGTGTGTGTGTGTGTGTGAGTGTATGTGTGTGTGTGTGTGTAAGCCTACCCGGTATGTTTGAATTGAAAGTTGGTTCTTGCAAGCTGAAACATAAATCAAACTAGTATTGTAAGTTAAACAAAACCAGTATATTTGAATTAAAAGCTGGTTTTTACCAGCTGTAAGTCATGATTTGTTTGATGAAAGTTGATTTGATTGTGACTGAGTTGGTTGATTGATGTGATTGAGATTGATTTGCTTATGATCGACTGTTTTTCCACGCCGCTGCCCTTGCGTTTAGAGAGAGTACCAACTCCAAGTGTCGGTTAGCCTTATCTACAAAGTAAGCGGTCGCTCACGGCAGTTATAGGTATATAGAGAGGAAGAATCGTTACCTGAAGGTCATGAAGAGTTAAAAATCTGTTTATGTATTTGATTCAGATTGATCTGCTTGAGATTCATTTGATCCATCACTTCTAATTATGACTCATAATTAAAAAGAAAAATAGTCGCCATTATGACTAATTGAGTTTGATTGAAGTTTTTAATACAGTGAAGCGAAAGGCCTTAAAAGTAAGTCTTATGTCTTATGTCTTATGAGATAGTATGGGGGCCCCTTATTAGAATACCATTTTCAAATTTTCAGCCAAAACAAAAACCACCGACAACATGGCTGACAAAATAAAATGGCGGCTGAATGGCGCATTTGCCTACCCTACAGGGGTGGACTGCTAAAAAGGCTCTTAATACTTCCAAAAGGACCCTAAATACGCCTTCGATGGTTGGAAAGGCCATTAAGGGATTAATAATGTCATCACGGGGTTAAAAATGGCGTTCGAAATAAGCCGACCGCACTCCTTAACGCCACCCTGGCCCCCACGCATTCCCCCACCACTTTTAATTAATTGTGACGCAGTGTCCTAAAGCTCGTTGGCTAGTCTATTGGCCACTTGCCGGCAGAACGAGAGGTGACATTTTTTGCCCCCAGATCTTAAAATTTGCTGACTGTCCTTGGCTGTCAGATTCTCTAATAGAACTTGTTCACTGCAAAATGGTCTGCTTGGAATATATTTACGCTTCGACTGCGAATACGCTACAACCTGCATCTCTACATGCATTCCGATCCCTGCCCCTTCTTCTGCTATCCATCCATCTGTGCAATATAGGGTTCCGGGCAGTTTTTTGCTATCTTCATTATATTCCCAGCCGTCTCTTGTTAATACAATTATATCGTTTCCTGACTCTATCATGGATGAGTTCCTTAAAGCGTATTTGACATATATCACTGAAGATGACAAAATGTTTTTGTAATAATTCTGATTCTGAACAGGCTAAGTTTAGCTTAACGTGGTAAACCTACCTTAAATTTTTTGATATGAGTGAAAGTAAAACTAGGAAGATTATTTCAAGTATAGAATTCGTGTATAAAAAGGTCGATTGCGCTCGTTTGGGGGGTACAGCATTGCTTAAACTTGTATAGAATGCCTATTTTACGAGCAGCTGTTTTAGCAGTTGACATAAGATAAGTAAACCGATAATAGATTAACATAGTAATAGACCGAAAACTTAAGATCTGATCTATTCATATTTACAACAGAAAATCATCAATTTTTTTGGCGGGCACAAGGATACATTGTAGGTTAGTATTGATTAATCTTGCCATTTCAGCTCTAATACCTTGATATGAGATAGAATTATGGTTAGCATTATGAGTAGACTGGGATGAACAACAATGAAGAGTGCTGTAGTCTTCAAGGTAACGGATCAGGCCAGTAGTTCAAGAAATGTGATCAATTAGGTACAGCAGGAAAAGTGTAGGAGCTACCACTGATCCCTGTGGGATTCCCGCGTTAATGCTAACTTCTTTTGAAAAGAAACAACCAACAAGGACACGTATTTATTTTTCATCAAAAAAGTTGATGAGCGTATCAGATAACCCAAACGAGGTTGACTTTGTTAAGGAAACACTCATGCCAAACTTGCTTGAATGCTTTTAAAATATCTGCTACGTATTGGTGGTCACTAAGGTGTTTGTTATATTCAAGAATCAATTGCTGGTTAATAGCTTTCTTCAGGATTTTCGACAAAAGGAGTGATGGTAATTGGTGGGTAGTTAGAGGGATCTGTTTTTCGCCTCTTTGTTAACATGTTGAACATTTGCTACCTTCAATGCTGAAAAAAGAGATACAGATAGAGATCGAGTAAAACCTAAATAGAACTGGTACTAATTCGTAGGAACATTTGTTTCAGAGAATTTCTGGGATACCGCTCGAACTGATCTAGGAGTTTATATTGGACATAAATCCACAAAAAGATTGGCTTTTTTGCAGGGTCATCCACTACAGATCTAATGATGGGTTTAGCCAAAGACCAAAATGTACAACTAACCAAAGGACACGTTGTATTTTCGTTGTTCGAGCAACTTTTTGGCTTAAGTGATAACACTTTTTTTTAGATATTTCTAGCTCTAACGTAGTCTACACGAATCTTGGCCGTTTTATGATTTTATTGGATTTCCATTTGGTATAAGAAAATATTGCATCCGCATAAGCTCGATTGGACCAGGGTTAGAATCAAAGATGACCTGTATTGTTTTGTTTATTGGGAATGTATTAACGCCATTACTATGAAGATTAGATCAGATACTGAAAGAGCAATGCCCGAAGACAAGGCTGGCTTAAAACATCACAAAGTGCTATCAACGTTGCAAACAACAGGAGGAATTTGAGGCATACGATCCAGTAGACAATGGTCAGATTTAGTAGGGAAAGAACTGATGTTTTATAAGCAAGTGGGTATAATATAAGAAAAAGGTTTACAACAAGTAGTGTAGTTCGGGTTATTAGGGGATGTATAGGTTTCGGAAATAATTTGTGTAAGATTACGTAAAACAGCAAATTTTTCTGCAGTATGTCTATCAGGATTAGTGTCAAATAAAAATTGAAGACAATTAAAGTTAGGACCTCCCAGAGTTGAGGCATGACAAAATAAAGACTGAAGCAGAAAATAGCTAACTTTCAGACTAAGGTTATCAAAAAGTCTTCAAATTTGCTGTCATTGGGAAACCAGTAGAATTTCACAAATTTAGGACCACATTGTTTGAATCAGTCCAATTTTTTATTCGTCAACGAAGAAAATCTCTTTAAAGGTTGTCCTTGAGATAGGCACACACTTCTTTTTATCGAGAGTTAAAGTGAATATTATATTGTGAAAATTGCATTTTTGGTGCATCGGAGTTTTCATAACAGATTTGTGTTTCAGATAGGATGTACCGGCGTTAGGTTTACAGCTGTGAGTGACGAAGCCGTTGATTCAGTTACAAATAAACAGGCAAGCCAACTGTGGCATTCTGTTTAGTCTTGATCGACTTCCCCATGATAAAGTTTTTTCCGCCATCAAAGGACCGTGTCATCTGGCTAGGTCATATTTAGCCTTGAACCCCATTATTTTCCAAACATTCGCCTACAGGGCCACAGGTCCTGATACTCTTGGTAGCTGCTTTATTCAGATGTGGTTTGAATCTCAACCTTATCAAGAATTACCTTCGGATACTTTACCATACAGATGAACATTCCGTAAAGAAGAGGCATTTGTTTCCATAAGATTCCTTTTTATAAACAGAGACGTATTTGAAAGGTTTATAGGAAGTATCTTTTTCTCATACTCTTTGCATCCGTCTTAGTTCCCTTTACATTCTATCACACGGTTTTTTCAAACTTCTCAAGCACACTATAACTATTATGTCATTCGTTTAACCTGTGGCTTTGCATTCTGCTCTGTCCAAATCCTATAGCAGGTCATCCACAACCCTCCTCGTGGACATTCCCATGTTGCCCGTATTTTCGTTGACAGTCGCATAAATCCTCTTGTTTTCTAACAAGCAGGTTATCCACCTACAGATTGACGGATGGATACCCCTGCGGTGTATTATTTTCAAGATTACTTTTAAGAGGTGCTACAAAATGCACCCCGAGTTATTTTTCCAGTATACTTACTGCTTTCTGAAGAGTCAGCAGTTAGCTCGATAGTCTGCAACTTCAGAAAACCAGTTTACTCACCTTATGAAGCTATCGTAACAGTATTCCTTCTTTAAAACAATTGTTTCTTCCTAACAATCGTCTTTATCAGAGTTTGAGCGCTAATAACATAAACTCTGTGGCGGGAAATCCAACTACCAAAATGCAGGCGGTGAGCCACTTAAGTAATCATTTCTCTTCCTTCCGTATAAAGATAGCTTCTCCGCTTTTCAGAACCTCAGAACCCCAACTCCGATCCTTCCGATCCTATCTTGGGGAAGGAATTAAATACGTGACCTCCTCCTTTTATTTTTCCGTCAATTTTTCTCCCCTTCACTATCGATAATGGTAGTCCCAGGAACAATATAAAATTTAGGTGCTTACAGAGTTGACATTCAAAACCTTTACAGCATTTTTGATTGCGTCTTCGAAATACTGATAACTCTTTGCCTTATTCGTTGTGAACCTGTAAACAAGGGTCCTATTTAATGCAAGACAAAGAAGTTATAAATTTGCTACATACAACGTAGTGAACCAATAATCGACGCAAACATGATCATCCACCTTTTTGCTAATACATCTGCATAAGCATCCTTCGTAGGTATTGTCGATAACTAATCACGTTAAAATTTATGATTTTTTAAATATGTACAAAAATGGTGGACGTATAAGTAATCCTTTATTAGAAAAAGGCTGCATTGGCCCAGATATCTACACAGTTGACGATATTTGGTACATGGTATAAAACATTCTATACTCGATTTACATAGCCATAAAAAGTTTCATTTTCACGTACTAATTTAAAGCGTCTTTATCATAATAATAATTATGTCTGCTAAATGGAGTAATTCTTGCAAACTTTCTTTGGTCTTAATATTGTCGTCCTCGTTCCAAACTCTGGTTCAACAGGGCTTCTACTGATATCTTCGAAATTAAATCTTATACAAACTGTAAATTTAATAAAGCGGTTAAGATACATGGAGACCATGTTGGTGCTATAAATGCCTGCAAAAATGTTAGCACTAAAGTTAACAAGTTGTGTGAACAACAAAAATGCAATGAACTAGCCTCATCTCTTTTAGACAGTCGTGAATTTTGGTCTTTAGTTAAATCTATTAGTAAAAACTTTAGTAAATCTTCATTTCCTCGCATGACATCTCGTGGTGGATCTGTAGTTGCTGATTCTGTAGAAAAACTCAATTTTTTGTGGATTTATTTACATCAAACTCTTGTCTTAATGATTTTGACCCCTACTCACCTCTTCTTCGTACGCTATGAAACCAATTCATTTACTAGAATCGATCAGTGGACTTGACCACAATAAGGTGACTGGACCCAGGCGGTATCCCAGCTATTGCCGTAAATAAAGACCGATCCCATTATCTACCGACCAGCAACCACTCTCTTTCCTTGAATCTAACAAATTTCTAGTGACCACCGATACGGTTTTGTGTCGTTCAATAGGTACTCTTTCACGTGTGACTCAAGCTTGGAACAGTACATTAGAATAATCCCGTGAAACATTTATAGTCGCTTTAGATATCTCAAAGGGATTTGACCAAGTTTGGAATAGGTGATTAGGTACTTGCCAAAACTAACCTCGTTTGAGTTAACTGAAACGCTCATCGACTGGGTTTCTAGTTGATAAAAGACGAATATCTGTTGATGGCTTATTTTCAAAAGTAATTGGTATTAACGTGGGCGTGCCTCAGCGACGCTTTTTCGGCTATATATGAATGATCTTATTTCTTCAATGACTAACTCGATCTATTGCTTTGCTGACGACAGCACTCTTCATTGTAGTTCACCTCAGTCTACTGAGATAATACTAATCCGCCTGCTGTCTCAAATTGCTGAAATGGCCATTTCAATAAACAACGTATCCTTGAATGAGGAAGTAATACTCTACCTAAATTTAATGCTAACAACACTCAGTGTTTCCTTGTGTCCACCAAAAAAGGTTGACCATTTCCTATTGTAAGCATGAATGGCTCAGATCTGAAGTCTTCAAATCTGTCATAGGTTGGCCATCTTCTGTCAGCTACTAAAGCAGCTGTTTGTAAATTAGGCTTTTTGTACAGATCTAAGCAATACTTTACCTCCCCACAACTCTTTCCACTATATAAGGCCCAAATTCTATCTAGAATATAATTCCCACCTTTAGGTTGTTGCTCCACAATACGCTCTCGATATCGTGGATCGTATTCAAAGAAGAGCGGATAGATGACCCGTACTTAACTTCTGACATAAAATTATTTGAGCATAGAAGGACCGTTTCATCTTTGTACTACCGGCATATTACAATGGCTCATTCACATCATCAATATGCAGTACAAATCTCCACTTATACAAAAGCAATCCACATTCTTCTACACGGATTTTAAGCTCTGGAATGATCTTCCTAGTTTCTGATTTCTCTCACTTATGATATGAAAAAATTTAAGGTAGCTGTTAATAGGCATCTGTTCGCGTTTCAATATTCTCCTATCCATCCTTCTTAGTGTTCCTGAGTGCCCTTATTAACCTTAGAATACTTACCTTCTTAAGCCACCTTTTAATACTAACTATCGTAAAATTTACGACGGTGAAAAATACAAGCTTAGTACAAATTTGTGTAATTATTTATAAGCTTAAAAAATAGTTTATTAAACAAAAAGGAATATCAAGACACTAATTTTAAAAGTTTAAAAACATGTTTTAAATCTGCTGGGCACAGGAGACACAAAAAATGGCACGATGTTCCGCGCAGAATGGCCGTCGGCAGCGATGACAATGGTGGTTTGTCATTCGACGTTTTTTTGGCAGGGCAAAATTGACACATGGCACATTTCTTTTCCTGTTGAGGTGGTGTTTCCTGCTGCTGTTCCAGATTTAAAATAGTTTCAATCGGCAGTATGATAGGACGGTTCAAAGTGGTCCATTTTATGCATTGTTCCAACCAGGGCTTTATGAGTTGATCCGAAAGAATACTCATAAACGTCTTTCTCAGAATGGGATTGCGTCCGTTTCTGCTTTGATTATGATTATAAATGATCCAGGAATCTATGCAACTGATACTGTACATTCCGCCACATTCCTACTCCCACACATTTAGTCGAACATATTTGGTCTTGTTGTAGAATTGGACTATGTCTGGTTTCCCTGCTGTAGTATTTTCTACATGTGAACTATCATGCATAGTAGATATCAATATAACTGTTTTTGTAGCTTTAGTTTTGTACGACACCATAGTTGTCTGGCCATCAAAGCAGCGTATTGAGCTTTCAATACTTCTACTTTTGCAATGCAACATTTGCGGAGGTATCTCTTTTTTGTTGCTTCGTAACGTGCCTACACGGGTCAAATTATAAGGAGGTTTCAACAGTTCGGTAGCCAACGGTATACTGGTGAACCAGTTATCCATGGTCACATTTATGTTGCTTCCGTAAACTCCTTCAGTTAATTTTTTTACATAATATTGCCCCAACGGTTGTCCATCTGTTTTGGTTCCCTTACACAAGTATACCTCAGCATCAAACATGTACTTGGTTCCACCACCATTACAATTTTGGGGCCATATTTCGCCGGCTTTATTAGGGATATACATCCTAAATGGGCATCTTCCCCTGAAAGCCAACAGCTGCTCATCTATTGTGAGATATGAACCTGGCTTGTACGACGATGTTCTACAATTGCTTATTGGTTGATCCCATATTTCGCGAATAGGAGCTAATGGGTCGATTTTTTTTCTTTCAGGTCGAGTTTGTTTGTCATCAAAGCGAAGACAGGAATTCGAATCTTTCCCGGCTCATAGTAGCTTTGCACATAGATCCTGACATTTTCTCGTCAAACATCTCCCTTGTAGACAAGTGATTATTTTTTTGAGTTCCAGCAAAAATGATTAGTCCTAATAGAGCGCATATCTCCTCCAAATTCATTTGTGAGTTAGTCAATTTTCTTGTATATTTTTGCGAACGATAAAAAATTTCAACACTTGTGTGATTTATTATTTCTTCTAGCATAGTTGGCTCTATAAGACAAGAAAAAACATCCAATGGGGTCACTGCTTCTTTAGCCTTGTTTGTAGGTCCTTGGACAACATGAACGATATTGCGCTTGGATGTTTTTTTTCGTTACCGAAGACCACCTATGCGGTTTTTACCTTTAGGCTTACTGGCAATGAACCTTGCTGTACTGAACTAGGCTTTGGAGTTATAATATCAACGGCTTCATCTGGTATAGACATTTTTTCATTTTCGTTGGACATTGTCTCGACATTTTCTTTGCCTGTTTCTCTTTTTTTATTCTTGTCATTTTTGACTCTTATTCTTTTTCGTTTCTTGCTGGTAGATAGTTAATCGTAATCAACATTTGAATCACTTGACAGACAGTATTCGGTTCGATATTATCTTCTATTTCAGAAACGCTTTCCGAATCGTATGAAATATCATTTTCGCCAGGTAAAGGTTGTCGATATCCTTCTCCATTTCTATTTCCAACTCCTCTTGGGTTAGTGGTCTTACATCATCCCACTTTTTATTATCCATTTTCAACTAATTCAAATAATAACGTTAGTACTTACCTTCGTAAAAAATACTACGCAGCACACAAACTAAGTCACTTACAGGAGTACTATCACTATACTACTCAAACAGGTTATTGTGTCTATCCCCACTAAGGCATAGGCGGGGCCGTAGCAGGTTCTGTCGTAACATGGCAATAAAACAGTGATCAAATGAAACTCGCGTAATAAAATTTACGAAGGTAAGTATTCTAGGGTGAAAGAGAAATAATAATAAATAAGCAACTGGTCTTATTTCTTAACATCTTAAGCGCTCATTTGTATCAATATGGATACAGAGACTTTTGTACCTGTGAGCTGCCTGTATCCGAGTTGATACATCGACTTACTTTTATTTTCGACTAGCTGTGTCTAAAACGATACAACGGAGCAACATACTCAAATAGGGAAGTTGTTCAGCATGGCCCGTGAGACCAAAAATATGTTTTGGCCAATAACTCCTTAGTAAATTTGGTGAATAAAATATACAGATATTTTCATATAAACTTTTTTAGTACTTTAATTATTATTATTTTAAATAATACATTTATTCTGAAAGCAACATATATTGAACTCTAAACTAATTCAACTTGCCAAATATTAATATCTTTCCGATTTGTGGGTAAAAGAGAAACATAGCAGGTAATAATATTTTTCGCAACTCGTACATTTGGTATGAGTTTGTGAAGCTTTAGATTGAGTGTAACGCCAATCATGATCTTTTTTTAGATTTTCGTAGCATCCTACGCATCTGCTTATTTTGGCATCATATACCAAGGTATGATTTTCATCGGAGTGTCTAAGTTCGGGTGTTTGTGGGCAGATCTCTTCTAATAACTGTGAAACTACTATTTCTTTGTATTTGGTTATTCACACTCTTTTCTTGGTTACTTCTTTATGTAAGCAATAGGCATTTATCAAAGCAGTTCCAGTAAGCAATTCTACGGCTAGCTTACGGTACCATTTAACTACCTTTCTGAGACATGTCGAGTAAGCTTTCAGTTGGTCGGAAAGGTCTATAAATGATTTACATTTATTAGTCTGTTATTATTGCTGGTTTTTCCAAGTCTTCCCCTCTCCTTTTCACAATGGTCGTTGAAGCGTCGTGCTTAGTCGATATCACTAGTACATCCTTCTTGTTTTTCCATTTGAGAATAGTGCAGCCCGTATTACTTTGTGAACTAACAATTTGGTGTTTTTTTAGTTTAGCTTTTATAATATGTGCTGGGTTATTTTTCCTCCTGGAGCGCAAATATGTTTTTGTTTTCTGCAGCTCGTGTGCTAAGGATATACTGCTGTAGTAATTATCAGTGTAAATAGTCCTTCCGTTATCAAGCAAATTTTCAAAACGATTTTAGTAGCACCTGAGAGACTTTGGTCCTTTCCACAGTAAACTGACAAATTGTAGGTATAACCTCCATTCACACAGAGCTTGTAACGTTTGATACCAAATCTATGGCGCTTATTTGGTATATACTGTTTAAAACTTAGTCGGCTTCGAAACGGTACTAATGTCTCCTCAATGCAAATATCTTCATATGGTACGTAGGCATATTGAAAACGTTCGACTAACTTATTTATAATAGGTGTGATTTTATACAGCCGGTCCCCTGGCGCAGGTTTTGAATTATCACAAAAATGCCACGTCCTGAGTAATATTTCAAACCGGTTTCTCGAAATGATAGACTTTATTTTGGTACTATATATATTATTTGTAGACCAGTAGTCGCGTATCTGAGGCAGGCGAGTCCCATCCACATTATTGTCACAATAAAGATTTTCATTTCATTGTGATTCGTATCAACCCAACTTTCTATTCGAGCATGTGGTAAATTGTTGTCCTGTGATTTGAGACTTTGAGCGTATCTGTTTTTGTGACCATGAGATCTACTAAATAATCTGTTAGAAATATTTCATAAAAGTCTACCTCTTTTTTATTTTCATAGTTTTCTGATATATCTTGTTACGTGACTAACAGGGGAGCTGGAAGAAAAAGGAAGAAGGAAAGGAATCTCTACTCATTCACAGATAGTGAGCACACCGAACTAGCTCAAAAATGTCGGTTCGGGCGGGGTGAGAGAAGAAAGGATGTTAAAGTATGCCGGCGCCAAGAGCCGCTCCCCTAGATAGAGCTAAGGTTCACCGCTGTTCCGACTCTTGGACAGTGGTGCAGGATGGAATGAGCAAGGAGATTGTAGGAAAAGGGAAGTACAAGAGGAAATAGAAATAACAACACTGCTGCAGTGCGAAAGAAAGAAATGTATATCTTATTTTTAAAAAAAATTAAGACTAAATAGTTGAAGGTGTGGATCTAATTAATCCACAACAAAACAATAGGTGTAGATACCCCAAATGTACAAAAAAGAAATAGTAATTAAATACCGTTCGCAAGCCAGAATAGTTTTCTCTATTTTACAAAAAAACCAAACTTAAACATTTCCCTTTTTCAAGGGAAGGCCTTTCGTTGTATTCCTAAAAGAGAAAAGTATATCGACGCCTATACAAAGCGTAACTTATTTACTAAATAATTAAAAAAAAACAACTTGCGGTGGTTTACACAAAACGGATCATAAAAGAAATAAGTTTTTATAGTGAGTACAAAAATTTTATAGCTCAGCAAGCATTTTATCTTTTAAACAGTAGTGAATCAAATATTTATCAAATTTTCCATGAAGGCATAAATTTCAAGAGAGAAAAAAAAATTAATTAATGTCTACACCAAATGTAAGGAAAACATATGTTTATCTAACGGTTCGTTTGGCTACTGTGTAATTACTTGTGCGCATCCCAATTACAGTGATGTTGCACACCACACCAAAAATGGCAGCCACAACAGATACAATTAAATCTTATTATTATAATTACAAACAAAATGAGGGAACAAAAGTAATGGTAAAGGAACAGATAAGGAAGGTTACGTGGTTGTGAAGTGAAGGATTACTTATTGATACAGCAACAAGGATATAGTGATAACAGGTATTAAATGTAGGTTAAGGTATTATTTTAACTGACTAATTGATTACGTTATTATTAGCAGATGTACTTTATCATTATTCAATTAACGTTCTTGTAACAATAGAGAAAATAAAAGAAAAAGGAACGATCTAACCTTTCTATACGCAGGTAGTAGTTACGTTCAGTCGATGCTCTCGGATCACGAAGATAGGCATAAGTTGTCACGATCCTGTTTGATTTTAGTTGCGACTCAGAAGGTAAACCAAAATAGTACTTGAATGTATATAATATGGAGATAACAGTTGGAGTTAAATCGTAGAATTCAAAAGTAGAAGGTACTTCGTTGAAGCCAAAAGAAGAAGGTAATTCGTGCAAGCTAAAAGTAGCAGGTAAATCGTTGAAGCTAAAAGGAGAAGGTAATTAACATTATGTAAGTAAATAATCTTTATTCGTTACCCCTTAGATATAACGGGCCAAATGAGAAGCTATCGAAGAGCTTTCCTTTGTTTACGAAAGCATCAATAATTCGTGTTTTGATTAAAACGTCTTCCAACGCTAAGAAAGAAAGTCAGTTATTACTAACAAAATCAGACAAATTCATCTGTAACTTACTCGATCTTGCTGAAGAAAATTTTTCTAAAACCGCATGTAAGCGAGCAACAAAACTTGTAAATAATGATTAGAAAAAGCACCAATTGTTTTATTGCAAAATTATGCTTCTTGAAGATATATCCGATTAGTTATATCGTATAATTCTATCAAGCAATTTTCAAGAAGACATCAAAAATTTTCAGCTTGGCAAAATGGACGCCACAGGAAAGAAAGAAGACGTAATTTTTATGTTAAAGTTGTATTAAACACAATACATTGTTATCACCCTTTTTATCTAAATAAAACCAGAAATTCTAAATTGTGATTTCTCCACTAACGCCATCTAGAGAGGACTTCTAAAAGCTTGTAATATAATTCCCCTTAATTACCTATATACGTCACTAGAGGGAGTAACAATGCAAATTTTAAATGAAATATATAAATGTGAATTTATAGCATTTGAATAACCAAAGGTACGAAAATTTATATTAGACTGACAGTAAAATTACTTGGAAATATGTTCTTCAAGTTATGAACAGAAACAACGTAAGCATTCTTAGAAGGACAGTTTGAGTAAACATGTACAACTTGTACAGAAATTTATAGTAAAATAACAAAGTAACTTTTAAATATCCAAAACCCAAATTATTTCGTTACAATCTTCTCTTGCACCTGAAATATCTTCTAGGAACGGAAAGTCTTTCAATTTAGAACGCTGGAGGAAACCCCAAATAAGTTTATCTTCTTGATTATCTTCATCCACATTACTTTCTGCTGAATATTCAGAATCATTCACTTCAGGCTCGTTGTCATCGTCTATTTGGCGATCAGGAGCTAAAATAAACATACCAGAAGTCGAAGGCATATTTTCCTGTTCTAAATCAGTCGCCGATTACAGACTGTAATGTATATTTTCCAATAACTTCGTCTATTGTTTGGTCGATTTTTCCTATAATGTATACAAAAGAATGAATTCTTTTGTTACATTGGCAAAAGGTTTGAAACTTACCAGAATTTGAAGGCGTATCTTTAGTAATTGCATTTCCTCCACTCGTTTTAGTAAATTTGTTTGTTTTTCGTTTTTCAAGGATATCGTTATTATTACAGCTCTCTCCCGACGATTCACGCTCGTATTCAGACTCACTGTGCTCAAAAGGTTCATCTTCAGAAAAATGAATTTCTTCCAATAATTTCATGAGTGGTGCCTGCTGTTTTTCATAAGCCAGTTTATCAAAGAAAATGCTACACTACTACACAAACGCGATGTAAGACCCAATAAATATTACAAACTAAATGTATATCCTTCCGAACACCTACTTCGACTGAGTAAACAATGGTGTGAGTGCATGATGCAATCGTGCCAAAACACGATTTGACACGAATATACATGTATCAGATAGAATGCAAGTGGCCAAAAGCTACCTTTTGTTCCAGAGGGCCGCATGTATTTAAACTATTTTTTCTCAAAAAATTATTATACAGGGTGGCGCAAAATGACAGTTATGGTTTGAATGCGTTATAACTTTTTTTATTTCAAAGAAAATTATAAATATCTATGTATTTTAATACAGTAATAAATGGGGAATATCAATGAGTTAGGTATGAAAGATTACATCTCGCAAGTGGTGGCCATTTTTTGTCGTGCTCTTTTTAACACATTTTCCATGACTTTTCGCAAAATTTCGGACGTTATGGCTCGGATTTCATTGCGAATATTCGTTTTCAGTTGACGGATAGTTGTTGGCTTATTAACGTAAACTCGCTTTTTTAAATAAGCTCAAAGAAAACAGTCGGGAACGGATAAATCTGGTGAACGCGACGGCCAGTTAAAGTCGCTCCTGCGCGGAATAATGCGTTCACCGAAAATATCTCGTAACAGACCCATTGTTTCTCTTGCTGTATGGGCCGTGGCTCCGTCTTGTTGAAACCATATTGTTGGATGGTTCGCTACAGCTGGCATTAAACAATTTTCCAACATAGCGCGGTATTGAGCACCAGCTACGTTAAGTGCACCACCGGCTGCATTTTCAAAAAAATATGGACCAAAGATCTGTCCGGACGATACACCATACCAAACAGTGCACTTAAGTGGGTGTAATTCTGGTTGATGAACCACCCTCGGATTCTCCGTAGCCCATATCCTGCTGGTTTGCTTATTGACGAAGCCGTTTAAATGAAAATGAGCTTCGTCGCTCATTATCAAATTGTGTATGAAAGCGGGATCTTCTCTTGCCTTTTCCTGAAACATAATGGCATAATCAAGGCGATGCTGATGGTCTGTAGGCTTCAATTGTTGAACAAGTTGGATTTTAAAAGGAAACATATGTAATGTACCCAAAATCCTCTGCAGGGACCTTCGCGACAGATGAAGTTGCGTCGAGCGTCTTCTTGTCGATGTTTCTCGGTTTTCATGCACACTGTCCCGTACACGTTCAATATTTTCATTTGTGTGTGCCGTACGTGGTCTCCGGCACCAGGGCGGTTCCTTACTGAACCGTGTTCCCAAAAATTTGCTATTAAACGATTTACTGTTGTCACTGAAGGCACAGTTCGTACATTAAAATATCGACGATATGCACGCTGTGTTAACACTACTGACCGTTGGTTTGATAAATAAAATTCAACGATTTTGGCCCGTTGTTCTATCGTGTACCGTTCCATTATTACTTTCCCAACACTACTTTACCAGGATGTGGAGCAAAAAGCAGAAAAAATAAATAAATATAAAAGTTATAAAACATTCAAACCATAACTGTCATTATGCGCCACCTTGTATATTTGGGAAAAATTATAGTCGGATAGTTAAATAAGATACTTTTAATTGAAAAAAATAACATTTAACCCGGCAAGGGCGTAGCCAGGATTTGTAACGGGGGGTGGGGGGGGGGGGGCAAACCATGGTCCATGGTCGTTCAAAATGTAAAATTTTAGGATAAAAAGAAAAGGCAAATGAAAACAAAACTTTGAGATTTTAATTATACTTAAATTAAACTAATAACATTTTTCTTGGGTTTAAACTAAATTTATCCAAAACTTTCTTCACTATGCAGTTCTGATTTTCCTTCAAAAAATTTCGATGCACACTCATCAAACACAATCCAGTGAGTCTGTCATCACCCATTGTACTCCTGAGCCAGGTTTTTACCCTTCGCAGGGTACTGAACGATCTTTCCACGGTAGCAGTAGTGGATGGGAAAGCACTTAATATTAGCAGTGCATGCCTTGTTGCAGGGAAAAAAACATTAGCTTCCTCCAAAAGTGCAGCCACTTCAATGTCCTTTAATTTGACTTCTGTTAAATTCTTTTTCTTCCACATATTGTACCACAAATCTAATTCTGCAGAGACATCACCCAACTTATAAAATTCCATGAAAGATTCTGCATTATTTTTGAAATCTTTTGAAGCCATTTTGAGCATGCTCGAATGATGAATATAAGTTAAAGTAAAAGCAGGTGTATTTTCGCTGGAGAATCTAGCATTCAAAGACGAAGTTAAAGAATCAAGATGGGGGATGATTATTGACCGCTTCCAGTATTCAACTGCAGACTCAGATGGTGGATTACTTCTGTGTACTTGCTTTTGAGTGACTCGTGATACTGACAACTCAACCCCTACTTTCTCTGCGATATCAAGTGATTTTTTAAATAATTCATAAGAAACATTTTCGACATCTTGTCGATCTTCTTTGATTACATCTAGAATATCCTCAATATGTTTCTTCACCATAACCAAATCCATACTTTTACCTTGTAAAACGTTTACAACGGGTTCCAAAATTGCAATCTTGCAATTATGTTTAAGCCTAAGATGAATATTGGTTTAGTAACTGCACAGTGCAATTGGTAGGCAGATTTTCTTGTTGCATAGTTTCCTTCGACAGATAGATGTCAGTGAAGCTTTCTGAAAATTTTTTTATGCTCTTATATTTTTCCGACCATCTGGTCTCACAGAGCCTTGAAAGGTTTGGAACCGATTTCCTACGGGCTGGCGATTCACGAAAGAAGGTTATTGTGTCTTTAACCGTTGCAATTGTGTTTCTTATTTCTGGTAGCTTGCTAGTATCATTGACCACAAGATTTAGTCTGTGGCTGGAGCAATGGAAAAATAAAGATTCAGCGTACTTTTTTTTTAAGAATGGCCTGTACACCACCTTCTTTGCCGCCCATCATGGAACACCCGTCAAATCCGAATCCCACACAATTATCGGCGGAAAAATTATTATCTTCTAAAAAAACTTTGAATTGCGGTAGCGATTGTAGAAGCATCTTGACATTTTAACTCAATGTAGCCTACAAATTCCTCCCTAATTATTTTTTGGCTTTCATCATAGAACCTTAATCCAATAGAAAGCTGCTCTTTTCCAGCGATATCTGCTGTTTCATCAGCCATTACAGCATAAGCTTTTGCCCGTTTACAGTCTTCGATTATTTTTTCTTTGATAACTTCGCCGCATAATTGTATGATCTCATTTTGAATTTTTGGTGAGGTATAGACTGCGTTTTTTTGACATTTATCCAAGTGGCTCTTTAGCTTCTCATCACCAGAGTCAATCCTCAAATTTAAAAGGTCAAAGAAAACTCCCTCATTTCCTTGTTTTCCTCTATGCGGCAAATCATGAATTCCACAAAATATTATGCATGAAATAATTGCTGACAATATTTGTTTATTTTCTTCAATCGTCTTATGGTGCCCTATTTGCAACTGGACATCAACAGGAGCATTTTCAAGAAATGCTTTTGCAGCAGCTGTTGAAGATTTGTGGTAATGGCTGCCAACGTGCTTTCTACAATTTTCATGTATATCCTTAAACTTCATGTAAGGCTTTACCATAAATGACCCCAAAACTCCTTTAACTGTAGCAATTCTTGGCGGAAATAATACACAATACAAACATAGAGCACCTTTCAAACGACTTGAGTACACCATCCATGGAGTATATTGATCTAACCAGCGATGGTTAAATTTTCTTTTCAAGTGAATGACATTAGAAGCAAAATCGTAATTGGATGATGGAACCCAAGGGTTTGTCAACAATTCCTTCTTTTTTTCAGAAGGCAAGTTATTGGCACAACTAACATAACGACCAATGTTATTTTCATGGTAGCCATCGCGTTCTTCAGTTTGTTTAGAGGTCCCAGTTCCAGAGACAGCTTCATGTCGATTTGAAGAACTACTTGAGCCTCCTTCAAAAATAGATTCCGATTTTGATGTTCCGACCATTTTATTTTCATCTTCATCAAAATCACTGCTTCCACTTCCACTACTGTCATCATGAACTTTTTTCCGTTTTAGAGATTTTTGACCAAAAAATAATAACCTAATATCATTCTTGTTCTTAGTCCCTAGTATAAAAATTAGTATAAAACAAAACTACCATGTAATGATAGCTTATAATGTGGATATACTATGTCCACGTTAATATTTTTTCTCTAGATTAAAAACACAAAATGAAATTAATAGCACGTATAAAGTGCTGTTTGATCTTTAATATGTGAAAATTTCAAGTTTTTATATTTAGTCCCATTTGAGATATCAGCTGTCAAAATTGGTGCATTATTGTAATGTTTGTTATAGTTAGAAGGCAAAAAAGTCGGCATCATAATAATGAAAAATATATAAAATTATATTAATAATGCACAGAATCTTTTGCCAAAGCTAATAAAAATTGTTTCACAAAGATACAATCAAAGAGTAAAGAGCAATTGGCAATTTTGTAAAGGGCTGCAATTGAATTTTTTTCCAAACGTTGCGATACAAATAATTTTGAACAAAAATTAACATCGGATATAACATATCTACATTATAAGCTATCATTACATGGTAGTTTTGTATTATTTGGTGCTGGTCGAGCAACCAATTTTCAAATTTTTGGGCCATTTCTAATGGAACGACTCTAAAGTTTTAATTAAAAATATAATTTTCTACTGAAATTATTTAACTTACCTTTTTGTAACCAATTTCTTATATCCATATTGTCTTTTCTGTGATTTCTGTCTCTTTATTCTGTGGTAAAACTATTGTTACGGATTTTCCCTCTTGTTCCTCAGGCAATAATTTAACACTGATAACTATTCACACCAACTTTATTTAAAACCAATAAAGTTAACAAAACAACACAAATATTCACTTTCTCAACATTTTTTAACTATTCCGCTTTTAAATCTCGCGCCTCGCTTTCTATTCGCCGTATGCAACTTCGTATCCTGCACTATGTACTGTACTGTACTGTCTGTCTTCGCGCCGGATAGGCAATTTTATATACCCTTTTTGAGCCTAGAAATTGCCAGAACATTCGCATCGCCGGTTCCCGTATATTCCTCACTTGTATCTCGATTTTTCTCGAAGAAAACCAGTGGCGTTTCGTTACACTATTAAATAGGACACTGTCGCTAGACAAGAGCACTTACACACCAACTCAATAGTTGTTGCAAAAAATATTGTCCTATATTAGGATTTGGAGTAAGTTGTGTTTTAACCACTTGATAGTTTTGCACGAACTGCACTCGGGCGTGACATTTTTCCGTACACTGACGATCCCGAGTCTCGTTCAGGCAACTTTTGTTTTAACTTGTTTTAACTTGTTGGTGCAGGTCTTACGTACGTTATAAGAGTATTTATTTCGGATTCTGATGTAGGATTGTGTATTGAAAGTTTCAAAATGTTTTACACCAAAACTACTTATTGAGTAAATTTATTTTAATTAATTAATAGGATTAAAAAATGTAGTTAAATGAAAACAAAAAAAAAGTGACAATTTTTTTACCATTTTTCTCAAAAATGTCCGACTGTTACGTGGTTGAATCGAACACTAAAAATTGATGTATCCTGAGAGTAAATTGAACACTCGTTTTTATCCAATTCTGGTGTGGGACAATTCTGGTGTGCACCAATGCATTAAATGCATAGATCGAAAACGCTATTAATATATATTTAGCACTATGTCAGTTTTTCAAACAACTTTGTTTTTTGCTGATGAAATATATTTTAGTGACAAAGGACACGCGAATAATTTTATTTATTAGAGCTTATTAATTAATTTTAAAATGTTCATAAAAGCAACCAAACGACCATAACAACAAACAAAATATATAAAACAGATAACAAAAAAATATGCAGAACAGAAAAATATGTATATTTTATATTTAATTTTTTGTTTATTAAAATTTAAAAATTATTTAATTTATTTTTGCTCTTCCAGGGGGGGGGGGGGCAGTTGCCCCTCCCTGCCCTTCGCTGGCTACGCCCAGTCCCGGTGGCCACAACCAAAATTTTGTTTTACAGTGGTGGCGTTTAACGTGTTAACATTTTACATAAGAATAGACACAATTATGATAGACATGTGGCCTCAATGTCGCCAAGATAAAAAAAAATAGTAACCGATACAACGTTATAGGTAAAATCTAGGTATTAACTGTTTAAGAAACTGTTGTAGTTTTAATAGAAATCTTTATAGAAAATAAATAAAATATGACGATAACAGGGACCGTGTTGATGAGTCATACAATCACCTTACAAGAATCTATATTAATGTTGTCAACGCTATTGTCAATAACAATAAATCAACAATGAAAGCATTAATTATTCGTGTAAAACACGAATAATTGTTTATGTGTACTTACCTACCTTATTAGCTCTTAATTTGTTGGAAATACTAAGCAAACATCAAGAATAATGGTAAGATACTTTAACACTTTACAAATTTATACAGTCATATATAGAAGCAATTTCTGCACATCACTGTTAGTAGTTGTGTAAATATGAATTTCAAATTACTGCTCGAGGTTTATTTGCAACCGTTCAGCTTTTGCAAACAGTCTTTAACAATTACGTTTTGAACAAATGTTACAATATTTAGTATATTAAACGAGTAAATGGAGGTGCTTATATTTAGAAAGGATACACCAAAGAAAGAAGAGACAAGCATATTCAATTTTACGGGTTGCTTACAGACGCTCACGATAGATTTATTATTTTCTGAGCTCGTTCAATTTAAGGGGCGCCTGTCGAGCTAATCTGAACGCAGAACCCGAATAACAATGTGGGATACGTTTTCATAATGTTCTGTGCAAATTCTTAAGAATTATTAAATTATATTAAAACTGTTTTCTTTCGATTGTAAAATGTTAAAACAACGGATGTTTATGTGTTCTGGAAAACTAGCACGTGCCAGTACTGGACATACGGATTTCGAATGGTTATCGGCCTGAGAGGAATCTGAGCGCATAGAATACGTGATTGTAAACCTTGGAAAGACGTGCTGTATCCGGGTAAATCTAAGTTAATTCGTGAAGCAAAACTGGACCTAATAGGTATCGTGACCTAGATGTAAACCTCACATATTGCGCAATTTGAACTTCACATAAATTTTGTATACAATACGTTTTGCTGTTAGTAAAAAGGGCAAAAGAACAAAAAAAGAGTATTAAAAAAGAATACAGCATTTATTTTCCATTTTATACCAGCGTCGTCCGAAAAAAAATTAAATTCCATACAAAAATTAATACAGTAAGGGCTAAATTAATATGTAATATTACATTTCAATTAAAGTATACGTATTATTGCGTTAATAGCGACAAGGAACGTGTTTACAATGTAAAGGATTATGGCATGAGTATTTATCGTATGAGCTATTATGATGAATTTCGTAATCCCCCATTATAAATTTAAGCAGCTGGGAACTTAAACCATTGGGCATAGGAAAGTTTTGGACAGTAGCGCTTTTTCGTATCCTTTTGTTTTCGGAGTCGCTGAACACGAATCTCGGGTTACCCAACAAAATGGTGATGCAAAAAAATGGTGGAAAATATACGCAAATATAAGCCTGCTATTAATGTATTATTTACACTTTGATAAACATATAACTCCAACTATCTAGCTAAAGAATAGTTAGATCTTTAATACATTGTTATCGAGAACAAATTTAACAAAATTTAATCAAGTTAGATATTATGTAAAAGTAAAGTTCTGAAATAAATAGGTTTTTGATTTTGAATTGTAATTGCTATTGCACTTACAGTGAAAACACAATATGTACGTTAAGTGTTTTTTTTTATTATACTACAGCGAATATACAATCTACTCTTTGTTAGAAGTAAAAAGTAAATGGATTGATATAGAAAATTTGGCATGAGTTGAGCACCATCCAGTGCCGGGTCTCCACGATTTACTCCATGAGATCTTCTGGCCATTGTTTCGTCAATATTCTATGTATCGGCTGTCGGAGATAGAGGTTGGTAATGAGCGGCTTGGTATGATTAAAGGAGCGCATTCTACTTGTGGCTGCAGAGCTCTTCGTGACATCCGATATGAATGGAATTTAGAGGTCAAGGGTTTGATTGGTAACCTACCACGTTACGTCAGTTAGGGTGCGTAATGTCTTCGATTGGAAAGACTGCAGTACTTTGGTGTTGGATGGTTTGCTACAACCCCACAGTTTAATCCCCTAGGACCAGCCGGGTCTTAAGATGACCTTATAAAGTAACAATTTGTTTTCAAGTGTCACTCGAGATGTGCGTCCAATTAGCCAGTTCATGCTTTTTGCTTCAAGGTTTAATAGCTGTCTTTTGGCTTTTATGCGAGCCCTCCAAGTTAGTCTCTGGTCGATATGAATTTCCAAATACTTCAACTCAGTCTTTATTGGGATAAATTGGTTGTAGATGGTAACCTGGGGGCAAGTAGGGCGCCTAACAGTGAACGTGACTTGGCTTGATTTGGCCCCGTTTACTTTGATCCTCCAGCGATCAAGCCAGTTTTGGAAGAGATTTAGGCGAGACTGAAGGTTTTGAGATGCAATATCAGTGTTGGAGTCAGAAGACATTATAGCGGTGTCATCTACAAAGAACCAATTAAGGTATTGGTTGTGGTAGGAATGTCTTTAGTGTAGAGAAGATAGAGGAAGGGACTAAAGACACTTCCCTGAGGAACAGCAAGATAATTTGATAGTGAACTCTCTAAACGAACTTGAAAATGTTTTAGACTCAGGTAGGATTTTACGAGTAGGAAGATCTGGTGAGGCAGCTTCCTTTTGATTTTCTACAAGAACCCGCTATGCTTCACCTTATCAAAGGCCTGTTGAATGTCAAGGAATACTGAGGTACACATTTTTCTGTCTTCCACGGTTTACTTGATGTGGTTGACTATTCTGAGGCATTGCTGAATAATAGAATCTCCTTTGCGAAAGCCAAACTGGTCTGTGGAGGGACCATTTCTTTGATTCTATATAACAGTATTCGTTTCAATATTTTAGAAAGTAAAGGTAATAGGTTTATTGGCCGATACGAGGCTACTTCTTGCGGAGATTTCCCAGGTTTCGCGATGATAACTATTAACGCAAATTTCCATTGAGTAGGAAAGTGGTAGATGGCCAGCACACGATTATATATTGATGTGATGAGCACTATTACTTTTCTGGGTAGATGCTTCCGACTATAAGGTCATAGCCATCTGGTTTCCTTATGGGTGGTATTTGAGTAATAAGCTTTTTAAACTTTTTTGTCGTTTTCCAGATAGTACGATCTTCTCGTGATAGTTTTGAAGGTAGTATTCAGAAGTTGCAGTTCTGCTTTCTTGTATTACATTCTGAGGTCGCTGTTGAGTGTAGTCTTGTCGCGAGGATTTCTGGACCTCTGCCTTTGGCACGCGCTCTACGTTTTTACGCCACAATCTGTCTTATATGCAACGGTATATTGTGTATTTCGGGCACTCGTTTATGATCTATTGGCAGTCTCTTGGATAAGCTTTGTAAGGTACTCTACCGTTAAGTCGATTTTAGTAGGTGAGGACATTTTGCGTGCTAGAGTAATGTTGTCATTAATGTACAGCTGAAAACGTTTAATGTGATATTAAATTTTAATTACATATGTTAAATTATTATTGGAACTTTATGAAAAAAATTTCATTAAATTATGCCATAAAATATGAAGATGTATGCAGTGAAATGTACATAAAAACCCAAAATTATGAAAAATATGAAGAAACACACGTTAAAACGGATAATTAAGTATCCTAGATTATTTTTAAAATGCTTATTAATTGACTGCATCTATGCACTTAAAAGACCAATACAGTTCTGTGTAAAAATGTTCTACTACTTCAATGTTTTACACTAAAGAAATACCACTACTCTCTATTATTTTTTTTTATAATTTCCGCTAATTTAGCAAATATGCCCTAAGGTAGGATAATTTTCTAAAACACTATGCAGCCATTTCTTGTTACCTAAATAAGAATAATAAAATGAACCTGTTACTCCTTTGATGATGAAAACTTTTTTTGCACAAAGCGTTTAAAAACGTTTCCCAGTGTTAACCACGGTTAACACTACCTGTGATGATAGCGGTACAGTTTTGTAATACTGCTTTCGTAAAAGACAGTTTCTAAAAACTTTCTTAACCAGACTAATAGCGACAAGTGTACCTGTACTTATTATGTCACCTTATATAGGCATGCCCTAAATATTTAAAATGGACAAAACACTTTTAAGGCTCATGCTCATGTGCCGAGCTGCACCTGAATACATTATTAACATTTTTTCTTTAAAAAATCATTTAGACAAAGTAAACGAAGTGAATTACTAGCGCGTCCTGCTACAATAGAATTGTTGATCTCCCCAACACCTCACATGTTAAAAGGTGTAGAATTCACTTGATGTTAATTTTTTCACACTATATCTTCTTAATTATCTTTTGTTTCTTCAACACCAAACTTGTAAAACCTTTAAAGTCAGTGTACAAATACTTTCAAGTTCTATAAGTACTTCTACACCCGTGGCTACAAATTTTAGCTGCTTAACAATTTGGGTAATAAATAGAAGATTTGGTGCCTTGTGCTCAGTCGTTGGTTAAAGTGGGCCAGGTTCATAAAATTATCGATTTGCCTTATTAACCAAGAAATATTTACATGTCCGGTAGTAGGACGATACCGTTAGTAGGGAATGCTACATCGTCCGGGGCACGATTGCCCAGTAACCGGACTGTTCGCTATGGAATTACTCAAGAAAACAATACAACCGCCTCGGATCGACCTGGCTACAAGGGGCGGTCAAGGTCGAAACAGACAGGCCCCGTTGCTGACGACTGTGCAAGGAATGAATGGCGAGTCGGTACGTTAGTCGGAATGTTAGAGGTATGCATGGTAAAGAATTTGAAATTGCGAATGTAATGTACCAAATACACCTTGATATTCTGTGTGTATCGGAGACAAAGCGCAAAGGAAAGGATGCTGTGGAGATGGAGGATGGCAGCCTGCCACTATGGTCAGTAGTTGAGCCGGAAGTGCATGCCGCAAAAGGAGTTGGGATGATCATAAGTGAACAAGCGAAAAGATGTGTTAAACAGTACGAATTGGTATCTCCCCGGGTAATATGGGTTAGAATGAAAGTGGAGGTTCGAAGAATTTTTCTTATTGCATGCTATGCACCGGTGAATGGAGTAAGAAACCAGGAGCGTGAGAACTTCTGGAATGAAGTAAAGAACGTGTTGAACGTATGTAAGCCAAACGAAAGAGTGATTATAGTGGGGGATATGAACGGTTGGGTGGGTGTACAGAGAGAACATAGTGAACGCGTTCTAGGAAAGTTCGGAGACCAAAGAGTCAATGAGAACGGTGAACACCTGCTGAACATCTGTGTGAAGAGAAGCCTGTTTGTATCCAATACGTGGTTTGAACATAAAAATGTGCATATGTATACATGGCAAAGAGGTGAATCTAAAAGTATGATAGACTTGATAGTGTATGATTAACGGCTTAGAAACCTGGTGAAAGACACAAAAGTAATGCGCGGAGCGGAGTGTGGATCGGACCACTTTTTGGTTGTATCGAGAGTGTGTTTAGGACAAAAGTGGGTCTGGAGAAGGAAAGCAAACGTAGTGCGAACCTCCAGAATTAGGGTTGACAAACTAGTGGATAATGGTGCGAGAATGAAATACGCAGATGCTGTGAATAAAGAGTTGAATGTGACTGAAACAGTGTGGAACGAACAAATAAAAGACACTGACGTTGAAAGTGCATGGATAAGCTTGAAAAACTCTGTTGTCAATTGTGCCGTGCGAATATGTGGAAGAGTGACTGTAGGTAGACAGAAAAAATGTGCTTGGTGGAATGAGTCGGTAAAAAAGGCAGTATGTAAGAAAAAAGATGCGTACATGGCAATGATTGCTGCAAAAAATGAGACTGAGAAGAAGCGATTGTATGAGGTGTACAGATTAAGAAATAAACAAGCGAAGGAGGCAGTGAGAATAAGTAAAGAGGAAGTGATGGCTGTGGAAGGAGAGAAAATGCAGAATGATTTTGAGGGAAACAAAAAACTCTTCTGGAAATGGGTCAAAAATACAAAACGTGGGCCTGAACAGAACGCTGCAGGAATGATGAATGCTAGAAACGAAATAGTATGGGACGATTGTGAAGTGAGCAAGTGCTGGCAAGAATATTTCGGAAAGCTGTACAGTAGTGAAGAAAGTAAGACTGAAGGGTTAAATAAGCAGAATATAGATGAAATGATGAATGAAACTGAGAAGGATATTGTAATAAATGAGGTAGATAAAACGGTAGGAAAGTTAAAAAACGGCAAGGGAGCAGGCGTAGATGAAATCACTGGTGAAATGCTCAAGTATGGTGGTGCAAAGCTTATACGAAGATGGTGTAAATTATTCAATGTATGCATTATGTATGGAAAAGTGCCGAGTGATTGGAAGAGCGTGATCATTGTACCATTGTATAAGGGTAAGGGGAACAAGAGTGATTGTAAGAACTACAGAGGAATAAGCTTGCTCAGCGTGCCTGGTAAAGTATTTGGAAGAATACTTCTTTGATAGGGTACGAGAAACTACACAAACTAAGATTTGGGATATGCAAGATGGCTTAATGCCAGGGAGAGGATGTGTCGATCAGATAGTTGCTCTCCAGCAGGTGATCGAAAAGTGTTTAAAGGTAAAAAGGAAGTTGCACTGTGCGTTTGTAGATCTGGAGAAAGCATATGACAGAGTGAATAGGGAGAAGCTGTGGGAAATATTAATTGAATATGGCGTAAATAAAGGTCTAATAAATGGAATAAGGGCAGTATACAACGGTAGTCGGGCATGTGCTAGGGTGAGAGGTGTGAGTGAATACTTTAAGATTGAGCAAGGAGTGCAACAAGGCTGTGTGATGCCACCGTGGTTGTTCAATGTATATACAGATAAATGTCTTAGACAAGCATGTACCGATACAAATGGTGTAATGATTGGTGACGTAAATGTACGACTTCTGGTGTATCTAGATGACACAGTCTTATTAAGTGACAGTACGGATGAGCTGCAAACCGCTCTGAGGAAATTTGATATAGTCTGTGAGAGCATGGACCTAAAGGTTAACGTGAACAAAACTAAGATTGTGGTGTTCAATCAGGAAGGTGGAAAGGAGAGTAGAGTATTTACGTGCAAGATGAAACTGTGGAGCAAGTGAACGAAATGGTATATCTCGGTAGAATGTTTCCTGCAGATGCAGAGCGAGATTGGACGAAGGGTCAATGTGGGAAGGAAAGTGATTGGAAGTATGTGGATGATAATGAGAAATGAAAGCATGAGCTTAGCTTCGAAACAAGCAATCTATAATGGCGTATTCGTCCCGTCAGTACTGTATGGAAGTGAGACATGGGTATGTTAAAAAAAGTACGAAAGAAAACTAAATGCCGTGGGTATGAGATTCCTGAGAAGCGCGTGTGGTAAAACGAGAAGGGACAAGATAAAAAATGAATGCATAATAACGGAGTGTAGTGAGGAAAAGACGATGATGGATAGATATAAAAGTTGTACATTACGTTGGTTTGGTCACATTGAGACAATGAACAACGCAAGATTAACGAAACAAATATATGTGGGTGAGGTTAGGGGAAAGGCCGGGCCTGGTAGACCGCGTAAAACTTAGCTGAATGTAGTAGAATCTATGATAAAGGAAAGAAAGATAAGGAGTTTTAAAAGCAAAAGGGCATGTCAGAGACCATGTATGAATCTTGCGGAAGCTAGGGAGGTTTGCGGAGATAGGAAAGCATGGAGAAAGATTGTGAATGAAAAATAAATAAAAGGCAGGGGTTGTTTTGCCTACCCCGCAAGGGAATGGCGTGAAGGTTAAGTAAGTAAGTAGCTTAGGTATGTTCGCTTTAAAATCGGGGTTTCTTCTTTCTGAAACTAATAGTAAATACTCGGGCGCCAACTTGTTTTTAAATATGGAATAAACAAGTAAACTATTATACAATAAAGTTAAAAGAAAATTTCTACAAGTTTTATTAACACAGCCGATCTCTAATTATAAACAGGAATATTTAATGCTAGTGTTAGTAACGTTAAAACTAATGAATACTTTTTAATTAATTTTGTGAGTAATTAATGGAGTCAGAATACCTTTTTGGTGGTCACAATGTAGATAACGAAGTGGATGCATGCTGTGTCAGTGTTTTGGAAAATTGTTGCGTAATATTACTACAGGTTGAAATAAATCTGGATTTGTATCCTTAATAATTCCCAAATGAATAAATTTCACTCTTGATTAATCGTACTAATACTTAGATTCACGGTAAAATATTTAATGGCGTAGATGTATTTTGTAATTTACTTTATACGTTTATCAAACTATTATATTAATAACAGGCTTATATTTGCGTTTTCAAATTTCACAAATTTAGCCTGACTCAAATAATTTTTAGAGGTATTACCATTTACTGAAGACCATAATGCAACTGTTATCGAAACATTTAAATTTATGTAAAAGATAAATAAAAATACATGTTTTGATATCAAAGTTTTGGAGAAGTCGCGTATGCTCAACAATGTTTTTGCAACCAAATGGCGGAATAATACGTTCTTCCAGTTATTTAGAAAAACCATCAGTGTTACAAAGTAAAAGTATAATTGAAAATTAAAATGAACTTAATTTTCAGTATTTTTGGTCTTACAAGTTTGTCCCTACGATTAGTGGTTTACTTTAGAGAGCGTCACAAAGTGAAACACAATGTGGTATAAACGGGTCAAACCGCAATTTGAATTGTTCTTTTCAATTTTACTGGGTAGCTATCAATTTGATGAAACAGTACAAATTAGAGAGGATAAAATAGATAAGTTGATTAACGCACATCATTCGCTGTACAGTTAGTTTAGTTTCTTTGGTAGCGATCGTCAAGCTGAACGAAGACATGAAATCTTAAGCATTAAACTACTACTTAGGATATGTTAAAATGGGTGGCGCTCGGGTCACAGTTATCACATATCCAAGAGATAAGCGTCATTAATGGCGATAATAATGCATTATCTAACTCGGATACATTATGTCAGGACGCCCCTGCACTCAAATTATCGTTTCACCTGGAGTTATACTGACAAAGTCTATCGGGTCCTACCTTACTAAACTGCTCCACATAAGTTAGGGATATTATGGAAAATTTGATTTTTCAAAAAAAAAACAAATTTTTTTCAGACCATTTTAAGCTAGTTAGTTTTCAAATGCTTGTTTTTTATTATAAAAAAATTAACAAATTAAAAAAAAATTTTAAACAAAAAGACTAGAAAAAAAACAAAAAACAAAGAAAATGAACCCAAATTTCCCTTTCAGCAATAACGAGTATGTCCTCCGTGGGCTTCAGTGACAGCTAGGCAACGTCTTTGCATGCTGGTTATGAGATTAAAGTTTTCTTGCGGAATCTGTTGCCATAGTTGTGGAAGCAAATTTCTCAATTGTTCCATTATTTGTGGTTGGGGATTATGATGATCCAAAGCTCTCTGCAACTGATCCCAAGCATGCTTTATCGGATTTAAATCAGGTGATAGTGCAGGTAAAGCTAAATGAGGAATTCCATTGGTTTCAATTGCATCCACAACTGCCATGAATCGGTGTGGACGAACGTTATCGTCCAAAAAAGGAAACCAGGGCCCACAGCAGCAAGAAACTCTGGTACAATGTTGTCCATCACCTGATTCAAGTATACTTTCATGTTTCCTGAAATAACCAGCAAATCGGTACGGCACCATAACAAATGCCTCCCCCATACACAAATAGTGCCTCCTCTGAAAGGGTGAACTTCTTGTACTGATCGCCGATATCTTGGCACCAAAAGTTGAATCCAGACACGCGTTCGACGACTATCCGAAAAACGACCATATCTCGATTCATCAGTGAACAGTACCAACTTCTACTCTTCTGTGCAATTGACACGCTCTCTTGACCATTCTAATCTTTCTTGCCTATGTTCGCGCGTACAGCTCTAAAAAGTCATCTAGAATGTAAATTGACATCCCATAAACGTCTTCTGACAGTTTCAGCTGATATTAATGTTCCTGTGGATTCTGCGAGCCTCCTACTCAACATTCGATATGTGCTCAAAGTTTCTCAGCGTGCAGAAATGGTAACATATCGGTCTTGAGAAGGGGTAGTCATTGATCGGCGCTCAATTCTAGGTCTTTCTTCAACAGATCCAGTTTCTTCAAACGGTTAAAAAGTCTAGAAATGACACTTTGGCTGACTTGAAAAAGAGTTGCCACGTCACTTTGTCGTTGACTACCCTGTAGCAAACCAATTACCCTATTTGGATAAAGGTAATGCAACTGTTATATTACATGTGAACGACTTTAACATATTACGTTTTTTTAAAAATCTCTTCATCCATAATGAAATTTAATTCCTTTTGTCGAAATTGCGACAAAAGCTTTAAAAAAAAATTCCAATAACCTAACATTAATTTAAAATCCTACATGTGATCCAAATATATTAATATTCAAAAGAAATTCTACGACAATGCCATCCACACGTGACAAACTGTTGGAACCATGGACCTATCATGAATCACCAAAAGATCCTACCAAAAAGTTTCTTTTGAAAACTAAAGAATTTTATTATCACCTATTCCTGAAGAAATAAAAAAGGAACTACTAACTCTAATGTTCTTGCGCCAAAACTGTATGGTCTATTAAAAATCCTTAAACCTAATGTTCCTCTAAGGATTATTGTTGGTGCAATCGGTTCTCCTACATGAAATCTTTTAGAATGTCTATTACAACCTCACATAGGTAAAGCACCCCATTGTATTAAAAATTCTGCCGACTCAATTGAAAAAATATATAATTTCAAAATTGAAGAGGGTGATATAATGGTAAGCTTTGGCGTTGCTTCATTTTTTACAAAAGTCCCTCTAAAAGAAACTATTGAATATATTGATAATATTTTTCCAAAGGTATAACAATTCTTTTTCAGCATTTCAGTGGAATGATACATTCTATGAACCGTTTGATAGTGCAGCAATGGGTAGTCCTGTTATAGCTAATCTTTACATGGTAGAATTTGAAAAATTTGCGTTACAAATGCACCAAAAAAACCTTAGGTTGGTATAGATATATAGACGAGACATTTGTTATTTGGAGACGTAGAGCAGGACTATCTGTTTTTAATTTTTATAAATAATATTGCATTCAGTTGACCATGGAAAAGGAAACTAATGGAAATTTACTATTTCTTGACATACTACGACAAATAATTCACTATCCCTGAAGGTTTACAAAAAGCCGACATTCACTGATAGATACCTTCGTAAACTGTTAAACCACCATCCACGTCAAAAAATTGGTGTAATTAAATCGTTAGTGGATCGAGCAAACCGAATTTGTGATCCTGAATTTTTGAAAGACGAATATAAATATTTAACAAAACCCTCACAAGCTAATGGATACTCACTTAATGATGTTAATAATGTTATTACACCTGCCAGACATCACCATAAAGGAAAACCAGTGCTTAATGTTGGTAATGCTTTTATTCCCTTTATAACTAATGTTATAAATAGAATTGAAAAAATCCTAATTAATCATGGCATTAGGACTGTTTTTAAACCTACCAGAAAAATTAAAGGACATTTAAGGTCACCTAAAGTTGTTTCAAACCCATTATTATCTTCCGGATCGTATAAATTATCTTATTTTTGTGGAAAAGTATACATTAAAATCACAAAACGTAGCTTGATACAAGACGTAAAGAACATAAGAGATTTTGTAAATTAGGTCAATCAAAGGAATCTACGGTAGCTCAGCATGCTTTAAATAACGTAAATCATGACATTCAGTTTGATAATATGGAAATGTCACTCAAAATTAAGGGGAAGGTTACATTTAATAACAAACATTCCTTTGTTGTATTTGAATGGACATTTAAATGACGTATAGTTTCTATTTGTGAATACTGTCATCAATTTAAAGGTTTTATCAACTTTACGCTTACTTCGTAATTTGATTAAATTTTAGAGGGTGTTCTGATTCGTCATATTCAAGGCAGTTTAATAATATTTAATTTATTAAGGATCTAATTATCATTTACTGAAATTGGATTTATACGTTTATCAAACTGTTATATTAATAGCAGGCTTAGGTTTGCGTTTTCAATTTGCATAATTCAAACATTTATTTCAACGTCTTAAACACTTCTAAAAGATTTTATTTTTACTGAGGACATAACTGTAAGTGTTATTGAGACGTTTAGATTTATATGAACAAAAATACCGAAATGCACCAGAAAGCTAAGTATTTTAAATGGTGAAAGTTTACATTTTCATAGATAAAGTTTGTTTTGTTTGGAGTAAGATTTTCAAACCGAAACTCTCCCAATTTTTGTTATTTAATTGCTTGCTAATTTAAGAGTTTCAATTTTATGTCGTCCAAAGTCCATACGGAAACATTTAGAATTTTCTACGGCAGAGTCCCCTCCAGCCACACGACTTAAACTACAATACCTGAAAGAAGGGTACTACCAAACGTAGTCTCCGCCTTCCACAGATTTCTACTTAATCATAAGATGCTCTACCGAGGAAGAATTTTTATTCCAATCCCTTCTTGAATACTACTGTACACCTTGGCCGGTTATCGCTCAAATTCTGTGTCACCTGCACGCAAGATTTTTTTAAATTACCTACACAAACACCTGTTGCGAACGTAACGGCGGGAGATTAATTCCCGATGTCGTTGTATACTTACACCGTCGGACAGACAGGTTGTTTACCCCACTGGAAGGCACAACGGAGCTGACTGCCCAAGTCTGTTAGTAGACGCTATTTATAAATTTACACACACAAAACACTCATACACGCCTCACTAGGCAACCTACTAAGTGCAGAGTGTTGTTGGAAGTAAAGCGACCAATCAGACCAAGATCTGATTATTATTTCTTGTCCTAAAAGTTCCAGTCCGCAGTACGTAAAAAAAAAGTGAATATTAAAATACTCTCTCTTAACGCAATTGCTCGTATTGCAATCTACGTCTGCTCTGAAGTACTGAATCCGAGCTCTTCCTGCATCGCATTTCGCGATAACGACCAGATTCACGAAACATTCATGTATCAAACATCCTTTAATACCAGACTACACCAACGTTTCGTTTATCCAGCCCGTAAACTAATGGTTCCTGAAAGTTAGACAACCATCCCGCAGTAAGGGATTCAATCGCCAACATTTCTCTTGTCCACAATTACCATTTCTAACTAAAGCAGTCCTGAACGACGCATATACACGCAGTGAATACAAGAACACCAACGAACTCCGATTTCGACCACCAAATTCCCATTTTGAAAATCTCTTCTTCTTCTTCTAAAATCCTTTTACCCTTAAGGGTGTCGGATTATTTTTCCTCTGTTTCATATATCCATTCTTTCCATCCCTTCCGGTCCTTTGCTAGTGTTTTCATTTCTGCTTTCGTCTTCGTATTTCTTGTACCCATCCCTTTCTAGGTCTTCCAATTCTTCTTTTTTCTATTCTACCCATTTCTACTATTTTTTTTTACCAGTCTGTTCTGATTAATCCGTATTACATGACCATACCACTTCAGCTGCTTTCTTTCTATTTTCTTTATAATTGTTTCTTATTGTGTCATTTGTCACATTTCTGCATTTTGTTTCATATTCATCTTTGTTTTCCCGCTATCGTCCTGAGAAATGTTATTCCTGTTGCACTTATTTTTACTATTTGTTTATTTTGTAATGTCCACGTTTCACTCACGTATGTAAGTACAGGTACCACTACTGTGTGATACACTTTTAATTTAGTTTTTCTTTTCATATATTTCTCGTTTTCCAAATATTGTCTTGTTTAACGCGTAGAATATTTTGACACTTATTTATTTTGTTATTAATATATCTTCCCATCTGGTGTTGACAATTCCCAAATACTCGTATGTTGTTTCTCTTTCCAGGTTTTCTTTTTTAATACACACTTCTCTGTTCTCTTCTTTTTTCTTGTTATTTGCGATCGATGTTTTGCATTTATTTACATATATTCATTTCCATTCCTAGCTTCTCTATCTCCTCACTCCATATTTATACAAACTGTTTCATCTTTTTATGATTATCTGCTATTAGAGCTATGTCGTCTGCATGTAATGGGCAGTCAACCTTTTATAGGTGTTAGCTTGTTGTAACCTATCACTGTCTGACTTTGTATGCTTCGTGCCCTCGTATTTTTAAGCAGTCTACCCATCATTACTATGAATAATAGAGGGGCTCAAGCTATCTCCTAGTTTTAAAGCTTACCTCCATTTTAAATTGTTCCGATTCTTGTCCATTTGGTTTTATATATGCTTTTTATCGCCTGTAAGAACTTCATTATTGTTTTTGGTTGTCTTAAGCAGTCCCATATTTTGTCTTTTTGCATTGAATCAAAAGCAGATTTTAGATCGATGAAAGTTAGAAAAGTTTCTTCTCCTCTTTCTTCCTTCTCTATTATATTTTTTAATATGTATGTTACCGTGTCTTCCTGTCCTAAAAGCTGAGTGTTCTTCTTCTAGTTTATTATCAACATTTTGCCGGTCTCCTTACTATAATTTTGGTATATATTTTAAAGGTGGTGTACGATAGGTATGTCGTTCTGTAATTCTTACACTCCGCATAATCTTCTTTCTTGTAGATTGGAATTATTATATTGCTTTACCACTCCTCGGGGATTGCTTCTGTCTGCCATGCTTTTCTCAGTATGTTTAGTATCCATTCCCTTTCTTTGATTCATATGAATTTTAACATTTCTGGTTCTATTTCATCTTGTCCGCATTCCTTTCCTAGTTTTATTCATTTCAATGCTTCATCGAGTTCTTTTATATCTATATCTTCCAATATTTCTTCTTCTTCTCGTTTCTAGTACTTTCTTTCTCAGATCTTCTTTCTTTTATTCTATATTTTTCTGAGAAGAATTCTGTCCATGTTCCTAGTATACTTTTGATGTCTTATTTTATTTCATTATTTTTACTTCTTATTCCTTTTACTGTCTTCTTTTTATTTCCCTTCATGTTTTTCTACGGCATTCCAAAATCTTCTGTTATTTTGCTGGTACGTGTGATCCATTTCTTTACCGAATTCTTCCCAGCTCTTCCTCTTTGCTTCTCTTACTTTTTCTTTTGCTGTATTTCTTTTATTTATGTATTGTTGATTATCCATATCTTGTTTTATCTCATTGTATTTTTTCCATACCATCTTTTTATCCTTAACACTTCTTCATTCCATCATCTGTTTTTTTTTTGTGCTGGTTTTTATGTTTTTTTGTTTTACACGTTTCCTTTGCTGTTCTATATACTATTTCTCTGATCACCTGCCGCATTTTTTCTAATGTCCAGTTTTCCCCCTCTTGTTGTTTGATTAATTCCTTTTCTACTTTTCCTTAATATTCTTTTTTTATTTACTCTTGTCTTAATCTTTTAATTTGTATTCTTTCATGTTCTTTTATTTTTTCCCATCTTTGATTATTGCTGTTATTATTCTGTGTTGTGTGTCCGTTTCTGCCTTTGGTATAGCTTTAGTCAGTTTCATTCTACTTTCCATTCCTTGTGTATATACCATGCAGTCCACTGTGCTTATATCATTTCTTTCATGCCCTTATTTTCGTCATTTCCAATTCTTGCATTCCAGTCTCCCATGATTATTACTTGATCATTTTCTTCTCTTATTTTATCTTTGTAAATCAGAGTAGAATTATAGTTGTGCGTATATTTGTATAAAATCTATTTTATTTTTTCCGTGTAATTCTATTTTTAGTCATGATTATTGGGTTTATTCCTTCAAATTTAGTTACTCCTATTCCCTCGTTGGCTAGTTCTACTTCGTGTTTTCCTAAGTAGTATAAATAATAATAGTTGTCTTTTACTTGTTTTCTTCCTGATCTTATTTTCTTTGTTTCATTTATTCCCATTATTATTATACCATATTGTTTCATTTCTTCTGCCATTTCTCATTCTTTTCCTGTTAATGATGTTGTGTTCCATGTCTCTATTTTTATTTGTTTATCTAGTTGCCCTTATTTTCATTCCGTTGCATCTGTTTCCATTTGTTTCCGTAGCCTTTCAGTTATCTCTTCACCTTTATGATTGCGGTCGCCGCTGTATGTATCAGTCCTGCTAGTTTTTTGACCTTCGGACAGTGTTTGTTATCACTCTCATTTGTTTCCGTAATTTCTCATCATGCCTATTTTAGGGTGATCTTTCACTCATTGTTCTGGTGTTTGGCTTTTCTGCTTGGGATCGTTATTTTTTTCTTTATTTATCTCTATTTCGGGTGCTTTTGTTATCATCAGGTTGTCTCCCTTTAGTTATTGTGATTTTCATATGTCATCATTAAATTTTAGCTTATTGTTTATTACTCTTGCATTATGTACCTTCTTTCTTGCTTCAATCATGTATTTTATTAATTCTTTTCTTTCCTCTTGGACTTGTTTTGGATAGTCCTCATTCATCCAAATATTTTTTCCCTTCAATTTTTTGTTAGCTATCAATATCTCCTGTTTCTTGGACACTGTTGTTAGTTTCACCGAAATTGGTCTGTTATTCTAATCCTTCCTCTTTTCTTTCAAGTCTTCTAATTTCTTGCATCTCACTTTCCATATTTATTCCAACTTACATTTCTCTAAAGATTATTCTGGTTCTTTCTTGTACTTCTAAGCCTTGTTCGTCTAATTTTCTTGTCCCCCTGTATTATAATGATCTTCTTTCTTATCTCTTTTTCCAGTATTTCCAACCTTACATCTTGTGAATCTATTATCTTCTTGATTTCTTGTCTTGTCAGTCATTAACTTTCCATTTTGTGTCTTGATCTGTTGGTTCTCTTCGCTTATTTTATCTAATTTGGTATTTATATTCTGTTTTGTCGCCTAGATCATTTAATTTGTTTCATTTAGAGTTAATTTCCTCAAGTATTTTTTTCATTTTGTGCCTTTGTAATTTACATATTCTTTTATTCCTTTAAAGTTTCTCACAGTATGGTTCTGTTTTCTATTTACTATCACCCGCGTATGTATTTATCGCGCCCTCTTTCTGTCACACGGCGATGTTCTCGTTTTTCAGCTCGTTTTATTCTATTATCAGTTTATTTCTACTCCTTCCTTATGTTTGGTGTTCTCTTTGCACCTATATAACTTTTATTAGTATAGCTCACAGCGTTTTTATAATTATTTACGCCTTTAAACCTATTATATTTGTATTAAACTTTGCACTTCAATTCATCTGTTATTACCTTATTCTATCCAGGACCATTCGCCTTTGGAAATCAACCCGTCATCTTGTTGACTAAATAAGTCACGTTAGAAATATTATCAAAATACGTTAAAATTTTATTAAATTAGTTTGATATAAAACTATTAAAATGTAAGCAGTCATTCAAAAATAGAAATATCGATTTTGTTACGAAACTGACCATCATATTCCAGGTAAAGAACGTTTACTTCTATGCCTTTTTGTCTTTGAAAATATTTCAACAACCAATAAAATTTTATGGCGCATTTCTTAATAGTAAAACTTGTATACTTCTATGCAAACCACCAGACAGGGACGTAATCAAAATATTGGCTGATTTTTCTTTATTCACTATAACGTACTTTGAGTTAGTTTATTCCCATGTGCCGATTACTTTTACCTGTACCGTCAATACTATTTTTTTCAGACACCGTAAGGAGAGCTCAGTTGAGTCCCCGAGTGAATTGTGAGCCGCTCAGAATGACCGTATCAAGGAAGGTCCATTTACTTTTGTTTTGTATTGTTTTGTTTAGAGTTTATATATTGTGTTGTCATTATCTTAGCGTAGAATAAGTGCAAATATTTATAATGAGCAAGTCATGCAAGCCAATACATGTATATAACCTTTCTCTGTTTATTCGATAGTGTAAAACCCCTAATCAATCAACCCTATCCCAAGGAACTCACGGGTTCTATAGCCGCGGTAAAGTATATATAAACACAAACGTAGCCCATTAGGGCCTTACGGTCAAAAAAAGCAGAAACATAATTGATTTTATCCCTCTCCTGCCAAACATTAAGGATAAAAATATATCTACCGACTTTCGGAAAAAGGTTTGCGCATACAACGTTAATATATTTAAAACTTTACTCATCTTGCATACACTCTACGCTCCAGTCATTACATCCACAACGCGAGATTTTCTGAAATTTTTAATCCACCGTATCTGATTTCAACCGCTTTAGTATTTTCTTTTTTGTATTTGGCAAAATCATTTTCTTGATTAGAATTAAACACTATTTTTTCTCATTTCTATTTTAATTCACAGAGCTTAACCAAAATAAAAGCAAAGATCTTGGTTGCAACTGTTGTAAAAATTGCTTCTGAACTAAGACGAGAAGAGACTTAAATGACTGATTAACTCTTATCAAGTGGGGTATTTAATTTTTGACAAAATGCCGCTGTGGTTTCTATGTAAATAGTATTAATTAAGTTTTCCTATAGTCAAAGTTGGTAAACTTGATCTACTTTACAATAAATTATTATCCCTATATAAAACTTACGTAACCGAACAGTGTGAATCCAAAGCACCCTCACGTGGTGGTTACAATTGATGTATCTCTGTGTACATAATTGATTAGGTATTTATCAGAACCATGAGCGGATTTGAGAGTTAGTTTGTTTTCAAGGCTAATTGTTATGAAATATGCAATTAGTATGGAATCTTTGTATAGTCATTTGGCAGTTAGATAATGTTCAAGCTATTCTTTTAGTATTTAGCTACCTATTGATTATTATGGATGGATTATTATGGACTTATGGGTTCTGAGGATTTGTAAATACCAAATCCTAAACACGCCTACTGTTCTTCAAATAAGTTCACGCCCATAAAGTTAAGCAAGGTTTACCCAAAATCCGAAAAATTAAATATAATAATGAATAAAGCAATTATATCACAGATTGTACATAATGTATGTTGTTCCATAACTTTGAGCGACTTTTGTTCTTATGGAGCTAGATATAATATTGCAGATTATTCCACTGTAAGACATTTGCTATACTCTTTAATTCTGTAACTTGTATGTAAAGTTGATATAGATAATAATATCCACACGGATAAGGAATTTTCGTATTTCTCTTCCTTATTAAGAATGATAAGATACTTGGAAATAATCCTCCACTTATGTAAATATACAAAAAATCAGTTTCCTTTTAAATTGTAAAAGGAGTACTTTTTGATAAAACAAAGTAAATATACAAAGAAAAGCTTAGAGAAATTAATATTATAAGGGAAAAAAATAAATTGAAAATTAAATATTTTATAACAATAAATTTTATAACCCCGTGAGTATAAAATTTAAATTGGCATTCTGTACAATTTGTGTGGAAATGTATATTAAGAAGAGAACAAAGAATATTATCTCTATTTTTGGTCGTGTAATATAAATTTGTTCGTTCTGTAAGCTCCGAGTATTACAAGTTATTGTACTAAATGCTTTTTAAGGGTTTATATTTTATTTAAATTTATTCATCTAACGAGAATGTTAGTAGGATCAAAAACAAATTTGGAGTATTTTGCTGAAATTCGAAAATTTTAAATTAATTATGTATTGCGACGCATTGTAAGCTTTTTAATGGAATATTTCACAGATTCGCTCAGATACTTCTTAATACTTATGCAATACAGGACAAATCCTTAGCTTAGACAATATTCTACATGTTTGTAAAAAACTACTGACGCAGCACATTGGTCTCAATATGCTGTTCTCATTCCAATGCTATTGAACGTCTACTGCGTAAATTAACTCTACTCTACAAAATAGCTCGATCAATCTTATAATGAAACCACACTTAGAATGCGTTTAATTTGTACCATCCAATCGAAATTCTGACAGAGAAAGCATTATCATCAAACGTTATTGAAATAGGTTATAGTAAAAATACTCCATTTTGGGTTGAATTTGTAGCTACAAACGCTACCCTTTAGGCAACACTCAAACAAGTATTTGGAAAAAGGTGAAATTATAGGGTGTGACAAAACACAGAGTAGAGAACATTATGAAAAAAATGTTCGTGACCTCAGAATCTGCATTACAGTTAAATGTCAGAAGAAAGAACAAACTTGAAGCAGAACGAATTTTACAATTGAAGTTATGACGATTCTGCCACACTGTGACGTCTACTCTACAAATTAGAGATAAAAAGAAAATATTCACATCTCAGATTGTAATATTACTGTTAAATGTCGGAAGGAGGAACAAAAGAATATGTTCGCACGCCACAATTAAAGGACCATCGATATTTCGAATGGACCGACAGTAGAGCATTTAAGGCTAGTTCGCATTAGGCTAGTAATTTAGTCGAGTGGCGAGTAATTTAGTAACTAAACGTGTACGAACTGCGAAAATTTAGTCGAGTAGTTTAGTAAGTAATGTAGTCGAGTCAATCCATATTATTCAATTTTTTCGGGCGAGTAGCACCTCCCACCAGGCTTCACTGTTTATTAAATTCAAGTCCGAACCCCGTGTTTTAGTCGAGTTCATTAGTTCGCCCCACAATGTCTCGTTGGAGCGAAGATACGACTGTAAAATTTGTTACGCAATATTTACAACATGAGTGCCTCTGGAACATTAAATCTCCGCTTTATAAAAATAAACAAGCGAAGCAATCTGCCTTTGTTAATTTGGAAAATACCATGAACATATCTGAATTTGGAGAGAAGGAGATTAAATTGAAAATCAAAAACATCAGGTTAGTGTACATTTTTTAATATATTACTTAATTGTTACCAGTAAGTACAAGATCTGTATTGTATGTAGACTTTAATATTATGTATTGCATATTTTCAGATCGACTTACTCGCAAGAGTTAAAGAAAATAAAGGATTCCAAGAAATCTCGCTCCGGGACTGACACCCTTTACGTTCCTTCAATAAAATGGTTCGATATATTGGATGCATCCCTACGAAACATAACCTCAATATTGACCGAAAGTGAAAGCAATTTCGTAAGTACATTAAGTGTTTAATAAACCATTCTTGTCTGCCATGAAACTGATCCATCTCCCACAAAGTAATCTGCATATTTCTCGCGAAGATCTGTAGCGCTTTGAGATGCACGGTTTGATAGACATACTGGTAGTGATTTTAAACCTTGAGGATTTGGCTCCTCCCTCCAATTACCAGGGATGACGATTCCTGCAGGAATATTTTCTTTATCCACAGTATATTCCAACTGCCTGTTCTGTAATGTTGTTTGTCTGAGCCAATTATGTAAAGCGCAACATGGTTTTACAATGCTGATAACTTTCTCAGGGCTGTACGGCATCGGTTTCTCGAACACTCTGAATCTGGCCGCTAATATACCAAAAGCGTTTTCGACTATTCTCCTAGTCCGTGACAATCGATAATTAAAAATGTTTTTCTTTAATGTTAATGCACTTCCTGGGAAAGGTTTAATCAGATAATCTTTCAGGGGAAATGCACTGTCACCAACTAAGATTTGGCGTTCTGGTAGTATACCGCCTTCTAATGCTTGATACAAACTGCAGTTACGAAAAACGCCACCATCAGAAACCCTTCCATTACATCCTATATCTATATAACTGAAGCAGTATTTATGGTCTACAACTGCCATCAAGACAATACTGTTTGAGTCTTTGTAATTGTAGTATAAACTTCCTGATTCAGGAGGAGCTTTAATGACTACATGCTTGCCGTCGATTGCTCCACAGCATCCTGGAAAGTTCCATTCCCTTCGAAATCCTTGTTCAATGGTTTTCCAATCTGCAGTGGTGGGAACCTGAAAAAAAGAATTTTAATTCGTTTTCGATAAATGTTAACAAAATTCTGTTTCATTTTCAGGCTAGTGAAGGAACGGTAGACGCTGATACAGATAGAAATCCAGATACTGAAGGGAACAGATCTGCCGTTGGCTCTAATTTTCGTGGACCAGCACCGAAATCTAACCCTCCTCCTACAAAAAAGAAAAAACTTTCCCAGCTTACGAGTATGGTTGGTCAGTTAAAAGAAATAGCTGACACTGTTAATAGTAACTGTTCAGCAGAAGACAATGAGTTTGATGTTTTCGGCAAACACGTCGCTCTCCAACTTAAAGGCATGCCCTTATTATTAGCACTACAAACACAAGAACACATTCAAATTTACATAAATAGAATGCGACGACAGCACCTCCAAAACATATCAGAACAAAACAGAAACACTAGGTCGGCCACATCATTGTCCTATGATTCGCAAGACTCTTCATACAGTAATAATTCAATACATTATACCGACAACCAGTATTATGAACAAACACTGTTTTCACCACCATCCAATGTAGCATCACAAGAGCAGTCCCTGCAAGAAACACCATTCACACCAGAAACACGCCATTCTGACCTGCGTGACATACTTTCTGCAGCAATAGAAAGTGCTAATGTTTAACCTATCTTACATAATTAAAAAAATTCTTAAATTGTACCTACTTTACATTTATGCACCTAACCTTACCTTTATGCATTCCTTCAATTTTTCATAGATAGCATCGCAAACTTCTCTAAGGAATTCTGAAACAGTTGATTTTCCAACTCGAAAGAGATGTGTGAGTGTCCTCAAACTACATCCGGTAGCAAGAAAGTAGAGAGTTGCCTGTAATTTTGTTTCTGCGGGAATTGCACATCTTAATTTGGTATTCTTGCGTTGTATTCTTGACTGCGTTCTCATTAACAGAAAATTAAAACAAGTTTCGGTCATTCTCAACGTTGCGAAATATTCTTTGGGATCCTCCAATGCTATTTCCTTGATCAAAGAATTCGTAGCGCCAAGTACATCTCTTCTATTAATCCATTTTCGTACCCATAGTTTCTTTACATTCATCTGAATAATTTTTTCCTCCACCTCTTCCAAAATCCTCATTGCAGCAAGCATTATCATCCTATTTATTACTTTTTGTTTTTTGCGTTGGAGCTTGTTCATTTTGACACCACTAACTCGCTGTACTCGTCTTTAATGTGAACACTTCTTGGCGATTTCTACTTATTTTAGTTACTAAATTACTCGCCACTCGACTAAATTACTAGCCTAATGCGAACTAGTCTTTAGATGCGAGAGCTAGTAAATAGCAACTTAAAATTTTAGAGAATACGTAATTCAAGGTAAGGAACACAAGCTTTGAAAACGAGAGAAAAGAAGTAGACGGAGACAACTGGTACAGAAAATGAGTCACAGAATACCATAAGTGTATAACCAAACAGAAACGATGTTCGATAAGAAAAATTTCGAATTACCTAACGATTCGAGTTAACAATAGCAAGTGGGTGCTTTGCTTAAACAGCAACAAATTAAATCGGTGCAATGTTACGCTTGACATTGTCTTTTAGAAGGGTGTCTACTTTGAGTAGTTTCGTATCAGAATTATCAGTCATTAATCGGTCAGATAGCACTAACCATAATACTAATAGAATCGCCTTGGGCGACAACATTTACTGCAATATTTATTGGCATAACCAGTAGTAATCATATTGAAAAAAATAGAAGCAAACTTTTAGTATTGAAGTATTATGAAAGAGACCACGTGGAGTTAGTAAATTTCGAACATTTGTTCAAAGTCAAAATTTGAAGAAAAGTTTCCCAGTTAAATAATAGTAACTAAAAGATTATTTATCTATTATTATACTGACCATAGCGTTAAAAACCCTAGTTTAGAGTAGCACGATTTCCTTAGAATATAATTTGTACACGTGCAAAGAAAAATTGCGTTTTAAACCACTCCATCCATTATAAAAATGTCAGCTGCAAACTTACCCCTTTTTAACTGTACAGGGTGATTCTAAATAGAGTATCACAAACAGTACCAGAGCATCTAGATGAAAAAATTAGACAAATGAACTAAATATACCTTAGACCAAATTTCCACCCCCTGAAGAGTAACATGTCGTGAATGTTGTAGAGCCAACCCACATTTCCTTAAACTTATCCAGAACGATGTGGTGTAAAGCACTCATATTTGGTACAGGGATTTGTCCAGTGCTGACACATACTTCGTATTAATACTGTTTAAATGTATCCACCAGAGGCGCTGTTGTCGACTAAATGCACCAGACTACTCTAAAAAATGTTTCACCCTGTATGAAAATACATGTCTTATTTACACTTTCAGACGTAACAACTAAAAACAAAAAAATGTTCCCTCTTCACCAACACCATTCTTTAATAGCAAAAGGAAAACGCTTTTCTCGTAAAGTAATTTTAACAAATGTATTTTGAAGGACCAGTATTCGTTGTGTAACAAAATAGTATATTGTGTAACAAGTGCAGAAAATTGCTAATTTCTCACGAGTTTGAAATTAGAATGAGAAATTAGCAGTTTTGCACGTGTTGCACACTATACTTTTTCTACAACCACACCATATAAAACTGTATATAGTTTTATTTTCAAAGAAATTTATTACCCATTTAAGTTTATTTATTGAACAGTAACAATGTTAGCAGGCTGGTAATTAAAAAAAAAACTGTTTTCAGATATCTCAGAAGGACGCAAACAAACATATTTCTTGCAGAGGTTATAAAAATTACCGGTAATTGTAAAACTTATTGAAACTTTTGTTTTAGTGTCCTTTAATTTTATTAGTAAAGCAGAATTTAGATCTTTTATGTCATTTATTTTTAATTTCCACAATTCGCCTCTTCGACATGCACCACTAATTGCAATGATCATTGCAACCTGCAATGATAAAAAATGTTAAATATTTATTATTTATTATAATTGTGTGTTATTTAAAAGTACCTTTGTTAGTAGATATCGATCATCTGGATTTATTGTTTATTATTTATTATAATTGTGTGTTATTTAAAAGTACCTTTGTTAGTAGATATCGATCATCTGAGGCTTCTTGTAAAAATTGCCTTATTTGTTCCGATGTCAAAGTATGTGCTTTTTTGGCGGAATATCCTGTAGAGTTTCTCTTTAAAAAAGCACGTAATTTTGAATAAGTCGATATATCGATGGCATGATTAATATTAATGGTTGATTTTAACATGGAATATATAGACCATAAAGTGGAAGCTTTTTTCACTTTTGACATTTCTTCGAAATAGACAATTACAATGTTTTCAGAAATACTTTTGGTTTTATTTTTTTCTTCCAATCCATAAATTGTTTGTATACATTTTCATATTTTTCTCTTGACGTAGAAGGTAGTAAATTCAACGACAATAAATTAGCTTGTTCCCTGAGTTCTGGAGGTGTATTTTCTATTCCTATATCAGAATTATCATTATCAGTATTCATTTTGTTGTAATTTCGTTTTAAAAATAATTTAGACAGGAAATGTTTGACTTTTACGAAAAATAAACAAGCGACAGCCGCTCGCGAGCCTTCGTTGATAATATATGTCTGAGCATATGTAAATATCGGTGGTATAGCGCAGTGGGTAGGATCTCCGCTTCGTATGTGAAAGGTCTCGAATTCGATTCCCGACAACTCAGGTTTTCATTTTGTTATATTATATTATAATATATTATTTTATTAATAATTACCAGCTTCAAAGTGCACCCTAGCTAATTTTCGTTCTCGAAAATTTTTATTTTTATTGTTGATGTGTAGATATTATATGTTGTGCCGGAAAGTACTTTGCGGCATAGAAATGTCACTTTCCGGCACGCTTATGTCAAATTTCTTATTATTGTGAGAAATTATCAAGTTTGCGAATATAAAAGTATGCAGAAAAGCGAGTTTTGAATAGTGGTTGTAGAAAAAGTTATTTTAAGTGCCGAATTTAAATATAATATGTTAGTTTAAAACTGTCTAGTGTAATTTCGAACGTTATACTAAGGAACATAACATTATTTTAAAGTAAAAAGTTTCTAAAGAATATTTTAACAGTAGTTCCAATTTTCCTGTGAACACAATCTAACCCGACAATTTGTTTTGAAAATTTTCCGCTTAAATTGATAATTGTGGGAATACTTCGCCAACATCCTGATCCTGATAAATCGAAAACAAGTTTTCTGAGTAAACAATTTGGTATTTTTGTGTTCATGTGTCAGTGTCATCAATGGTGAAATAATAGTTGTCTTATTATAGCAAATAATTTTACTAACAATGATAGGTGACGTGCCCTCAAGTATTTTTTGAATATCACAAATATTGTGCTACCGCAACAAGATTATACCTTGACAGATATCTAAATCGCCGAGTTCCCCACAGGCAACCTTTTTCAGCTGCGGAAAGAGAGTTGCGAGAAAGTGGCCAAATTCAACCAAAGCGTGAGGGTAATGGACAAAGACGGTATATGAGAAATGTAAACCTTGAAGAAGCTATACTTATCAATTGACAAGAAAATCCTCAAACAAGTACAAGATTGGCTACACAGTATAACGTTTCATAAAGCCTTGTTTGGAGCTTGATTCTTGATAACCTTTTACGCCGTTTTCACCAGCCCGTTTAAGAATTAACTGCAAAGGATTGATTTTTGCCAGTGGCATCTTAACATGTCCAGACACGACTTAAATTTTTTATCTCATATTTTGTTCACAGATGAGCCATGTTTTCAAAGACATGGCTTAGTTAACCATCGTAATAGTCACACATGTTCTGATGAAACCCCCATAAAATATGTCCATCAAGATTTCAGTACAATTTTAGTGTAAATGTATGGACAGAAATTGTTGAAAATGCTCTAATAGGTCCATTCATTCTTCCTCGTCGTCTGACAGCTCTTGAGTGTCGTCGAATTATGGTACATGCATGATGGGACTCCGGCCATAGTACCTTAGCTGTCATGCAATGGTTGAATTTAAATTTTGCGGTACGTTGGATAGATCATGGTGTCGATGCACCACTACGTTGGTCTGCACTTTCACCGGACATGTACGCCACGTGATTAAGAATTGTGTCAAAATTTTTTCCCGCACCTGACGGATTCGTAACAACCCAGAAATATTTACAAGAGGACGTAATATTTTTTCCCACGACCATGTACGAAAGTGATTCATATCGCACAATTAACCGTACAGAAAATAATACTTTCGCACACTAGTGCGTTTCACTTTCTCATTGTACCCAATACGAAAGTAAAAAACAAGTGTGCCTTTTACTTTACCATTACTCTTCTATAATTTACTGTGGCAACTACCGGTTGTCATCGGCAAGACAGGGAGTTCGATCGCGATCAAAGTCCCCACGCTTACTGCTATTCTTATAAATAATATGAGAAAGCTGATGGGAGCACCATAGCGATTTCAAATTATTTTTAAATTCACTATATTCCGAACTACACTATTGGTTAGGGCAGATTATGATTTCTTAAAAAACTTGAAATATTAGATTGAAGCATATTTTGTAATTGTTTGCCAATTTTTGGAGGGCTGCATCTTGGTAACTATTGTACCTACAGAACTAGTTCTGATCTTAGATTTTAGCAAATGTAATCTACTTTAAAATCGTAAAAACAAGTTTTATGAAAAACGCATAGTTTAAGAGATATAGTGAAAAAACAAAAAAAATGTGAAAGTTACGCAGTTTTTCGAGTGCTGCGAAATTAGCACAGCTCTTACGAAGCTACAAACATGGATATACACTACTGGTAGTGGTCCTAACAACATATTAAAAAATCGGAACTAGCCATTAGTTTGCGACTTTATTGTACTATATGACTGACCTAAATACCGTGGCAACGTAGTTTCAGTACGAGTTCTCCTTAACACGTTTGTAAAGGAGTATAACAAACATGCGTTTATTATGGTTAAAGCATCCACAAAACGAAAATTGAAACTGCGCTATCTCTATGCTAACCAGATCCCATATATAATATTTATTAAATTTGAAATGTAATACAACGCTCTGTAAAAATATAAAGCAGCCAAAAACATATTGAGAGAAACAATTTTCGTATAATTGTTTTTTTATAACAAAATGTTTACTACTACTTTAAATTGTGAATGTTCAATGCTTAAGCATACAACAAAGTAATACCGCAGACATAACGTATAAAAAAAATCTATGTTTCCGATGAATCAGCTGAATGCGCCATAACAAAGATAAATAAATAGATATGCAGGTATTAAGAAATTATCAGCTTTTAATGTCGACTTGCATAAACTTTTCACATACAGCGATACGCACAAAAATAAATAAGCTACCTTACAATATATTTCACTGTGAATCACCCTGTATAAGTACATTAACTTTCCGAAACGGTAGTTCTAGAACAACAAAGGTAACTTCAGACATTAATTAAACTTAACCTTAAAAGCTTACTGCTGTCAATATGGTTCTTCTAGCAAGAACAAACTATTTTAATCTATATCCATACGGTAATATAAGGTGTTAATTTAACATTTGTATTGTCTTTCGAATTTGAGAATTTCTTATGCCTACTGATAGGCAACACACTTTACGTTGAGTACGGGCTAGAAATGTGTCAACATTGTGCATAATAATCCAGGTTGGACAATAATTCAAAATTGAGATATATCCGAACATTTTTTATTGGTCAAGGGTAATGTTCTTGAATTCGTTTTGTAGAACCCCATTTGTGATGAACACGCATTTTTAAGAAATCAAATTTTGAGGAATTTTCTGTAATTTTTCTACAAGTGTGAAATTACAATAAAGCTGTACGCTTGTTTTGTTACATCTCAAAATTTATACTTCACAATTTCTACTGACTAAAGATTTTAGTTTCGTTTTATTACGGTTTTAAAAGGTTTCTTAATAGCTACACATGTTTTCGTCTGGACTGGAGGTGAGTAAAGATTTTCTTTAACAGTCATCACCTTTTCTTAATAATTAGTGAATTAAAACAGTTTCTACAATTTAGCATTCAGCTCGTTTCTAAACCATTTGGTTCTTAAAGTTTTTATTTTGGAGTTTGGTGTCGTCTTTCTTCGTTTTTTCAGGATACTACTCCAACGGATCTTTCAAATATACTTGGTTAGTACTTCTTCCTAATTCTGGAATATTTAAGTAATGGTCTCCACAGGCAGCTCAAAGATAACTCCGGCAGTTACTTCAAAGCGGGTCGTTCTCTCACTAAAAGCAAACAGGTTTAGGTCTAGTAAGACACTCAGTTAAGTCAAAATATAAAAACAATATCTTGGTGAGTGTATTTTTATTGTTATTAAGTCATGACGGAGCCCTCGCTATATAGACACACGCTTCGGTTAAACTGCTAAGTACTTTAAATGTGACTATTTCCTCAAACGAATTACAGTCACAAGTATAGCACTGTTTTCCTAATCGTGAGTGCAACTACATTTAGTTGGCACATTGGAAACAGTTAAAGTAGGTAATACAACTTCCTTTTTTTGCTTTAATTCATTTCATATCTAGCGAGACAGCTGCGTTTATTGTTATAAAATTCCAATTTTGGCTTTAACTTTTGTATGCGTTTGCTGTTTCCTGAATTTGGAAGTAGTAAAACTGGTAGCCGGCAATATAAGAATGGAATGGGTAAATGAAGTACGGTGAAATTGAATGTGCGTGGATGTGATCGAAAGACACTGTTGTCAATTGTTTGTTAATTGTGCTCAACAGTTTTGTAGAAGAGCGACTAGGTAACCAAAAAATTTATGCTTGGTGGAGAGAATCTGTAAAAACGGCAATATGTAAGAAAAAGATACGTGCATGGTAATGATTTCTCTAAAAAACGATACTGTAAGAAATCGGTTATATCAAATATACGTAGTGAGAAGGAAAGAAGCGAATAAAGCAGGGATTGAGAACGGAAGAAAGTGATAAAATGTAGAACGATCTTGAGGAGACTAAGAAACTTTTCTGGGAATCGGTCAAAAATTGAAAACGTGGTAAAGAGTAGGACGCAATAAGAGCGCTGAATAGGATAATCAAAATAGCATGGAATTAGTACGGATTGTAGGGATGCTGGTAAGGATAGTTAAGTTGTATGGAAGTTAAGGTAAGCTGGTGGTCAAGTTAAGCAAGGAGAATTTTAGGGAGCTATGGATTGAAACGCATGATGATATTAAATTAAATGAGGTTAAGAAAGCTGTATGAAGGTTGAAAAGTGGTAAAGCCGATGGTGTGGGTAAAATTACTGGTGAAATGTTGAGGTCTAGGTATGCGAAGCGTGAGGTAAGATTAATTAATAAATGGATTAACCGTGGAAAAGCACCGATCGATTGGAATAGTGAGATTATTGTTCAGCTACTGTGCGTTTAAGAGAATTCTTGGACATCCTACATACGTATGGGGTGAGCACGAGCATGTGTTAGTTGAGAGCGGGAATAAGTGAATATTAAAAAAAACAATGAGTTAGTAGATAAGGCTGCGTAATGCCGCGATGGCTCTTCAATGTACTGGCTAGGAAGGAATGCATGTACTAATGCAAATGGTTTAGTGATTAGTAAGATAAATGTACAGGTCTGGTGTATACTGATGATACTATTTTACTACGCACAAAGTCTGTGAGAGTGTTGATCTAAAGGTAAACGTGGAAAGATGATAGTGATTATTTCAAAGGCTTAATGGTGAATCTCTAATTTTCTGAGCTCGATAATGGCTGCCGGTCACATTTTCCTTATCCTTAATCGATTCTCAACCTGTTCACCCTCTCATCTTCTCCGTCTTCCTATCGGTTTGAAAGTCTAAAATTAAAAAAAGATGGCTGTGGTTTCCAGGACAAAAAATTCCGGGCGTAAAATCATGCCCTGTTCAAAAATCCTCGAGAACAGAACTTAAGTAACCTCTGTCAATTGAAAGTACTCACTTTATGATCCTTTACTGTACATCCGCGGTATCGAGACTAGTCTTAATGCTGTTCACCAACACCTTGAACATGTACAACCTGACATTTTGTTTTTATCTGAAACACAAGTCTCCTCTGAAAACTTTCACTCGTCCTATTTGCAATTTCCCCAATACAATCTTTACAATCCTGTACTTCTTGGATTACCCTAGTTTGAAAGTTGGTCGCAATTCTGGGTGGTTTCAAGGTTTATAACTCTAATGGGCTTCAATGTTTATCTATCACCAGCTGGTCATAGTGCAGACACATTGGCTATTTCATGTGATCTCACACAAATGATTTCTGAACTAACAAGAATCTCCGATAACCCTAACCATATTCTACATCATATAGACCACTTTATTACATCAAACCCACTTGTTTATGTAACGTGAGCTTTTTTCCCACTAGGCACATCTGACCATTCCCTAATTAAAATAACTTTTCCTGTTTCCAATTGCTTTGTTGTTCACAACACTCACAGAACCTTATGCTGTTTTAAGTCAGCTAAATAGAGTGATTTACGGGATTTCTTCGCAACCTTTCCATGGCGTGAATATTGCGTTAGGTCGTACTCATCTTCGGAAATTGCTATTTCAGTATATGAAGTTATCTTCATAAGCACAAAGTTATACATTCCCAAAAAACAAAATCGTATAGGTCATTTTCGTTCCCAAACTTGGTTCAAGGAGTTTGTGCTAATATAATATCTAAAATAAATATAATATAAATAAATTTAATAAAACGGTGGATAATTATCCAGACTACGTTCTTGCTCGAAATACTTGCACAAATGTTATCACTAAAGTTACAAAGTTGTTTCAACAGCGAAAATGCATTTAATTATCTACATTTCCGTTGAACGGTCGGAAATTTCAGTTTTTATCTAAATTCACCAGTAAAAGTTTTGGTAGATCTTGGTTCACCTCTCACGGCATCTTTTGACGGATCTGTAGTTGCTTAGTCTGTAGGCAAAGACAATCTTTTTGCACCAAACTCATGATTTAATGATTTTGATTTTGTGTCACTAGCCAACTCATCTTCGCACTCTATGAGGCCAATTCATTTTCGATAAAAGTTCGTAGAATCGATCATCAGTAGACTTGATATTAGTAAAGCGACTGACCCAGGGGTATCCTAGCTATTGTCTGAATGTTTCCCTAAACTAGTACCAATCCTCTCTAAGTCCTGTTCGATCTCTGTCTTCTGGAGAATTTCCTCCTCCATGAAATTTCGCAAACGCTCAACCTATTCCTATCCCTCTAACTACGGACCAATTGTCATTACCTCTATTTTGTCTAAAGTTATGGCAAAAGCCATCAATTAGCAAAAGTCGTTCCTTGAATCTAACAAACTTCTTAATGATAACCAATAAGGTTTTAGGCATAGTCGTGCAACAGGTCATTTTCTTTCATACGTATTTGGAACCATACATTAGAACAATTCAATCGAACAGTTGTAGTCTCTTTCGATATCTCAAAGGCATTTGACCAAATTTGTTATAAGTGTTTACTTGCCCAACTCACCTCGTTTAGGTTAACTGATATGCTCATCAACTGGGTTTCGACTTTCCTTGATAGAAGACAAATACGTATCCTGCTTGATTGCTTCTTTTCAAAAGAGGTTGGGCATTAACACGTGTTCAACGTATCCTTGAATGGTAAAGTAACTTTAAATGTTAAATTTAATGCTAACAAAACTCAGCGATACCTTGTCTGCCAAAAAAGATCGATCGATCTCCTGTTGTATGTAGAACTAACCCAGATCTTAAGTTTTCAGACTCTATTACTATGTTCGGACTGAGTGTATGTTCAAATCTATCATGTGTTGACTATCTTCTACCAACCACTAAAGTAGCAGCTGCTCGTAAAATAGTTTTTTTTGTACAGGTCTGGGCAGTATCTCTTGCTCCTTTATAAGGCCCAAAGTCGGGATATAATTCTTACCTTTGCGTAGGTGCTCCCCACTACACTGTCGATACCGTTAGTCGTATTCAAAGAAGAGCTTTTAGGCTTATAAAGCGCCCATCTTTAACTTCTGACTTACAGTCACTTGCGTATAGAAGTATCGTTCCAATTCTTTCTTTGTACTATTAGTATTAAAATGGCTATTGCGCTGCTGAATTATATTCTTTGATACCATCTCGGACCACGGTTGCTAGGAATACTCGGTTTGATCACTAACATCATCAATGTGCAATACAAATTTCCACTTGTCGAACCAAATGTGCGTAACCCATATTCTTCTAAACAGATACTAAAGTCTGGAATCATCTTCCTGCCGCCTGTTACTTGTGATATGAAAAGAATTTAGCGTAGCCGTTCATAGTCATCTCTTGGAAATTTAATATCCCCTTATCCATCCTTTGTTCCTGAATGCTTTAGCACGTTAGGCTAAATTTAGCTTGTTCAGGATCACAACTATACAAAAATGGTGCTAGTGAACAATTGTGAATCTGAAAAAGTGACGTAATTACTCTGCCTGATGAGACTGTACAGATTAAGTTGATGAGTTTGTGTATATGGGTACATGGTAGAATGAATGGTGAAATTTAGCGCCGAATCGATGTAGGACGGAAAGTGAAAAGAAGAAGAGTATGAGCCTAGCTGCGAAGCAAGGTATTTACAATACCGTCTTTATACCGTGTAAATGAGACTTGGGTGTGTCATTAAAAAATACCAAAGAAAAACAAATGATTTGGGCATGGAGTTTTTGCGGAGCGTACGTGGTCTTGTATATGTATGCATTTTTAAATTGATTCTATTTATTTTATGAATTGGGATTTCTTCGTTTTTGTTTATTTTTTTTACTATAAACAACTGTTCTTTACGTGTGTATGATGTTTCTTTTGCGCTGTTATTATATAACCTTTTCTCTTGTTAGGGAAGGTGCCCGTATTTATATACCCATTTTTCTCGTCATCTCGTCTCTTTTTCGTAATTTGGGAGTTTATGAAACATGTGGTGATAGAACGATTTTTTCTTTCTGTTCTTTAGATCATACAGTACCAATCAGCACATAAATTACTTTTGGCACGTCAAAATTGTATATTATGAAAAATACAAACAAAGCTTCTGTAAATCTTTACAAAAGAAGGTTTCTCTGTGTTTGAATCAAATCGACGACCTCTTAAGGCTTTTTTCAGCGATCAAAAATATCCAAGTTTAAGGGAGTGAAATCTTAGCTGTAGCGATGGTGTTTCTGAGTTTCACAACCTAACTTTTTTATGATTTCTATGGTTCTGAAACAATTTTCTTTCGAAGCAGACCATGGTGTTCGAAGCCAATTGTTGATTCGAGCTTGTTGGACAACTTACTGTATCTCGTGCTATTTATGGTAGTCCGTCAGTCCATGTATAGTCGTCTAGTGAACGGCTTTTTCGCTTCATCAGGCGATTAATTGAGTTTTCCAGCCGATAGCTTAGATCTAAACTTTCTCATGTTAGGCGATTCTTGGTATCTTCATTCCATAATCTGGCATTTCGATCCAGGCTCATTCTGTTGAGAAATGCATCGCTTTCGAGTTAAAGTGCTCCATTAATACCCTGCTGGATGACCGAATTTTTTATCTTGTTGCCCGCGGAAAGCATTTTGCACGCACTTACGGAACCTGAGCTTGCCGTGGATGATTTGATGGGCTAAACCATTGATGATGTTTAACGAGACTCAACTTCATTTATTCGTAACCTTCTCTGTCATGAAAAAATACAAATACCGTAAAAAAATTAATGTACCCATGTGATGAAAGTCTCTGATGAATTTCAGCAAGGTTTATTTGTAAAAAAATAAATAAAACCATTATAGAACCAAGCGTTGTGCTTGTTAAACAACTGTTAATCTCTTATACGGGAATGATAATTGTCAAGAAACAATTATACAACTTCTGTAGGTTTTTCATAACTTTCTAGTAAAACTTTTAAGTTTACATAAACTTCATTTATAGTTAATTGCTTAACTTAAAATGAGAATATCTTTTTACATTAACTCAAATTATATTATAAGTTGTATCTCTGTTTGGATTAGATTTAGTAACCTGATGTTACTCGTTAAAGTTGTTCTAGCTAATCTACTAGTTTAATACGAGCTTCGTAAATTGGTAACGTGTTCACAATTTGGATAGCGCCGATGGCGGTAGAAACTCTCATTTAAGTTATTTGCGGGTCTGCATCAAAGGGAATTTAGATGACATGTATCTATTAGGTTGGTACCTCATCAGCGGCGAGGTCTCTAGGGATGCGCCATTAGCTAAGTGGCCGACGGCGTACCCACGTTATCAGGGATACAACTTGCATATACGGACTGCTATCTCTCTGTCCCAAAGCGTCTTTTCTATGCTGTCCCTTCATTCGGTATAATATTACTACGACCGTTTTGCTTAACAGAAACGATTGATACGCATCTAAATTTACCTCCGAGCCAATAAGGAACGACCGCAATAAATCAGATTGAGGAGGAGTAAAACACCATGCAAGCCAAAGCAGAATTATGTCTATTTCCAAGTCTTTGATAAGACCTACTTTATATTCATTAGAATTTTAAGCGATTACGTAGTATTTTCCGAATTCTGTAAATTATCGAAAAGTTTCCAATGTAGGCGGGTGTGTATTCCAATATAAATGTTTTAAATTGTCCTTTAGAAAGGAAATTCTCCCAAATAAAGGACGAAAACAGTGTTAAAATGCTAATTCGTATTGTCGTCTTCAGTCAACCGTTGGTATTATAAGCAATATTGCTTTAAATGGCTTCATTGCTCCTTAGTTATTTTAACAAACTTTTAGAAAATGTTATCTAGTTGACGTTTGTGGTAACATACGTGCTTATTGATGGCTCTTTTCCAAACTTTTGCTGCATCCGGGAAAGAGTTTAGGTGAACCGCTAACTGGGAGAATGCAAAAGTTTTCCTGCATTTACATACATTGTTCTACACAGAGTTGCTTTACTTGATTTTCTTTAAGCAAGTATGTTGTTAGTTATGCATAATGGAGAGAAAAATAAACATTGCGGAATGTTTAACCGTACTTCGTGACTTGCACTGTATCCAATATTGAAACTTTATTATATTTAATGCATTACAATTACTAGAATTACAATAATGAGTACCTAATGTACTTTTTAACTTTTCTCCTTACGCGAAAGAGTCATTTACAGTATAGGCTCTACGTTTATTACACAGAGTGGTGCGTTAGTATAGCGAAGGTCAATATTTTTGTTTATCGTACCAGATAACAAACTTTCATAGTGCGGTGTCAGATCAAACATATTTGAATATCTGAATTCTACTGACTCTTCCAAGTCGTCCAGTATAAGGTGCGGAAGGTCTATCTCGGGATTTTCAAAAGTCGATGTATATTAACCGACCTGCAGTTCAGAACGCAATAATCACTAGATATTTCTTGTTTTTGTTACTATTTGGATTGCGAAGTGCACCCGTGCTATTATTTCTTTCGTAATTGTTCCAATTACGTAATAGTATTTAATTGCTTTTAACTTGTTCTTGTGGTTAAAATACAATTTTATATACTGAAATATGTTGTTAAGGATACACGTTATGCACTGCATAGATGAAATGTGTTTTTATTTTTTTTGTAATCCAAATTGCCATAGATAGTTTAACGTTAACTATTGATGTTCATGAAAAACTTAATAGTTCTCATAAAAAACGTATCGTCTAGCTCAGCTGATCTTTGAGGACTACTAAAAAGGTAATGCAATGGATGAGTGGGTAGTGTGACCATACAGTTTATAGATGCCGAAGGCGCTATGTAGCTTTAGATAAGACAGTCCCTAAGCTACGAAATGGAGAAGTGAAGCTGTAAGAAAACACATATAACTTAACTTAACTTAACTTAACCTTCACGCCACTCCCTTGCGGGGTAGGCAAAACAATCCCTGCCTCTTATTTATTTTTCATTCACAATCTTTCTCCATGCTTTTCTATCTTCGCATACCTGCTTAGCTTCCGCAAGATTCATAGATTCACACATTGTCTCTGCCCTTTTATTTTTAAAACTCCTTACCTTTCTTTCCTCTATCATACATTCTACTACATTCAGCCAAGTTTTACGCAGCCTACCAGGTCCAGCCTTTCCACTAACCTCACCCACATATATTTGCTTCGTTAATCTCGCGTTGTTCATTCTCTCAATGTGACCAAACCAACGTAATGTACTACTTTTATATCTATCCATCATCGTCTTTTCATCGCCACACTCCGTCATTATCCATTGATTCTTTATCTTGTCCCTTCTCGTTTTACCAAATGCGCTTCTCAGGAATCTCATACCCACGGCATTTTATTTTCTTTCGTGATTTTTTTCACATACCCATGAATCACTTCCATTCAGTACTAACGGGACAAACACGCCATTATAGATTGCTATTTTTGCAGCTAGGCTCATGCTTTCGTTTCTCATTATCGTCCACATACTTCCAATCACTTTCCTTCCAGAACTGACCCTTCGTCCAATCTCGCTCTCCATTGTACCATCTGCAGTAAAAATTCTACAGAGATACACCAGCTCCTCCACTTGCTCCACAATTTCATCTTGCAGAGTAAATAGTCTACTCTCTTTTCCACCTCCCCGATTGAATACCACAATCTTAGTCTTGTTCACGTTTACTTTTAGGTCCATGCTCTCACAGTCTGTATCAAACTTCCTCAGAGCGGTTTGTAGCTCTTCCGCACTGTCACTTAATAAGACTGTGTCATCTGCATACACCACAAGTCCTACATTTACGTCTCCAACCATTACACCATTTGTATCGCTACATGCTTGACTAACACATTTATCCATGTATACATTGGACAACCACGGTGACATCACACAGCCTTGTCGCAGTCCTTGCTCAATATTAAAGTATTCACTCACACCTCCTCTCACCCTAACACATGCCCGACTACCGTTGTATACTGCCCTTATTCCATTTATTAGACCTTTATTGACGCCATATTCACTTAATATTTCCCACAACTTCTCCCTATTCACTCTGTCGTATGCTTCCTCCAGATCTATAAACGTACAGTACAGCTTACTTTTTACCCTTAAACACTTTCCGATCACCTGCTGAAGAGCAACCATCTGATCAACACATCCTCTCCCTGGTATGAAGCTACCCTGCACATTCCAAATCTTAGTTTGTGTAGTTTCTCATACTCTATCAATCAGTATTCTTCCAAACACTTTACCAAGCATGCTGAGCAGTCTTGATCGCGCTCTTATAATCCCTGGGAACTTTTTCACTCATAAGGCATACATTGAATAATTCACACAATTTTCGTATAAGCTTTGCACCCCCATACTTTAGCATTTCACCAGTGATTTCATCTACGCCTGCTTCCTTGCCGTTTTTCAACCTTCCTACCGTTTTCTCTAACTCATTTATCCCAATATCCTTCTCAGTTTCATTCATCATTTCTTCTAAATTCTCCTTATTTGACTCTTCAGTTTTACTTTCCTCACTACTGTACAGTTTTCCGAAATATTCTTTACAGCATTTCCTCACTTCACAATCGTCCCATGCTACTTCGTTCATCACTCTGCAGCGTTCTGTTTTGGGCCATGTTTTGTACTTTTCACCCATTTCCAGAAAAGTTTTTTATTTCCTTCCAAATCATTCTGCATTTTCGCTCCTTCCACAGCCATCACTTCCTCTTTGCTTATTCTCACTGCCTCCTTTGCTTCTTTGTTTCTTAATCTGTACACCTCATAAAGCAATCATTGCCATGTACGCATCTTTTTTCTTACATACTGCCTTTTTTTACCGACTCATTCCACCAAGCACATTTTTTCTGTCTACCTACACTCACTCTTCCACATATCCGCACGGCACAATTGACAACACAGTTTTTCAAGCTTATCCATGCACTTTCAACGTCGGTGTTCGTTCCACACTGTTTCATTCACATTCAACTCATTACTCACAGCATCTGCGTATTATATTCTCGCACCATTATCCATTAGTTTGTCTACCCTAATTCTGGACGTCCGCACCACGTTTGCTTTCCTTCTTCAGACCCACTTTTGCCCTAAACTCACTCTAGATATACCGCAAAAGTGGTCCGATCCACATTCCGATCCGCGCATTAATCTTGTGCCTTTCGCCAGGTTTCTAAACTGTTCATCATACACTATCAAGTCTATCATACTTTTGGATTCACCTTTTTTCCATGTATACATATGCACATTTTTATGTTTAAACCACGTATACGGATACAAACAGGTTTCTCTCCACACAGGTGTTCACCAGGCGTTCTCATTGACTCTTTGGTCTACGAACTTTCCTAGAACGGTTCGGTATGTTCTCTCTATACACCCACTCATCCGTTCATATCCCCCACTATCATCACTCTTTTGTTTGGCTTACATACGTTCAACACGTTCTCTACTTCACTCCAGAAGTTCTCACGTTCCTGATCTCTTTCTCCATTCACTGGTACATAGCATACAATAAAAAAAATCTTTCTAAGCTCCATTTTCATTCTAACCTATATTACCCGAGGAGATATCAATTCGTACTGTTTAACACACCTTTTCGCTCTTTCACTTACGATCACCCCAACTTCTTTTGCGCCATGCACTTCAGTCTCAACTCCTGACCATAGTGCTAGGCTGCCATCCTCCATCTCTACAGCATCCTTTCCTTTCCGATTTGTCTCCGACACACACGGAATATCAAGGCGAACAATATAACACATATAAGTAAATATAACAGACAAATAAAACACACAATCATCAAGCAAAAAACAAGTCGGGTATTCAACCGAATGGTTTATTTATTATCAGCAAAATGTAATCAAAAGAAAAATAAAATTAGTAGTTAGTGACTAATTTATGTGCCGTTAGGGGACCCTAGAAAAAAAAAGTTAAGAGAATCTTCCTTAAATATTTCACCTCAGCTTAGATTCTTATACTCTTCAGGTTTATACTATTCTAGTAGTAAACAAACTCAACTAGTTAGTTAAAAGTTAAATTGAACAACGTAAATGAATACAAACGTAAAAGCATAAGTGTAAACAGGAGGTTCACTAGGTGCAGTACCACAACACCACAATACTAGTATTACTAATTATTATAGTGTATTATGGCCCCATACTTAAGCTAAGGCAGATGATTTATTATTTACTTTAGAAAAGTAAAAACAAAAAAACTTCCAGAAAGAAATTTGCAAAGTACAAAATTGTTAGTAAAATACCTGATTTCAATTAGTGAGGTGGGCCACACAGCTTTACCAATATGAATAGACAAAATGAAAAAAAAGGCCACGTATTTCATTCCCTCCCCAGGGGGGCGACTGCTTGAGTTTTCCAATCTCCTTCAGACACAATCATTGATTCCCAGCATACATACATACATTACGTATATATGCATGGTGGTATTCAGGATGGATGCGATCAGAATAGGATCGGAAGGAACGGAGTTAGGGCTGTGAGGGGGAAATACTACACCAGCATTTGCCTAAGTAGCCGCGGTGACCACGCCGGTACATGTGTATGAAGAAAACCTCCTGAAAAACCTCATACATGGTAGACGGTAACGGGAATCTAACCCACTACCTCCCGAATGCTAAGCAAATCGTGTCACCACAACTCTACTGGCTCGGTATGAATAGACTCTACTCGCTGTTTATGTATAGTTGCGCTGATTCATCTGTGATCATGTCTTAATTTTTGTTCAAAAAAACACTACATTTGTTCACTCCCTCACCTTATAGATGTCAAAGAGCCCTTTTGTTTTTATTATTAATAATTAAAGTAAACCCTACACGTAAGTGAAGCACACTAAAATCTTAAAAAATAGCGCAGTTACATTCTGAACAAAACATATCTGTTTACAATGTATGTCTTAATTATATTTAACCCTCCTATTGTGTTCTGGTCAATATGACCCAATCGCGTTCTTCTAATGTGCATAATTCGTTAATTTATTTAAATATTTCGCTGCCATTAAATTACTTGCATTTCATTACTCTAATAACGTTGTACCTATATTGATATTAGAAAATTATAATTAGTTTTTTTAATGCATTTGTTACACTCACTGTGTTTGGGTCTATATGACCCGGTGATTTGTGTGGTTCAAATTAGATGAACGAGAAGCAGATTATTATCATAGACGAATGTATTTTAGTTCTGTTTTATTTTCATAGATATAAATAATTTACATAATATCGCCACATTATTGCGCAATACTGCATGCGTTATTTGCATAATGGTAAACAAGTTTATTCCTGTTGAGACTTGTCTGTGGCTAACTTGAGAAACTTTTGTGTGCTTATGATAGTGATTCTAATGCTTCTGAAGAAGAAGACCATTTGCCCGAAACCGAAATATATAATAGCGAATCGGGCGATGAAGTGGAAGCTACGATTTCCAGATGAAGCTGATACGGATAATCACGTAACTTTAAAAGATGGCAATATAGTATGGAATGAAGAGACACATTAATCGGGAAGGTTATCAGCAGCAAATATTATTTCGTTGATTCCTGGGCCAACTACTTTGCGAATAATTGATATAAAATCCGCGTACTTCTTATATTTCACACCCAAAATTGTAAACCTAATTTTGAAAATGCCAAATTTAGAAGGCAAAAGACTTTGTGGCGACACATTTTAAGAACTATCATCAGGTGAACTAGAAGCATATTTTGGCCTACTGTTTCTAGCTGGAGTGTATAAATCTCATTGAGAGACAACAGCCAGTCGGTGGGATGGAAAAGTAAGTCGTCCAATATCCAGAGCAACTATGTCCCTACAACGATGTCATGTAATTGCACGAACAGTTCGCCTTGACGATAAAAAACTCGACCCCAACGACGCCAAACTGATAAATTTGCAATTCTACCTAAGCTCTATAATGTTCACGAAAATGTAACAGTAGATAAGAAACTGGTACCTTTTAGAGGACGATGCCCTTTTAGACAGTACATCGCCAATACACCTGCTAAATACGGAGTAAAGATTTGGACTTTATGCGATTCCGTAACTGCTTATGCATATAACATACAAGTTTACCTCGGGGAAAAAAGAAGATGAACTTCCAGAGAGCTGACAAGGTAAACGAGTTGTGCTAGATCTTACATATGGCCACAACGTAACGTGTGATAATTTTTTTACCTCGTACGATCTGGGTCAGATCGTATTGAAAAGAAAAATAACCATGCTTGCACTATTCGCAAAAATACGCCTGAATTGCCAGCCGCATTGGTCTGTAATACGAAATAAGATTTTTCTTCAAAATTTTACCTTATTTTCTTATATTCCGAAACGGAATAAAAATGTTACGCTCATGAGCACCATGCACCATTAAAACGGTGTGGGTAACCAAGATTATAAAAAACCGTTTATGATTTTAGATTACAACAAACTAAAGGTGCTGTAGACAAGTTAATAATAACATACACACGCAGACGGCAAATTAAAGGATGGCCAATAGCTATCTTTCACAATATCATGGACGTTTCAGCTTACAACGCTTATTTTCTGTGGTGCGAAGTAATTCCAACCTGGAATGCTGGAAAACTTACAAAAGGGCGAAATGGTTATAAAGTTACGTTCTTCAATCAGTAATGCCGAAGTAAGGGAAAAATCAACCACAACCCAGCGTAAAAGATATAATTTTTGTGCCTTTTCAAATGATAATAAAACTAATATGGTATGTTGTAATTGCTCAAAATACCTATGTAAAGCTCATGTATATTACTACTGTCAAGACTGTAATAAATAAATATATACAGAGAGAGTCTATAATTTGGAATAAATTCAATAGTTCAAATACTAATTATTTTTTGGAAAAATGCTCGGACCGGTCGATTAGTATTTCAAATCGCGATTTTTTACATGCATTAATAATGTATACAGGGTGTCCCAATTTAGAGATATGACGTCATCAATGATTTTGTTAAATGGCAGCACTGTCATTTTGATGACTATTTCTGTAGGGTGTGTAAAGTTGTACATAACTGGCAAATATCAAATTTTTATTCCTTACCAATTACAAGAAAACAAAAAGTAACAAAGTTATGAAAAACAATATTGAATGTAATTATTTCAATTAAGCAAATGCTCATAATGTTGTCCATTGACTATTTGATAACATCCTAAACAAGATCGAAATTCGTTTTGAACATTTCTAATGACTTCGGGCGAAATTACCCTACACTCATTTCTTATTCGTGCTTTTAGCTCCTCAACATTTGCCGGTTCGGTCTTAAAAACTTTGCTTTTCAAGTACCCCATAAAAAGAAGTCCAAAGGATTGAGATCTGGGGATCTCGGTGGCCATTCAATAGGTCCCCTTCTACCTATCCATCTGCCTGGAAATACAGCATCGAGATACTCACGAACAGGTCTTGCGAATTGGGGAGGCCCACCATCTTGTTTCAACCATATCTCTCTGTTTGGGAAATTAGCATGTAAAGGGCCAGGAATCAAATTAGCCAATTGCGGCACTAATTCTTCTTGAAAGAATTCAAAATATCGTACTCCATTGAGATTGTCGTCAAAGAATATTGGTCCTATAACTTGATTTCTTACAATCCCTGTCCAAACATTAACTTTTTCTGGGCGTTGTGTATGGCCTTCCCTTATCCAGCGTGGATTCTGATCCGCCCAATATCGACAATTTTGTCGATTTACCTCATCGTTTAACATAAACGTAGATTCGTCCGAAAACAGAATGTTCTCTACTAGAATGTCGTTCGTGTCTAGTTGATCCATAATGTGTTCACAAAACTGCAGTCTTCTATCAGAATCATCTTCTAGTAATTCCTGGAAGATTGTAAATTTATAAGGATGCAATTTATTTACTTTAAGAATTCGTGCTACTGACGACTGGCTAATTTCAACATCATTAGATATCTACCTTGTAGAGATATTAGGATTTTCTTGAACATTCATTGTGATATCTTCACTAAGGGCAGTTCTTTGATGAGTACTTCTTTTGCTCACATGCCCGTTTTCCCTAAATTGTCTTTCTATTTTACTTGCTGTACTTTTCGAAATGGGTGGCAGGTCGGGATATTTTTCTCTGAATAGATGCATAACTTCCGTTTGTGTTCTTGCTCTATCTCCATATCCCATCATTTGTAAAATTTCAATCTTGTGCATTTCAGTTAAATAAACCATATTGAACGATTTCTCCAAAAGAACTGACTTAGCTAATAATCGATACGTTTAAACTTGAAACCATTTGTAGACTTATTAAAAACCATAGCAATAACATCTTTTTGTTTAAAACCTAGATTGATTTTTTTTCATAAAATGTTAATGTATGTATACAAGTAGTCCAAGTCTCAAAACATAACATTCTTCAATTTATTTTTTCCTGTAATCGGTAAGGAATAAAAATTTGATATTTAGCAGTTACATACAACTCTACACACCATACAAAAACAGCCATCAAAATGACAATGTTGCCCTTTTAACAAAATCATTGATGACCTCATATCTCTAAATTCGGACACCCTATATACATTACTATCGCATGTAAAAAATCGTGATTTGAAATACTAATCGACGGGCCCGAGCATTTTTCCAAGAAAAATTAGTATTTGAATTATTTTTGAATTTATTCCAAATTACAGACTCTCTCTGTATACCTCACTACTACGTTTTTCAGATGTTCTCTAAATAACATTTATAATATGCAATAAAAACAAAATAACGTCATAAAATGTAATAAATAATAAGTACTACACGACAACTATAGGCTCCCGGGTCATAATGAGCCGAACACAATAAGTGAAACCAAAATGTTAACATGAAATTATAACAAAAATTAGCTCAAATGGATTCCGCAGATACGAGAAGCTAGTAGCAACGAATATTGGCCTAATTGCAGCATGAAATAGTCAATAGATAGCCAGTTAACATATACGCCCAGGACAGTCCAAAATAAATTATTAAAGTAATCCAACTAACACGTGCTATCTCCCAAATCTTACCCTGACTTAATCAGGTTGTAAAAAAAGGAAATAGTACGAATTACTTATTCATATACATATAAGACTCTAGAAATCAGATATCGTAATGAATGAAATACATCTAAAAATATTGGTTTTCGGAACCGCTTTACCAATTATAGTTAATTATAGTTTTTGGGTATAGTTTTCCTACTGATGGAAAGCTAAAAAGGAGTAGAATTTATTTATATTTTAAATAAAAAAGCATGCAGATCTAGTCACCGTAAATGAAAGATTTGTATATCCGTCAATACGTCTTAATGTAATAGTATCCATAGATATTAGCTAATAAATTAAGCTTTGAGAAATTTCAGAGTGAGTGATGCAGTTCATAAAAGTAGGCAAATTCAAAGCTTTCTTCTTTCATTGACGAAAACCATTTTTAACCGCAAACAAAACGGATATAAAATTCAATTATGACAGCGCGAATGTCACCTGTCCAAGTCACACTTTCCATTCGAGACGTCCCATTTGAGGAATATCTTGCCACTTTTAAAAAACATTCGAAATATAAAAAATAATTCAAGATTGTTAAACTAATGCACTGAAAATTAGAAAGAAATTAAAAATGTGTACGATGGCATTTAACAATTAAAACAAAGTATAACAATCATACACGACGATCATTGAGTGAAATATGCGTATTAAATTACTATCCTAATATTGCGCATACCTTTGTGTAACTCTGCTTCGCTTATTACATGTGTTTTGATCTTCACTGAATATGATGCCTCAAATACACAACACACATTACACCAAGTATCATTACCTTAAATAGAATAAACCTCTAGCATGGTTAACGCTGATAATTATCATGTATCAGTTATACATCTTAATTAATATACAGCCTTCATAACATTTCAGATACCGCATGCTAACATGAATACCATTTGAAATCAAAATTAAAAGTGGATTTCACCTGGTGCAACCGCCTATAATTAATTTTACCTAGTGAAACGCTTTATAGAATTGTTGTTGGGTACTTATATCTGGGATTCACGATTCTAAATTTTCGCCCATGATAGACCGCTTATTGTACCGGGTAGCATAAAAGTACGGGAACACTGGGATAACTTGGAAAGTACGAATCCTAGAAGAATACGTTAAATACAAATTTTCCTGAATATCTGACGCTGTTTTTATGTTTGATCTTGATCATGACATTCAAAATTTTTGAAGGACAAGTCGATTTTTTACGTTCAACCCTGGAAATAATATTAGTCGAACATTTTACGTTTGGATATGACCTTGATTTAAAAAATTGACTTCTAAAAGTCAACTATAGGTCAAAGAGAAAGTCACCTAAGAGAGTAGAATAAGTTAAGTAGTTCGAGTCAGAGGGAAAACGTGCAGTGAAAAGGTCAGGATATTTTCCTGGAAACATGACTTTGGCCAATATAAAATTTGAGTTTTGAAAGTTATCTCAAGGTCGAATACTAGGAGGGAATGTTAAAAATTTGTGTGATGGTTTATCACTCATGATTGATACACTTGGAAATAGGACACGTGCTGACGCACTCGTCCTATTTAGGCAAGTGCATCAAGCATTCGTTGCACCACCACAAAAATTGTCGACATAACTCGAGTATTTATCGTAATAAGGTTAAGTTTTAATATAAAATTTGAGTTCTGATTTTCCTAAAAATAATTCATTCATGGTAAAACCAAGTTTAAAGTAATACACTAAGCACAGTTTTTATGCAAGTAAGATTCTTAACCAAAATAACACCTAAACCTTTCACATGCTTGCTATAATGAATTTTGTATCTATGATTTGTAATTAATTGAATGCTTTTTTACTCGTTGAATTCAATACAATTTACAGGTGAGAATATATTGTAAAGAGCCAGACTGTTTTACACCTTATTTTTATTAATTATTTGCTAATAACCGTGCTTAATTAAAGTTTTACAGAAACCATCGAATAATGTAGGTTATGTCCCCTCCGCCGTAAATTACAAAAACGGTAAGAGTTTTGCGACGTCAGAGTCTCCGCCAGTATATAAACCAATCCCCGCATTAGCATCCCAATCAGAAGTCGTCTCCGCCCTCCGCTGATTCTAACTAAAAACGGCTTCAGCTGATCTTTGTACTTAATTTCGTTCACCTTATTCCGTCGAGGCTACTCGACACCGCTAGACTGAACTTATCCGATACACAAGGGTTTGTTACTGCCTCAGCCTGCTGTCACCCGCATGTAAGTTAACTATGCACCACCACACTTACACAAGTGAACGGCTTCACGTCGGGCCACCATCCGATGTTGCCGTTCTCTTACACCATTGGATACAATAGAAGGCCTAAATTCTGACAATCTCGAGAGGTTTCAATTAAACAGCGCAACGGGAATTTCCCTGGATTCTTTTAATTGATATTTCACCAACGCCCCGCACACAGACTCACACCCATACTCCTACACTAAGAAAAATAATTCAAACTGAAGTGCAGGAAGCCGACTGCTTGAAAGCAGCAAGCCACCCGCAATTAGACCATATTTAGGTCACCAGGTTTCTTTAAATTACGAACTTCGTACGTAATAGTGAGTATTACATTTTAATCCCGCTAAACGTAATAACCCGCTTAAAGTTAGTTTTCCTAACAACACTTCTTAATCGAAGTCCCGTAACCAGGTTTAATATCCGCTCGCCTACGGCGAGACTCTCAGTATGCTTCTCTAATGAAGTCCTGAACCAGCATCTGTCCCGATCGCTTATCGCGAGAACTCAGACTTGAGGGAGAAACCCTTTTGCAAGTCTACCGTACCTGTCAAACAAGTTCTTTTGTCCCGTACCTGAAAATCCGCAAACTAAACCGTTCCAGAAGGTTTAAACACCTTATAACTGTCACACACTGAATAATACACAATTTCTGTTACAGAACCGACCGAGTGGACACTAGAGGTCGACCAGCAAATAATATAATAAATCTGTACTCTTTTTTTTTCAGATATACTAATAATTAATTACAGAATGAGTTTATTGAAAAACACAGAAGACACCGACACGAGACTAGGATGGATATACCACCTGAAGAAGGAGGAATTAGCCGAAGAAGCCCGCAAGTACAGGTTAGAGACTGGAAATGTATATACGCTTAGAGCTCGGTTAATTAAACATTTACGAACCGGAGAAGGCCAAGTAACCGTCCCAGCCCCAGAATTAGTAAGACTCGCCGTCCAGAATAGGTCACCACCTGCCGTAGAAGACCTAGTTACCACCGGAACCAGACGCACCGACGTTTTCGATATAATATGCAAATGTAGGGTGAAGTATAATGGTAACATACAGTTCTACAGTCCTGCTACAACATCAGCGACCACCATCTTTTACTGGCACTCCCGGAGCTATTAAAAGAAAATACCCTGGTGTGGTACAGAAACAATCAACGATCCTGTAAAACCTGGCAAGACTTTCTCCCTGGTTTTAAATTACAATTAGTACCGCCATGACACCAATTCCAACTTGAAGAAGAATACTTAACCGCTTACAGACACCCAGGGGGAAAGCCGCCGAATACGTTACCGCTGTTCTTACACTAACTCGCCGCCACGGAACAATGTCTAGAGACGCTCAACTACAACGCATCTACGATAAGCTAAGGGTAGAATTCAAGTATTACATCCGCGAACGTGATTTCATCGATCTGAACGGATTACTCGAATTAGCCACCCAATTCGAGATACTATCAACGAGGAGTAATTTGTAATCTACTAGCCCCACCCGACGGAAGGTCTATTTTAGCGGCTTAACCCCTACAACGGCGGGACCATCAGCCCGGATCCCGGAAGTTCCTGTTAGCACCAAACGGAGATCTGAACCAGATGAAAGCCCGTTCAAGGCATTCTGTTCCCGATGTGGAAAGAAGGATGTATTGTCCCGAGGTTGCCCCTATCCGAGGGCGGGAAGCCACCTGCCGTAGAAGACCTAGTTACCACCGGAACCAGACGCACCGACGTTTTCGATAGAATATGCAAATGGAGTGTGAAGTATGATGGTAACATACAGTCCTACAGTCCTGCTACATCAGCGACCACGATCTTTTACTAGCACTCCCGGAGCTATTAAAAGAAAATACCCTGCTGTGGTACAGAAACAATCAACGACCCTGTAAGACGTGGCAAGACTTTCTCCCTGGTTTTAAATTACAATTAGTACCGCCACGACATCAATTCCAACTTGAAGAAGAATACGTAACCGCTTTCAGAAACCCAGGGGGAAAGCCGCCGAATACGTTACAGCGATTCTTACACTAACTCGCCGCCACGTAACAATGTCTAGAGACGACGCATCTACGATAACCTGAGGGTAGAGTTCAAGTATTACATCCGCGAACGTGATCTCATCGACCTGAACGGACTACTCGAATTAGCCACCCAATTCGAGATGCTACCAACGAGGAGTAATTTGCAATCTTCTAGCCCCAGCCGGCCGAAGGTCCATTTTAGCGGCTTAACCGCTACAACGGCGGTACCATCAGCCCGGATCCCGGAAGTTCCTGTTAGCACCAAACGGAGATCTGAACCAGATGAAAGCCCGTTCAAGGCGTTCTGTTCCCGATGTGGAAAGAAGGATGTATTGTTCCGAGGTTTCCCCTATCCGAGGGCGGGAAACTTCTTGCGCCGGTAAGGACACACTAGGAATCTTTAACCACCTCGGCTCAAACACCTGGAGACAAACCAACCGAATGGAATGCTTGGCTGCAGACCATGGAAAATTCAATAAAGAAAACACCAGTAGATATTCACCTCGCCCCTCCGACGACCGACCTTTCGTCAAGATGAGAATATTCGAGACGCCTATTTACGCGCTAATCGACACCGAGAACTTACATAATAGAATTCGTAAAGAACCTAATAGTAGCCAATCACGTATATCCGAGTACCCTATACACCGCGACCGTACGCCTAGCCGATAGCTCCCTGGCATAAACACGAGGGCTCTATATTTTCCCTACCGTCTTAGAGAAGCAAACACTCCAGATACCCGGATATATTATTCAGCTCTCCACCGAAGTCGTACTCGGATTAGATTTGCTCGAACACATACAGACCACGATACACCTACACACGAAACAGTTAGAAATTGCAGGTAACCACATCCAACTCCAAGAATATGCAAGTGTAGGGTTAGGAGGTATTCACGGACCGGACGAAGATCAGCTTACCATACTGAATAAATTTATAGAAGAGCTGCAAAGGTTTGAGCACGTGAAACGAAAAGCCAAAGACGTCGTACACCAGATCACCTTCGTACCTAATGCCAACCCTATTAAACAACGCTACTATCCCTGCAGTCCATTCAGAAAATATTGAACCAACTACGAGGAGCGGGTTATGTAAGCACCTTCGACTTAAAACGGATACTGGCAAGTTCCCCTGGACAAGGATAGCAAACCACCCACCGCGTTTATCGCACCCGGATGAGTATTATCAGTTTAAAGTCCTCTCGTTCGGACCTCATTCCGCCTTCGCTACGTTCCAGAGATTCCTACATACGATAATAGGACCTGACATGTCGGACGAACCTTCATATATTTGGATGACACCATCGCCTTAGGAAAGACCTTTCAGAAACACTTGCACAATCTCCGCGAGGTATGCAAGAGACTGTCGGACAATGGACGCCAGCTACAGCAAGATAGACGTTGCTTTTGTCAAACGCAGCTTAAATACCAAGGACATATCGTCACGTCGCAGGGATTTTACCTGATCCTGTAAAAGTCGACTCCATCACCCAGATACCCCGCACCGTAAAACAATTACGTCAATTTCTAGGACTCGCATCATGCTATAGAAAATATGTCAGCGGTTTCGCACAACTAAGTCAGCCCCTTACCGAGTTGCTAAAAAAACATCAAATAGCACTGGATCGAAGTACAAGGACGCGCTTTCGTCTCGATTAAGAAGACCTGACCGCCCCGCCCGTGTTAGCCTGTCCGAATTTCATCCAACCGTTCCTACTACAGACGGACGAAAGTGCCCCCGGAATAGGAGCCGTTTTACGTAGCGTCAATCCCCTGACGAACAAGCCATAGCGTATATTAGTCGAGTCCTGACCCCGGCAGAAAGAAACTGTTCCACCATCGAGCAGGAATGCGTAGTGATGGTGTGGTCAATATAAAAATTAAAAATCTATCTAGAAGGCTACACATTCACCATTCTTACGGATCATAGAACTCTTAAATTGCTTCGTAAGCTCGGGAAATCGTCATCTCTACTCGCCAGGTGGATACTGCAACTGCAACAATTTAACTTTCAAGTCGAATACCGAAGAGGGACCCTGAATAACGTGGCCGATGTACTATCTCGTGTACACGAGGACATCGAGATCTGTACCGATTTATCGCCTCTAGAAACAGAAGAAGCAACCTGTTCCTGGCAACAACGCCTCCTATAGCAAACACGGGGCAGCAGCTATGATATAAAATAGAGGAAGGACCCTTGTACCGATCTTTCCCGAATCCACACCTGAACAAGATATGAGCAGTCACTCCAGTTGGAAGTTATGCATGCTACAGACTAAGTGCCGGGAATCCTAAAAGAGTGATGCCCCGACAGCAGGATATCTAGGAATCGTAAAAACCCTGTGCTGTATCTATAGGAGCTAGTACTGGTCGACCGTAAAGCAAGCAGAAGCAGTCAGACAAACAAAAGCTGTATCTAGAAGCCGCAAGGAAAGATGTGCTGCTTCCAACTCAGCCACCCTTAGAACAATGTTAGCACAGATCTCCTTGGACCTTTACCCCGTACTAAGAAAGTGCACACGTTCATATTTGTTTTCCAGGACCGATTAACCAAATGGGTCGAGATTAAGCGCTCCGAAACGCTACCAACCCCCCACCCCCATTATTCAAGCCCTCCAAAAACAAGTAATATACCACTTCGGCAATCCACGTAAACCGATCTCCGATAAAGCGCCGCAATACACCAATAAACTATTCTGTACATTTCTCCAAGAACATGGAATTCATCACCGGTTGTCACCCCCGTACTCTCCGCAGATGAACACAGTAGAAAGAATCAACAAAGTATTCGGGCAATGGTCGCACAACTTACTAACAATAATCAAAAGGGTGGGATTTACAGTTCCCTGAAATAGCTTTCGCCATTAATACGGTACAACACAGAGAGACAGGATTTTTGCCAGCACTACTGAATTGAAGGTGAGGACTCGACCCCCTTGGTGCTTGGTCCTCGTAAGTACATCCGCAGCAAACGGACACCGCCGTTACAGCGGCCGAACAAGAGAAGCACATGAGCCACCTAAAGGATTTACAGGAATTGGAGAGGGTGTCGTTAGCACAAAGCTTCGAAGTCCAACGGCAACATTATAATCTTCGTCACAGCAATAGGGCTAAAGAGTTCACTGCAAAATTAACAGAAAAATATGGCGGACCGTACCTAATCCACTAAATAAGATTGCTCGTAATCGTTGAACTCCGAGAACCCGGCACACGCAAAGGCGCGAGAGAAGCCCATGTTAAGGATTTGAAGAAAGCGGTCGACGACATCAATTAGGCGACCCCGGTAACCAATGAAAACAAAGAAGAGTTAACAACCATAAAAATCCTCCATTTTATCCCCGATACAAAAGCCATGCTGAAACACGAAAACGATATATCCATTATGGCCCCAGTAGTACGAAATAAAAATAAGAACCGCTGTCGCATATAACCGTGGCAGTCTGAAAAATACCGCCCGTCCGGGATGGAGAAGTTACCCGCCTACCGACGCCCACACCGAGGACCCCTCACACCCCGGGACACCGACACGAATGTAGTACGAGTGGGAAGTCTCGCCACCAAGGGTATACTCAAATAGAAGACCACGGACGCCCTAAACACCAGTGCATCTCAGGCAAACGAACGAGGTAACCAGCCCGATTGGAAACATCCACCTTGACGAGGATGGCGACTCCCATCGACCCAACTCCCGTCACGGGCAGAGGGTGAAAATGAAACGGTCCGCCCTCGATCAGCTGCAGGAAAGATGGTATGTAAAAAGCCAGCCTGCTTTACACCTTATTTTTATTAATTACTAGAGTTTTGTGATGTCAGAGTACCCGCCAGTATATCCACCAATCCCCGCATTAGCATCCCAACCAGAAGCCGTCTCCGCCCTCAGTTGATTCTAAATAAAAACGCGAGCATCGCGAGCTACCGATCTATCCTCTTCTACTTCGTTTCGTTCACAGAATTCCGTCGAGACTACTCGACACCGCCAGCTTGAACTTATCCGATACACCAGGGTTTATTAGTGCCTCGGCTGATGTCACCTGCATGTAAGTTAACTATACACAACCACACTTACACCAGTGAACGGCTTCACGTCGGGCTACACCCGATGTAGTCTTTTACTTACTCCATTGGATAGAAAGGTTATTTCTGCCAACCACCAGAGGTATCAACTAAACAGCGTAACGGGTATTTGCCCAGATTCTTGTAATTGATATGGCACTTACACCCCGCAACAGACTCACACCAATACGCCTACACTGGACAAAATAATTAAAATCGAAGTGCAAAAGCCAACACACTGAAAGCAGCAAACCGCCCGCAGTTAGACCATATTTCAGTCACCCAGCTTGTTTAAATTACGAACTCCATACGTAATAGTGGGTATTACATTTCAAACTCGCTAAACGTAATAACCCGCTTAAGTTAGTTTTACTGACAACACTTCTTAGCAGAAGTCCCGTAACCGGCTTTAATATCCGCTTAGCCAGGGCGAGACATCCCATATACTTCTCTAACAAAGTCCTGAGCCAGCATCCGTCCTCAGACTTGAGGAAGAAACCCTTATGGAAGTTTACCGTGTCTGTCGAACAGGTTAGTTTATCCCGTACTCGAAAATCCGTAAACTAAAGCGTTCCAGAAGGTTTAAACACCTTATGACTGTCATTATTAAAACCGCCCACACCAGGTAGCAGTCGAACCCAGAAGCGCCAGGAGCTACGCATCGGCCGCGGCTTAAGAGCGTCCGCACCCTGACTACAATACGAAAGTAGTCATTTTCAATTTAACAAGTTTAATCACTCGTAAACGCCATCTATTCTGTTTTACTATAACATACATTAATTACTAAGAGTAATTAAATAGTTATTTAATAAGCTAGTTTATTAATTAAGGCGATGAAATAAACGTAACTGTTTAAAGCACGAACGAGGGATAGCGAGTGAGTGCTTTTAATAGTTGAGTTTATTAATCGCCTATTAACAAAAGAGTTTATTACAATATTTTTTCGTTGACCGTAAACTCTATTTTTGTGACAAAATTAGAAATTAATTACAAATCAAAACCAATTTCATCTTTTTCATCGCATCGATAAAGATGATACCTCATAAAATACCTTTATCCTTTTTTTGTCCTCGAGGTAGACCATTTTTTAATTTTTCAACACCTAAATATAAATCAGAACATAAACACTGTATCTGTTCCGTTCTTAAATTTGAACAATTGTAATATTATTTTATATTATATTATTTATATTATTCTATTATTAATAAAAATATGTATCATATGTATCATTGTTTTTTTATTTGTATGAGTATAACTGGTTGACTATATCAAAATATCATTAAAACGTCAAAATCCCAAAAACAGTTACTTAATGAAAAGGAGTGTATTAATGACGTCTATTAATACATCCTTTTTTAAACAAAATAATTCATTAATACCGAAATTAATAAACGAAAAAATATATTATTCTCTAATAAATTAATGTAAATAGATCGTTAGTTAATCAACAAAAACCCTGTACCAATTAGTTAGTTTCTTTTTATTCTACGTTTGTAAATAGTAGATCGTAAGTTATATTTTATAAAGGCTATATAAGAGTCCATTTCATAAAGATTAGAGGTAGAAAAATTGCATTTATACTATTTAAATTCTGTATAAAAAAATCCCTTTAAAATATGAAAATGTAAACTTTCACCATAATAAATTACTTACCTTTTTTTTTATTTTTAATGGTGTATTTTAAGTTGTACAATCGAAACGTTTCGATAACACTTACAGTTATCTTCGTCAGTAGTAATATCTATTAAAATTGTTAAAGATGTTGATTCAACATCTTGAACAATTTTAATAGATATTACTATTGACGAAGAGAACTGTAAGTGTTATCGAAACGTTTAGATCGTATAATTTAAAATACAACATTAAAAAACCCAAAAAAGATAAATCCCTTTAAAAGTTTAATTAATTAATTAGTTGAAAGGTTCACTAGCAAACATAAAGACAAACCAGTCTCTTCATAAGCCACTTTGCGACGATACCCCATCAATCTTAGGTAAACGTTTTTATATAAACGTTAACAAAATTCTGGCAAAAAAGGCATGCTTTTTCGTTTATGTAAGTTGATACAGTCCCGTTTAACAAACTATTTTATTTAAAGATAGCTGAAGCAATCCAAATTTTTCTCTACATTGCAAATTTTATTTATGCAATTTATTGTATTTCTCTAAATTCTTCACTAATATGTAATTAGAGAACTTAGGACCTTTTCTTAACTTTATTATTGATTCCTTAGTTTAGCTAAACAAAATAATATAAAACGTAACACAGATTCAGATGTATGATTGTTTCTCACAAGGTACTTGGCACCAAGCCCTTTTAAAATGATAGCTGAGGCTCACTGTCATCAAGTAATGTACTCTCCTGCAACCCGTTTAATAATTTAATCAATTTTCTCCAGATGCTCTCAGCATTTCGCTTCCGCATCAGCATTTTTTAGCGCTTAAGCCTCTAAAAGGTGATAATTCACAATTATGTGATACATAAATTTATTGAAATAGTAAGTATTTTAACATGGAAGAGTAGACAAATAAAGTTGTACAAAGCGAGCCACTTGCCACAGTTGTACGGCATTATATTTTTAGTAAGCGTAGATTATACAATGAACCGGATTGAAGCAGAGCAGTGCATATAGTGTGTATACTACTACAAACTACAAGGTCAGGTACGTCATAAGTTGAACCATTCGTGTTGTGATGCTGTATGTATAAACGTATAAACTATTAATTTTAGTTCAATGTAGATGTTTAGCTAATAAGTTACAATTCGCATCATTTCATAAACGACTATACCGGTCTGTACCATTTATTATTGAATTTTTATACAGTACTATTTGTTGGGGTATCCGTTGCTTTTTGCTTTCGTAAAATTTGACAGTCAAGAATAACCATGGTTTAAATAATATCGATTGTAACTATTGTACACGAGATTTACGTGTGAAAATTTTAGACACTGTGTATTGCGTTTTAACTTATGGAGTTTACGTAACCGTTTTATTTTGAGTATTTGGGAGGTATACAGTTTGCTAGTTTAATTTTTCTTTTTGTGGATTTCTTATATAAAAGATAACTGAAGCTGGACGTGCGAGATTGCTTAATATCTCGTAAACCATTTAAATAAATTAAGGTTTGCAACTCTGCTGTCTGTAACCAACCGCTCTATTTATCTTTTTTCATTATTTTACTTTAATACGAGCATTTGCAATAGGCCTTCAGGTGTCATAACCGGAATTTATTAGTTTCTATTACTAATGGTAAGAACTCAGATTTTATCAATGGATCAATGCGGTGTTATGTTATTGAAATTTGTGACACCTCAATTGTAAAAAGACTAATTACTATCTGTGTAACTGGTTTAGTTCAATTAACGAATTCACTCGCGCTTATCTAGGAGCTCGCTCTATTACTTTTCGATCTCTGAGCTACAAGGAACCTCTTATTGCATTGATTTCTGTTTAATTACCAATACAACCTAAAATCTGTTTACCCAACAGAAATAGTTAAGCTCCTCCCATTAAATTATGCCCAATGTAAGCAGCGACCACTTTTACACTAAACCGGGAAATTGAAAAACCACAAATTGCAATATCACTTTGTCAAGGCTAAATTACAAAGCGTCATGTTTTTAGTATTGGCAATTAAACACACAGCAGAAGCTTGGAATTATTTATTACGACGTAAGAGCATATTAAAGAAGGTACAAGAGACTGCAAATCATTACAGTAAAGCAAAGTCTGGAAATTACAGGTGGACTTTGGTATAAAAAAGATTAGTCACATACTATTTTTTTTCAAATTGTTTTGATTATATAAAATAAAGTAACACAAACATAGTTTAAAAATATGTGAAGCTTTGGGTCAAAATAGGGCGTCCCTTTATAAGAACAATAGGGTTATTCATTTTAGACCAAGTCTTCAGGAAGACTATTTTGTTCATATGATCATTCATACAGAAATAGTTAAGCCCCTCCCCAAAATTTCCCGCAATATTTAAATGCAACTTTGTTGTTGGTTGCATTTTTAAAACCCGGAACACAAGCAACTACTTGATTTCAATTGTTCTAGTTGGCGTACCTAACAGAACAGACGTCTCTAGTTTGTCATTGGGTTTTGGTGTTTCAATTAGTGTGTATGGTATTTCCATCGTCGTTACTTGCTTCAATTTGCTGTTATTAATGAGAATAACAGCAAATTGAAGCAAGTAACACTCATAGTTTCAATGAGTGTGTATGGTATTTACATCGACAGGTTTTAAAAATGCAACTAATAACAAAGTTGCATTTAAATATTGCGGAAATTTTGGGGAGAAGCTTAACTATTTCTGTTCGGTAAACGGAGTATAGATTCAAAACACGAGAAAGTTTTAATCGGTGTGATTAAAGTCATTTTGTGTTTGTTTCATCAAACATTTTGTAAACTATATGGTACAAAACGACATCTTTGTAACAAAGCATTGAAACTAATATAGTAATATTACATACCGAGGCGAAAAGTGTTCCATTCCTGTCGAGAGAAGTATAGTTCACCTCTGGAGACATGGGAATGGTACTTTTCTGAGGTTTGTACACGATTTTACACAATTAAAGAACAAGCAACATTACACAGTTCAAATCAAAAAATTCTGGAACAGATCCATCACTGCTTCTCGTTTAATATTGAAGGTCGTGACAATGCGACTTTTAATTTCACTTTAATGAAAAGCCATAATTGTTATGATTACTATTTTTCTAATGGTTTTGTCGTTACTTGTTATCAATAATTCACTTATTACATATGCTTACTAAAGAAAACGTGTTGTTTGTTTCCACGTATTGCTTGCGTTCACTCACCATCTACGCACGTGATAAAAAATGGTTGCATACTCTTGACCCTTTATTAAAATTGGCGAGTTGCTAATTTGACATTGATAGTTTAAATCGATAGTAGCTCCACCACAGGTTGGAAAGTGGTCCATTACCGACCGCTTCATCTCATTACTGTCTCCTCTATTTGTTATTACTGACCGCTTAAAGTAAACCCGTAGAATCATTCACCTTTAAAGGGTTAGAAAAGCGGTATGTTACAAACTATTTGTGAATGAAAACGTTTACATCAGTAATGCTCCAATCGTGAGCAAACGTTAATGAAATACTTAAAAATTTGCAAAATGATTAAAGTGTAATAGTAAAATCACTCACTAATTACATCAGTAGGCACAGGACTGCTTACCTAAAACAAAAAAATCGTATATTAGAACACAGTACAAAAGAAAAAAATTAATTAAATTCTTGACAAAAAAGAAAAATATTTCTGAATAAGTATTTAACAACAGTGTGTCTATGTGCCTGATATGCAATACACTCTACTCTAATTCTGAGTCGAAATTGCAATTATTTTGTACAGTATTTAGTTATTTTAGTTATTACAAACACACACACCCGCGCGCGCGCGCACACACGCGCACACACGCACACACGCACACTCGCACACATGCACACACGCACACAGGAACACACGCACACGCACGCACGCACGCACGCACGCACGCACGCACACACGCACACACGCAGACATGCACACTCGCACACTCGCACACATGCACACACGCACACACGCACATACGCACACACACACACGCACACACGCACACACGCGCACACGCACACACGCGTACACGCACACACGCACACACGCAGACACACACACACACGCACACACATATATATATATGTATGTATATATATATATATATATATATATATATATATATATATGTATGTATATATATATATATATATATAATGGAAGAAAAAGGCTTTGTAGTCGAGTAGTTTTATAATTGTCTCGTTGACACACTAAACATTGTTTATAATCTGTCATATTATACCACGATTTTCATTACAGCACGATTTATCGTACCATAATTTGTAATATACCGTATTAATATAAAATGCACAATTTGAATTTCTGGTAATTGTAAGTCCAGAACTTGAGCTCTTGACAATCGATTCACTTGTAGAAATACTGCAGGTTCCATCCGATGACCCAAGTCTTCGGACAATTTTTTTTTTATTTTCTAGCGAATCTGCCACATATCTCTCTGCTACTTCGTCACTTTTCCAATCGCCGTGTCCTCTAAGCATCCTAATATCGGCACCACTGTCTGCCAGAATTGTTGCAGAGGTCCTTCGGAATTAATGCCCCGTATACAGTTCAGCATTCGGTAACTCCAAGTACTTTGCAATATTCCTAGGAATATGTCCAAATATGTTGGTTCCTACGGCGTTGCAGGTGCATTTACTGTTATTATAAAACAAAAAAAACTTTTTAATCTTGCAACGCTTTGGCCGCAAGTTTCTATACTTTTTTATCAATTCAGTATAATCGATTCTTCCAGATTCATTCAAAATAGTAAACGTTCTTGGCCGATAGGTTTTGGTATCCTTAACATGAACAATCAAAACGGAGCCTTCCTCTACAACATCGTTTGTGCATAAGTTATAGAATTCTACTCTTCGACACGCCCCAAACAAATCAAAAATGACAACCACCTACAATCATATTAATTTAACGATAGCAGCTTTGACATTATTAAATCGTACGTTCAAAACCAAATATTTTTCGTTTGGCGTCTTTGTCAAAAACTCCGTTAATTGCTCTTTTGAAATTACTTGCGATTTTTCTGGTACATAACCAATCGAACGACTTTTTATGAAACCAATCAATTTTGGGAACCTGCCAATATCCAAGTTATTTGTTATTCGCAGCATATATTTCAGTTTTGAAAAAGTACGCCATAAAGATGAGGCTTTGTACACCTTCGACTAATAAAAGAAAAAATAATAAATATGAGCAAAATTAAAAGGTTTCGTAATACCTGGTCCAAAAAGCAAGCAAGTAGAACTTGTTCTGTCACAGTTTCCACACTTTTTTGTCTTAACCACCACGCCAATTTTTCAAATTCTTTGTTGTAACCGGTTTCAGATCTTCTGGGAACCAAACTAATCTCTGATTCTTCCGCTTTTTTTGCTAATTTCGTCTTTTAATGATGACGCTTCCATTTTTTTATTGTAGTTGTTGTCAGGTTGCGTTGACGCACCCTGTATATAGGATGTTATAATGACGTGTATGACGTGTTTTGAGTGCGAGTGTATTGAGTTTGAACGAAAAAAAAAATTTTTTGTGTATATGTATAATATATGTGGGTGTACGATACGCCACTGGAAATTGAGGAGAAATATAATTCTGTATGTAGATACGTGTATTTGAATGTTATAGAGACTTTAGTGTTGAAATAATTAGATTCTGATGAATGTAAATGTGAAGAGAAATTTGTCGATGGGACGATAATGCTTTCCACTGTATCGCTCCTGTTTTGCTGCTGATAAAGAATGGAATGTTTGAAGATAAGATGAGTAATCTTGGTTAGAAAATGTGAAGAATAAGTGTAGAATGTTTTAGAAAATATGTAGAGAAAGATTGGGTGTGTTTAAGTATTAATTTCAGAAGGGTTTTGTAATTTTGTGCAATTGTTTTGAGAATACGTGTATGTATATGGAATTTGAGACCTTAGACGGTACTGATTTTTGCAAATGTTGCGGAACGAGATTGAGCGCAAGTTGGAGATAAGTGTTAAAAGTTGCGTAATGGTCCAGAGTGACCACTGAATGAATGTGGTGACGAAAAATGATTTCTTCATGAAGTAATTGTAAAATTTGTAAGTGAAAACAAATATGGCGATGTATTGTAATTACACGCGTGCTTGTATAGAGGGAAGCAGCTATCAGAACTATGAAATTTTGAATGAATATTATTGGAGAATATAACGCGGAAGGAAGACATGTTTAAAGATGGATGACTGAAGTTATAAATAGGAAAGTCAGGGATTGACGAGTTAGTTAGTTGAAGTTAGTTAGTTAGGAAGTTAGCTTTTGGCTTGTGATGAGAGCTCGGTGAAACGCGCACGCGAGGTAGTGTGTGATAGAATGGGATGATGTTGGAGTATTTGTGAATTTTAATGAGGCAGTAATTGTTTAAACAACTGTTCCAAAGATGAATTGAAGATAGGCCTTCTTTTAAATGATAAATTAAAAATTTTTTTAAAATAAAAGTGCGTAAGAATATTTAATAAAAGTATACAGTTGTTCTTTAAGACCTGTTAGAGCGTTTTGTGAAATCAAAGAAATTCACAAAATTGGATGGTATCCACTGTTATGAACAAGGTAGTACATGTATTTAAAGCTTTCAATACAGAATATACAGGCCATTACCTACGCTGGATGTCCGTCTTACTTGTATAAGGGATAGACTTTAAACGTCATGGTGCAAACAGGATTACGCAAGATTCTTATGCCATTGAACAAGGAATGCGACCCTGTCCCATTAGTGTGTATTAGACATATTGATAATGCTGTTAATACATCAAATTTAACGTTGACGATATTCTCAATAGCGTTCTTCTAATGGCATTCTTATAAATGCTACAATAAGCTGTGTTTTAATGTTAATGTAAATACTAATTTATAGATAATGTTAAAGAATATCATAGTGTTACTTGCGTTATTTGAATTAAGACATTATAAGTACTTATTGTTCATCTTTGGTGTTATTTATTTGGTTATTGTTGTTTTAAAAAATTATTAAATATTGGTAAGTAAAATGTAGGCAAAAGTGAAACTTTATCTCTGTCCGAGATTACCTGTATTTAGTCATAAAGTGTCTTTTGTGACGTTTATAAGAATTTGTATATGATTAATATAGAATGTACAATTTGAATTTGGATTGTAGTCCAGAACTTGACAATCGACTATATGTAAATATACTGTAGGTTCCATCCGATGACCCAAATCTTGCAATTTTTTTTATTTCAGGAATCATATATATTCTTATCGTAATTTTCCAATCGTGTTATTAAGCATCCTAATATCGGAACCACTGTCTGAAATTGTTGAGGTCCTTAATTGCTACAGTAGCATTCGGTAATGTTTTGCAATATTCAGAAGTATGTCCAAACGTGTTGGTCTAGCGTTGCAGTGCATTTCGTTATTATAAAACAAAACACTTGAATTTTGCAATGCTTTGATGCAAATTTCTATCTTTGATCAATTCAGTATAATCGATTGCTTAAGATTCATTCAAGATAATAAACGTTCTTGGCCGATAGGTTTTGGAATATCCTTAAATGTTACAATCAAACAGCTTTCATAATAACAATCGTTTAATGCATATCGTTATGTAATTTTTAAACAAACCAAAATGACAACGTCATCTGACAATCATATTTGATACAAGTTTATTTGGAAGTTTGGATACGTACTTTAAAATAAAACCTGTATTAAATTTCAGTTTGAGTTTGTAAGTTAATTGTTTTGAAAACTGCAATTTTTCTGGTAAACCATATCGTATACGACTTTATGAGAACCAATCAATTTTGGAACCTGCCAATATCCACGTTAGGTTTATTGCACACATTTCAGCTTTGAAAGTACACCATTAAATATTGAGGCAAGTTGTACACCTTCGACTAATAAAGAAAGAATAAATAAATATGAGCAAATTAAGTTTTGAATACCTGGTAAGTGTTTAGCAAGTAGAACTTGTTCTGTCACAGTTTCACTTATTTCTTACCACGACGACAATTTCAAATTCTTGTTAGCTTTCAGATCTTTGGAACAAAACTAACTCTTCTTGCTTACATTGTCTTAATGAAGACGTCCATTTTGATTGTATTTTCGAAAAAGTTGAATTGTTTGGAAAAAACGCATAGACTAGCAACTTTGTAATTTTGTATTTTCCGTAGTTTTGTTAAGATAAAAGTAAAATTTAACTGATGTTCCATTGCATCTACTTGACTACAAAATAGCGTAAAACGTTTGTTTATAATTTGCGATTATGAAGTCCTTTGTTTGATCAATCACTCCTATCATAATCGCTTACATTATAAACTAATGTTTTAATATACTATTATAACTCACAAAATGTATTATAACTAATTTACTGCACCGATTTCGGGACTACAAACTTCCCATCATCAGCATTCCCTAATTATCTAAAATATATATTACATGAAAGTTATTGGATAATCAATCAAAACTATATAAAAACTTACACATCTACGTCACTAAAGTTAAAATTAACAAATCTATACAAAATTCTTTTCCTAGTAACACCTTAATTATTAAAATCCTATTATGTATATAAACCCAACAACTGACTGCTAAATTTAGAGTAAAATCCTTAAACTAATGCATACAACGTCAAGGTATATAATATCTTATGGAACTAGTATAGCTATACTATAATAGAACGAGTTAATAATATTACTATTAGACTAGAACAGTTCACAATATACGGAAATAAAGTAGCTTATCTGCAAAATACTTTTAATAAACTGTCATTATCAAAATTAAGTTGACAATTTAAGGTATTATCTTTATTATTTCGTAATATTTCTAAAATCTCCAAATTGTTTAAAACTAAACTTTTTCCGTATACATGTAAAATTTTAAAGTTTTTAGATAAATCAAGATTATGCTGTGTATCTAAAATATGTTTTGCGAACAATGATATATCCGAGTTTTTCCTTGATGTTTCTGAGATGTTCAGATTGCCTAGTTTTGAAGTTTCTAAAGGTACGCCCAACATAGATGCTAGACAGTCACACTTAATTTGGTAAATACCAGATTTTAATAACGGGTCTACTTTACCTTTGTTGTTAATGAGATGTTTCCCGATATTATTTTTAGTTTTAAACGATGTAATTACATCATACTTTTTTGGACATTACGAATTCTATAAGCGAATAAGATATAAAGTTAAGTGAACCACATCGATTGTAATCTACCTTATTTCCTGTAGTAGGATATATTAGCTGTAAATTATTTTTATACCTAATTCTACTGACTAACCTATTTTTACATTTATTTATCTAAAAACTTTAAAATTATTTTTCATATAATCTACTTTATTACCGTATATTGTGAATCGTTCTAGTCTAATAGTGATATTATTAACTGGTTCTATTATAGTATGGCGATACTGTTTCCATAAGATATTATATACCTTATCGTTGTGTGCATTAATTTAAGGATTTTACTCTGAATTTAGCAGTTAGTTGTTGGGTTTATTTACATAATAGGATTGTAATAATTAAGGTGTTAAGAGAAAAAAAATTTTTTATGGATTTGTTAATTTTAACTTTAGTGACGTTGTAGATGTGTGTAAGTTTTTTTTTATGTAATTTTAATTAATTATCCAATGAACTTTTATGTAATATACAGGGTATTTCAAAAGTTATGGTCAATTGTACACGAAAATCATTCTCATTTCAACGTCCTGTATACCCTAGACAGAACAACCTAACAATGATTTTTTCCAGGCATAACTTTTGACATTGGTACAGTGTTACGAGAAAGTGATATTTCTTTATTATTGCACCAATTGAATATAGAACGAGCCAAAACTCGAACACATGATTTTGTCAATTTTTTCAAATGAATCGTCCTGTATTTTATTTTAAAAAGTGAAAATACACATTATGTTCTTTCATTTTTATTAAGCACTCCCTATAGCTAAAATCGTTAATTTCTGAGATATTTTCAATTTAGTAACAGATTTTTTTTTAAATTTCTATTATAACAAGTTAGTCGTAAACAAATAAAAGTGTGACAAATTCAAAAAACATCGGTTATTAAGACGAAATTCTTATAAACTTAATTAATTTCATATAAATGTTCAAAATGTCCCCCGAAAACATTAATACAGCTTTGCAGTGGATCTTCAAATTCTCGACTGACATTTCTTAACATTTCTACATGAATACTCTGGAATGCTTCTCGTATTCTATCCTTCATATCATCTTGTGTGGTTGGAGGTATTTGATACACACGGTTTTCCATATAACTCCACTTGAAGAAGTCAATTTTACTTAACTCTGGTGAAGGAGCCGGCCATACAATGGGTCCTCCTCTTCCCACCCATCTTCCAGGAAAATGGGCATTAAGATGATTATGAATTAATCTAGTGTTATGTACCGGAGCTCCATCGTGTAACAACCACATTCTTTGACGAATGTTAAGAGGAACGTTTGCCAACAGTAATGGCAAATGCTTTTCTAAAAAGTCCAAATAAACCTGACCATTCACTGTTCCATCGAAAAAATGTGCTCCAATTATGTGATCTTCAACTATACCATCCCAAACATTCAAAGACCACCTAGTTTGACTATGAGTTGCTGTAAGATGGGGATTACTTGTCGAATAATAATGCAAATTTTGTGTATTCACAGTTCCATTCCTCTCCAAAGAGGACAAAATCAAAGAAATCCGCCTGATTGTGGATTTGTTGTAGAGCCCATTTACAAATACCAACCCTTCTGGGATAGTCATCTTCGAGTAACTCGATACAACTGGATATGGTATGGACGCATCTTATTTTTAAGCAGTATTCTTCGGACGAACCTGTCACTAATATCATGCTTACGCGAGATTATACGTGTACTAACATGTGGATTATGCGTAACTTCAAGCATCACGTTAAACTCAGTTTCCTCGTTAAGTACAAGTTGTGTCCTTTCCTTTTTTTCATGAACTACTGAACTCGTACGTATAAAACGATCTACTAACCTTTCCAACGTAATTTTCGCGGGTTGTCTTTGTGCGGGATATCTCTCTTTGTAAATTCTTTGTGCTAATAAACAATTTTTCATACATTCTGCCAGTACTCATATCATGTCTGTTAATTCCTCAACGGGACAGTTCATTTCAAACAGGATTTAAGTTTACAAATTAATAAATAGTACATAATCTCAAAGAAGTTTGTTAGATGACAAGCTACTAATTATTACTGAATAATATCTGTCACTTGTTCACGGCTAGCTTGTTATAATAGAAATTGTTAAAAAATTTATTTCTGTTATTAAACTGAGAATATAATTAACATTGTCAGGGTATTTTGAACACCCTGTATACGTATTGGATAATTTTGTTTATAGTTTTATTCGCTTAGTTAGATTCCGTATATACATATTTTTTTTTGTCAAGTTTAGTTTTATAATGAATTTGTTTTAACGTGTGTAACGACCTTTAGGGATGGAGGTGTATGGCGAGCTTTAGATTCTTTGTTTGTGAAATTATTGTTCCGAAATTTATGTTGTTTTTTTCCTTATTATTCCTCGTTTATAGAAGTTTGGTTAACGTTTGTTTGTAAATAGTTGTATTAAGTGTAAATAACGTTCATTTCGTTTAATTTCCGTAAAATATAATAGAAAATTAAGTACGTTAAATATATAGTATAGGTTTATCTGTGTATGATGTCATGTTAGCGACATAAAGACGCTTAAGTATAGTTGTTCAGTGTAATAGTGAATATGCTGGTTTTGAGTCATAGAGATTGCATGTGGGCCTTATTGTTCGTACTTTAAAGTAAACATAGAGAGGTTGTACACGTTACTTTTGCTGACGTTTAGTTTTTCAACATTTACCGAGTCCTTACGGACGAAAACGAATTTGTGTGGTTGGGGTATCTTATTTTCCCCTTCCGTTTTTTTAATTGGTGGAATTAAATTAGATAAGAGTTTTTATGAGTAGTGGGATTCAAAATTCAAAGATGGAATTTGTTAATAATTTTTGGGATTCTGAAACTGATCGTGCTTTCGAGTAGTATACGTTGCCGTTTATTGTTACGCTTTAAGGGGGTGGTTTAGAACGTTGATATTTTGGGACCTTGTGGTGTTTAACGAACGTACTTGTTGTGTAGTAAGGGTAGTTTAGCTACTCCTGAAGATTACCTGTGAAAGGGATTTATTAAAATTGTTCATCACCAAAGGATTATACCTAGTGTCGATTTCGGTTTTACGTAAAGTTACCTAGAGGACATCGTCGTGTTGTATAGTGCTTCAGTGACCTCTTTGGTTCATATCGCTTCTGCGGATTTTAAAATCATCGTTCTTCCAAGTGCCTCTTATTTACCGTACAAAGCGTATTTAAAGATAAAGAAACTTTCGCATTATATTAAATATAGATTTAACTAGTGCGTGTTTAACATTTCTTGGTGCGAGTGTTCTTACCCGAGGCGTAGCCGATAAATATATGAGCACCAAAAGGTGACAGCGCACGTGTTGAATACATTATTGTAATCGTTCACGTAAAATTAGAAAAATTAAATTTTGAAATATTTGTTGACAAATGTCAAATTAAATACATAAATAAAAAGTTTATATATTTAGTTATATACCACTTTTCTCTTTATGTATTAAAAGTAATGATTACAAAAATTATATTTAATTAAATCAAGTTATTAACATTTTGGATTATTAGTGGAAATAAACCAATTAAAAGCTAAAAGTTATCAAGTAATTGTGAACGCTTAAATTATTTTATTTTAAAGAAGTTTTGAATTTATGCAGTAACAATTTAAGCGAATCAATCAAGAATTGTTTGTGTATAAAAGAACAATAGTCAACATTTTATTCATCATTTTGCCAGATCAGGAAGATTTCATTTCCGTCATAGCCGTAACCGACCACCTGGTTATCTTCCACTTACATTGTAACACAGAAGAGGTGTAATGCTAGACCGTAAGGTAATATAATATTGTTTTTATTGAAAATTTTAAGATTTTTGTGTTCGAATTATTTTTTTTGTGTTTCGAAGGTTTGAAAGCGGGTCATTTTCTTGTTAAAGTAAGTTGTTGTTTGAATTTGTTTAGCGTAATTAATTATAGTTTTGACGCTCCGCCTTCACACTTTTTTTCTATTTTAGTATTAAAGGGCAATCAACCCTATTGTAGTGTGGGTATATTATCCACGAATTTTGTATTTAGGTTAAACGATTTACACTGGCGTAAAAGCAGTATTCTGATCAGACATCCTGTCGCCTTTTAAGTGTTTGTATTTTTTTTCGTTTATACGCATTATCGTATGTTTACATTTTTTTTTATATTTATCCTTTTATTATTATTTTATTATAGTTTTGTTAGGTTTTACAAATGTGTTTAATTTCTATGGAAACCCTTTTGTGTTACATCAAAATTTATTGAGTAATTGCAAGTTACCGGTAATTTAGCTTTTAACGTAATGAGGTTAGTTTTTTTTTGATTTTATTGAGTAATAGCGTTCTTAATATTTAGTATTTTATTTGATTTTTTTTAGTTGAATGTTAATTCAGTTTAGAGTTCATTCTATAGCTTATTTTTTTTTGTTGTTTTGTTTTGAGTATTATTTAATGCCTAATTATTTACACTGAGGTGTAGTAACGTAAATTTATTGAGTGTTTATCACGCTTTTATTTGACAAGCGTGCAGTGCATTTTGAAGCCCTATTTTAGGTGGTTTGCTGAGTTGCTGTCCAGCACACCTGGGATTGATTACGGATAGGTAAGCGTATGTTTTTTGTATGTTTAGACACGCTATGTACTCGTAATTTTGGCACGACAACCCTTATTTTGACTACTAAACATTCTGGCGCCCAAACCCTCGATTTTGTCTTCAACCCCTATTGTGACTTACGTGCGATTTACTATTCTGGATGCGCAAAATTTTTCAACATCTGACCTACACCCATACGCTATAATCCCGTTCTACCACCCGTTTATACCGTTACAACATGTCATATGGTACGTTTTGATTACTTTCATTGGTTAAAATACAAAAAAATAGCAGAATAGGCTATCAAATGGGTGATAATTTTATCACGGCATGTTGATTGTCACGTGATTTTAATGAATAAAATAGTTTACTGTCAAAGTGACAAAAAATTTATTTTCTATTAACGTTCATTATTTTTTCTTACCAAATATAACACGTGTTATGATTAATAATCGATTATACCACTAGTTAAAACCTGTAGAAAATGTTCATCGGTTTTAACTCGAGCTATCGCCGATAATAATCATAACACTAGTTATATTATCCCCGAAAATATCTCAAAAATTAACGATTTTAGCTATAGGGATTGTTTAACAAAAATGGAAGAACACAAAGTGTATTTTCCTTTTTTAAAATAAAATACAGCATGATTCATTTAAAAAAAAATGACAAAATCATGTGTTCGAGTGTTGGCTCGCTCTATATTCAATTGGTGCAATAATAAAGAACACTTTCTCGTAACATTGTACCAATGTCAAAAAGTTATGCCTGGAAAAAATTATTGTTAGGTTGTTCTAGGGTATACAGGACGTTGAAATGAGAATGATTTTCGTGTACAATTGACCATAACTTTTAAATACCCTGTATAACGTACTGAAACCCGATATTGAAAGTGTGGGGTAGATGTGCTTAATCTAAATTTGAAATAATATATAGGGTGTCCTATTTAAAAAAAGTATGATTGGTTCACCTGGTAATATGTAACACCCTGTAAATACGAAAATAATTTTATAATGTGAAGTTTTAAGTTGCCTATAATTTTTATAAATAACTTTTTTGATATCTCCTTTAATAACGGATATATCGTACTTCGACGCACTAATGCCGCATCCTGTATATTTTAGATAATTAGTGACTGCTGATGATGGGAAGTTTGTAGTCCCGAAACCAGTTCAGGGAATTAATTATAATACATTTTGTGAGTTGTAAATAATTATAAACTCATATAGGTTCTATTGATAATGGTAATCACTGCAGTATTTCAAATGTTTAAATAATTCAAAGATTTGCTTTAATCCTAAAAAAGTTCACAATTAAATTATAAAGATAATAATTGCGACAACGATAACGCTTGTAAATATGAGATAAGTACAGTGGATTAATACACAATTATATAAATAATTTACGGTCATTTACTTCTTACTCTTCAAGAGAATTGAGAAGTATGCGTGGGAGTAGGACAACTATCAAGAATACTATGGGATTGAACTGTTGTCAATCACGCCTCGCTTATAAAAATATGATTGATTAGTGAAGAAGTGAGTCACATTTCATAAGATATTGGAACATTATTTACACGTATCAGCATTTCGATTTTGACATATGTGTGATGTGTTATGCATACATGAAGGAAGGATCTAATTAATATATATATATATATATATATATATATATATATATATATATATATATATATACCGGGTTGCGAAAAAGGTGTTATCATTGGAAACGTATAAAGGGGTAGTTATGAAATTCTAGGACGACTAATGGAATTCTTGCAATTCTTTAAATGGCAACCTAGGTCGAGTGATATATCACCGAAAATCTTAATTTTTCCTATTTGGTAATTTACTACGAAATGTTCTATAAAATATCAGTTTTGTTAAATAAAATTTTGTTTCCAATTACATTTTTTATATTTTTGTTAAATTTCTTTCATAATTTCATAGTAAAGTGATACATGGGTAATATGTTTGCAGAAAGGGAAAAATAAGCTTTTCTGTGATATATCACTCGACCTGGATTGCCATTTAAAAAAATTAAAGATGGCGGCGGTACGCTAAACGCTGACGTCAAAAAAATTCATTCATCGTCCTACAATTTCATAACTATCCGTTTATCCGTTACAAAGATAACACCATGGTGGAAATATATATATATATATATATATATATATATATATATATATATATATATATATATATATATATATATATATATATATATATATATATATATATATATTTATTGTAGTTATAAGATTAATAGATAGCAGGAAGGATAGGTCTAGTATATCGCATAAAATACTTTTTATTAAATAATTTTTTAGATAAATGTTTAAATCGGAGTTTTAATGATCCCTAACATTATTTTTCTCTTATAGATGGTTTCAACCAATTAAATTAAATATTGTCTTTGCGTTAAGTTTGGAAATGTACACATTGAGAATTAATTAATTCATTACTTTTGGTATATACTTTTAGGTGATGTAAATTATCACCATTTTTATAAATTTTTCTTCGAGCAGAATAAGGGTTTAGTACATTTATTACAAATTGGGCTAATTAAACAAATACAGGGTTAAAGTTGATATCTATGATTTATATGGTTAGATATTAATTTAATAAAATTAATAGTTAAATATCAAGTAAATTTATATACAGGAGAGATAGAAAAGATTTGAAAATTTATACAGGTGGGTTTCTAAAATTACTAAATCAATTCTTATTTCAAAGAGAAGTAAATTGAATTATTTCACAATTACAAATTAAAGTATAATTAAATTTACACTAAAGTATACAATATTGTTGATCTTTCATAAATTCATCTTAAGTTTTGAAACTCTACTTCTATGTTAAGGATGTCCGTATCATCGAATCTTTTGTCAGCAAGCAAAACAGCTGGCCGTGAACTGGGCTTTCTATACAGATCTAAACAGTAATCACATCACAACTCATTTTACTGTATAAGGCCCAAATTCGATATCATCTGGAATATAACTCCCACTTCTGGGCCAGTGCTCGCTAATGCGCCCATGATATGGTAAACCACATCAAAAAAATAGCTATAAGACTTATAAATAACCCGTCTCTAACTTCTGATCTACAGACTCTTGTGCATAGAAGAATAGTTTCGGTTCTTTCCTTGTTCTATCGCTAGTACCTTGGCAAGTGTGCCTCCGAAATACACTCCTTAATACCTTCGCAAGCCATCAACACTCGGATTGCCCATTCACACCATAATTACGCACTCAAAATTCTTGTCATACTAAACAGGCGCAATCTACATTTTTCCACACGGCGACCAAATTGTGGAATATCCTAGCCAGTTCCTGTTTTCCGCAAACTTTGATTTAAGCACATTTAAGGTAGCCATTCGTATTCAAATCCTATTAAATTTTCTACGTAATTATATCAATAACTGGAAATAAGTATTGAGCTTGATACAAATAATAATCAGATTTATTTTTCTTGCTTTACATAAATTAAATTATTGGTGACAATAAATTATAGTCACATTTCGAATGAGAACTCGTAGGTGGTGACTCGAGGTGGTTGATTCTTTACAATACATCACTAAAAAATGGTACCCAATGTGGCGGGAGAGGTTAAGTAAGGGTGGTGAACTTCAAATCATTTGAGAAACACCAGATTAAATCGCTGATGTGGACAAATTTGTTCCTTAAATTTGAGTCTGAATTTAGCAGAACATAAACAGTACTATTCTTCAAATTGATTGCATATATTAGTGCTTGGTTAGTGCTCGTTAGTACTTCAATAAATGTTTTGACAAAACCAAGTACCTTCTAAATTTAACCATTCTGAGGTGCTCTGCCAATTTCACAAACGTCGAATCTGGGTGTATCAGTTATTTCTTCGCTTGTGCTCGTTAGTGCTTTAATAATCTTTGTAGCCAAACTAAATGGTTCCAAAATAGAACTATTCTGTGGTCTTCTGCGAACTTTACACGTTGTTTAAGGCGCAAACGTCAAAACTTGGTTTATAGGTGAGTGCATCGTTTGTGCTCGTTAATGCTTCCATAAATATTTTGGCAAAACGAAAGGCTTTCCAAACAGAACCATTTTGAGGTTTCCTGTCAATTCTTTGTTTCAGCATTCGACGAAATGCATGTTCAAATATAATTTCTACGCGCAAATCTCCATATTGTACCTAAACTTACCGTGCCAAAACGCTAACTAGTATCATCGAAGATAGCTTATCAACGTTGAATGCATTCATAGTAGAGTGATTTTTCTATTTACAAGTACAAATAAGGATGGTTAGTTTTACAACGGAGGACTTATACAGTTATGAATTAAGCAACTATTTAAATTTTACCACCAATAAAGTAGGGCATAGATTTAGGTGAGTTTGCATTTAAAAAAGCACAATAAGTCACAAAAGCATAAAGATAATTGTTAACCTAGCTTTAAATCTTCAAATTTTATCTTCATTGTAGGTCTTATGGCTGTCCAAAACGGTATCAGTAGATATAATAATATGTATCAGCACTATACAAATTCCATTAAGTGTAAAATTTTAGAAGAGCAACAAGTAGTCATTTTGGAAGCTTCTAGAATTGAGCTTATAATTATCAGACCTCAAGATAGCTACTGAAGATACCTACATAAAACAAAAGCGAAAGTATTGAGATAAATCTTATCTTATTGAGGTAAAATTATATCATAGTAATGCTAAGTTCAGGCAATGTAATATTTCAAAAAAACAGGTTGGCTAATAAGTGATGCCTGTGTTTTGAAACCAAAGTCAGTTTAAATGGTTACACTCTTACCCTGACGAGATTACAGTAAGCTAAATAAAAACAGTAATACCAGTGACTCCAAATCATAAAAATAATATTGAGTATGAATGACCATCAACATTTCAGAAAAAGGAATTTATTTAATTCAGGAAAGTAACTTATTTAAGGAAATACCTAATGACGGTATCAGAGAAACAAAAAAAAAACGTTAAACGATATTAAACTTAACTAACGTTATAGCATAAGTAACTTATGTAACAATGTTTGTATCATCCACAAAGTTAGCAAAACACCACCAAATAGTTCTATTTTGAAATCCTTTGGTTTTGCCAACAACTTCACTGAAACACTAACGCGCACAAATGAAGCATTATCCGATAAACCCAGTTTCAACGTTTGTGTCTCAAAATGTATCTATTTCAAACGTCTTTGGTTTTGCGAAACAAATTATCGAACTACTAAGGAGCTCAAACGAGACACTAATCTACAAACCCTCTTTGTGCCTTCAAGGTGTGAAATTGTCAGAATGGATATATTCAGAAGGTGTTGCGTTCTGCTAAACATTTTCTTAAGGCACTATCTAGCACTAACGAAGCATTAACATACGCGAGTAATTTGGACATTAGTGCCGTTTATGTTCTGCTCCCTTTACGGACACCTTAAATCTCTATATCTGTATCATCAATAAAATTCCTGATGCCTGATGACGAAAGCAGAGTCCGCTTCCGAAACGTCGCGCTCAAAAAGCATAAACTGTGGAAATAGGCCGATCAACTCCACTAATAGGAAACCACAGTTACAAAACACTTATAATACGGAATTAGAAACTCGGTACGGCCCCCAAGTCAAACAACTTTTCAGAAAGCTTGAAACATCAATGAACAAGCTAGCACTAGAGGAGAACCACCTAACCTTCCTCTGCAAAACCCGTGATAACAACTTAATACCCACCGGGCTAAACATCAAAACTCCGATACGCAGCCGAAAAATATCAATAATCGCAAAGAGAGCTAGCGAAGCGTTAGTCAAAGAGCGAATCAGACATCACCGTTTCAGAAAGTACCAGCTCGAACACCAATCCAACGAGATCAGAGAAACCATTCGAAATCGAGTGAACGAACAAGACTTTGATAGGATAAATACGGCAACCAGAAGTAAATATTCGAAGACCAAGGCAATGCTCAACGAAATTCAGCAGAAGAAACTCGAAAAGCTAATGAAGGAACAGAAAGAACCAACCAACATCACTCGAAAAAACACTGTCATAAACATCTCTAAACGACAGTTGAACGAAAACGAAATGCAGGTTCTGGACAAAGGCTTGAACTATGCGATAACACCGAGGTATATTCCGAAAGTAGATTTAATAGCCTCAGTCTGAGAAACAGTTATGAAATTAGATCCTGAAGAAACCGAAGAATACAGAAGTAAGGTTAGATCAATCTTAGATTTATCTAGGCGAACTAAACCTAACCTCTCTAACCTAGAAAGGAGAGCGGTCATTTCCCTTAAGAATCACCCATCGATCAAAATTCTCCCGGCAGACAAACGAAACGCGACTGTGGTAATGGATATGGACACTTACAACAGTAAGATGCAGGAACTACTAGACGGGGACGAGTACAAACAAATACCAAAAGACCCCACACCATCAATCGAAAGACGGGTATACCTGACGCTGGCAAAACATAAGGGTCAGTTTTCCGACTACCAGAGAATTAGACTTACCCCATACTACAGCAAACCTCCGCATCTGTACGGCCTACCAAAGATTCATAAGCAGGGAATTCCTCTGAGACCAATTGTGAGCTCGAGAAATTCACCTTGCCACCCATTAGCACACTATCTGCTAGGCATCATCACACCCTTATCGGGAAAAACCTAGTCTATGGTCAAGAATACGCAGCACTTCGTAGAAACCATCAGAAACTTCCAACCAAACCACGAAGAAATACTGGTAAGCTTCGACATTGTGAGTCTATTCACGCAACTCTCGGTAAACACAATAATGGAACGTTGTAAAGAACCAGCGTCCTTTACGTATGCTTTTTAGAATAAATTATTTGCGGGCCATCCTATATGTAAGATTTCAAAAGTTTACGCGATATTGCACAACGAATAATTTATTCATCACCGCTGACGTGTATTTCTAAGAAACCGTAAGTTTTTGCACGTCAGAACGATTACAACCAATCGCATAACGGCATCCCCCGCACGGTAGCCGCGAAGCCGCCCACAGATGCACCTTTATCCGCGATGCGCGTGAAAGAAGAGGAAGATGAATCGAAGTCGATTCAAGTCAAGCCGATATCCAGCAGCCGCCCCCGTACCGTTTGCTTTGAGTAAGCACCGACCTGTTATTCACCATCGAAGAGTCCATTGCGAGCGGGTGATAACGCGCACCACCTCGCACCGGGAAACCTAAAGTTTAATCCTGTACTGCTATTGATAGACACGTAAGTTGTAAAGTTATACAATCTGACAATTTACAATCAAACACTACAGACCGTAAATAACTCCGGGCTGAGTCTCCAGGAGTTATACAAATAACACCTAGAGTGCCACGAAGGGTAGATCCCGTCGTCACTTGCCAATACAAAGTACACTAACACCTAGAGTGCCACGAAGGGTAGATCCCGTCGTCACTCGCCAATACCAAGTACACTAACACCTAGAGTATCACGCAGGGGTAACCCCCGACGTAATACCTGAGGGTGAAGGGTTGTTACAGGGCTGTAAAGACCTACGACCTTTCTCTTAGTATATCCAGTAAAGACAGGCCGTCGCCTACGTCTTCTGAGCATTACTGAAATCCCGCTCGAAACTCATACATACAATACTTACAGACAAACACAATAACCGTACACGGTGTCTTTAATCGCAGGAGAGTACACCCGAAACGTGGTGTATAAATTTTTAGTCCATATAACCATCGTAAACACCTGTTGTAATCGTTCTGACGTGCAAAAACTTACGGTTTCTTAGAAATACACGTCAGCGGTGATGAATAAATTATTCGTTGTGCAATATCGCGTAAACTTTTGAAATCTTACATATAGGATGGTCCGCAAATAATTTATTCTAAAAAGCATACGTAAAGGACGCTGGTTCTTTACAACGTTTTACAATATGCATTAGAACTACATATTTCCAGGTAGAAGACAAATTCTACCAACAAGAGTTTGGGATGGCGATGGGTTCCCCACTATCACCCATAGTGAGCAATATATATATATATATATATATATATATATATATATATATATATATATATATATATATATATATATATATATATATATGTGTGTGTGTGTGTGTGTGTGTGTATGGAAGACTTTGAAGACCAAGCGATATCCGAATTCACAGAGAAACCAATGATGTGGCTTAGATACCTGGACGATACCTTCGTAGTTTGGCAACACGGCAAGCGTAAGCTAGATGAATTCCTAGATCATCTAAATAGCCGCCATAAAATTCACAATGGAATTGGAGTCAGAACAAAAACTGCCATTTCTGTATGTACTTGTACACAGGAATGACAACACTTTCACGACAAGTGAAACCTACCCACTTGGTGAGGTACATACACTACAACTCCAATCACCACAAAAACGTGAAGTTAGGTGTGGAAAAATGCTTGTACGATAGAGCAAAAACTATATGCTCAAAGCAAGAGGACCTGAACAAAGAAAAAGAAAATATCGCTAGAACACTCAAAGAAAATGGCTACCCCGATCTAACACCTAACCTAAACAGGGAAAGGGTACCCGAAAAAGAAGAACCTAAATATACAGCGATAATACCATGTATACAAGGTACTTCAGACAAAATACGAAGGATAAGCAGCAAATACAAGATACGCACTGCCTTCAAATCGGCCAGTACACTCAGGGGGATACTAACCAAAATCAAACCATACAATGAAGATCAGAATTCCAAGAATTATGTATATAACCTACCATGCAAATGCGGCAGAGCATACATAGGAGAGAGCAGTGAACCACTCAAAGTGAGAACGCAGGAACACAAGAACAACGTCCGCAAGGGCGAAACAGAAAGATCAAGAATCGCCGAACATGTCTGGAACGAAGACCATCGCATCCAATGGGATAACATACAGATAGTGACGAAGGACGAAAACTCAAAGAAGCCACATACATCGCACTAGCAGAAAATTCAATAAGCCAAGCTAGTGTAGAAATGAAACCCATATAGATTCCAATAATGCGCGAAGAACTTAAGCGCAATACACCTGCGCAAAAGGTTACTGCGCAACATGCGCAATAAACTTCTGCGCAACCACGAAAAAGTTTAATATATATATATATATATATATATATATATATATATATATATATATATATATTACTATTGGATTACTCAGTGGCTCAGTGGTAAAGGTGTCAGACTAGTAAGTGAAGGGTGCCAAGTTCGAATCTGCTAGTAGTCAAGTGCTTGGGAAAAAGTTATATATAAAATATGAATTCGACTCAAGTGCGAAAACAGTCCTTCTCAGGACTAAGCCTGATGACGGAAGCAGAGTCCGCTTCCGAAACGTCGCGCTCAAAAAGCATAAACTGTGGAAATAGGCCGATCAACTCCACTAATAGGAAACCACAGTGACAAAACACTTATAATACAGAATAAAATTCCAGCAGGATTAACAAACTAAAAAGGTAGTAATGGTATTGATAAGATTAGTTAACATGGAAATGGGCTTTTCGCATACTTATCCATGCAAAGAATCATATTAAATGATACGTTTCTTCTAGAGCAAAATTAGATACATTGAATACATATTGCTCTTAACCTAGTTATAAAAACAATTATGAATTAAATAAATTGTTTTTTCTTGTATTTCTGCTTTATAATATGTAAAATGCAACCATTACTTTTTTGAATAGCGACTATATTCGGTATATTACTGCCTTCTTTTATATATTTTAAACGTATTTTAGGCTTTCATGGTCCGTTAGATTTGGGTATTTTAAATATTAAATGGTCCTTGTTGTTTATTTCAAAAAGTTTAATCTTGGAAAGATATTTAAGTGACGATTTGAAATAAAGGCCAACTCAACTAAAGCATCCTGTTCGCATTTACGTACGTACGGCTTGAATTCAAAACATTCCGCAAAAAGTAAATGATACGAAAAAATGTTAATGGAGCTGCAATGCATTGTGTGAGCTCAACGCACAAATTAACGAACGGCGTGCTTGAAAATTACTTGCGTCATTTAACAAACGGCGTAGAAATTAAAAATTGCTTAAAATTTTTACCATTTATAATTTAATTGTGCGAATTTATTATAAAATAGAATCACAGATATCCCTTGTGAAATATTAACCACGTTATTCTTCTTTAATTTTCTTTTTCACGTGGTAATTGTATAAAATATGAAGGTTAAAACGGAATGATTTTAAAGTGTTTAAAATGGTTATAAAAATACAGAATTCCTCGTGTAACAGTAATTAGACAGCGTGTAATGATAAAACGTTCCAAGTTTGTTACTCTACTTAGACAGTATAGCAGTTACAATAGAACACAGCTTGAGAATACTAAATTACGAATTGAGCTTTAAAATAATCGTCTATTCAATAAATCAATACATATAATAGAAAAGGAGTGTTTCAAGGATCTATTCTTGGACCGTTGCTATTCCTGCAAAGACCTACCTACTCAATTGCCTAACTACACAAGCTCTCTATTCGATGCCGATGATGCAACAGTACTAACTCATAACAAATGTAGTAATAATGCTGTAAAAGGTTCCGACGAAGCTCGATTGTCACGAATATTTTTCTCACTAAAAACCTTGTTCAAATACACGTCTACGAATACGATGGGCTCTGTACCCAACCCAAACTTACACTTCGGGATCCATTGGGAACATAATGCTAGTAAAATTAGTGTCGCGACCTTTTTTTTATCTCCATTACTTATTTCTTGATTTGTGTAAATACGCTGTGTACACAAATACCAAGAAACATGATTATACATTCATCATGTGCCACTACTTAGACAAATGTTGGGGTACTAATTTGTCCATCAGAACACTTAACTCCGTTCCTTCCACTCCTATCCTGACCACATCCATACCTAATCCCACCATGCATATATACTTAATGGATGTATGTTAGGATTCCATCATTCTGGACGCGCAAGCCTTAACTGCTATTAATAAAATTGAACGTAATTAAAGTATACAATCATTCAGATGTCAAATAATCTAGAAGGAAGTGACTGCGCCCGATGGGAAGCAACAACGGGCGATTGATGTAAGAGAAAATTTGTTTCGGACGCACAGGTTATTTCTGTTTGTGCCTGACCAAGGTTGTATCAGAAAGCAAACACATTTTCTATTGAAAAAATTCTTCAAAATCTAAAACAAATTAGAAAACCGATTGTACCCCTTTAGGGAAGTCAGGACGAGCGAGAGAAATAAGAATTATCTACTTGTAGAAAGGTATGCGTGTTGTTCTAAGCCAGTTTTTAATAAGGAAAGTCTTTGCCAATTACAAAAGTTACACGTAATTACATTATACAAACATTCAATAGTCAAAAAGTCGTACATTGAGTGAATGCGGTTGACCGTTTACCCAACGAAATTGAAGAAAAAAGTATTCACGTACTTTGTCCCAAGATATTTGCCAACATCGCTAAACTAAACATGTAGATCTTGCTCATTCAGGAAATCCGTTTTCTTGACGAAATTAATATATAATGTGTTTTTGTATTTTTGGCACCAAATGATGACTAACACAGTAAAGACACAATGCTTACTTGTGGTTTATCGAAGTAATACGTTATGGCTGTTTTCCTTCGAAATTGTGATTAATCTACACAGTTTTAAGGTAGAACCATAACTATAAATGTTCGGGGTTACCCACCAAGAAAAATGTGTTTGGCCGTTTTCCCATCGAAATTGGTGTGTAAATAAATTTTTTCTTACACTAATCACCTGTCGTTACTTCCCATCCCTACACAATCACTTTCGTGCTGATTTTTTCACGTCTGAATGTATGTATAATTTATTATTATTATTCGTAACGCAATTCGTCATTACCTGTTAGCGTAAGACCACCAGAAAGAATTTAGTTTGTTTGCTTTTATTGCTTTTTTTGGCGTTTTAATTTTTAATCTTTTTACAATCCCTGCGTAGATACATTTTTATTCCAGTCGTATTTGTTAATAATCCGCATCTATTAGGAACGCTTGGCAACGCTGTAAAGGTTTAGGCAGATTTCGTAGTTTGCGGCTGCCGGGGGTTACTGTCTTTACGAAGGCTTAGATGATGTAATAAACCTGACAATGAGAAAGTAGTCAAGTACGTTTTCTAAGATCTGTATGCTTTATTTAACCCGGCATTACACACATGGGGTTTAACAAATCCCAGCCCCTTCCTTCCTTCCTAATAGTTCTTAAATATGTTGTCACTATCGAATTAAGGTGTTTCCGAAGTACAACTTCTACCGTGAGTGAAACAGTACATTCCCAATAAGCCTGCGAGGTATCGAATAACAGTGCAAGCATGATTTGATGTCATACTACATTTTAAACAGGAAAATAGCCAAAAGGGCCCTACGGACTTAGCAACTCCCCAATACTTACTGTTGAGAGGCTCATATAACCTATTTCTGGTTCCAACCGAAATGATACACAGTTGTGAATTAATGATCAACTTACTGCTAGTCCATAAGCTCACGCCAGTAGGCACGCTTAGAAAGAGCAAACAATGAATTCCAGCACAATTCTGGATAATCAGAAACAAAGAAACAAGAACATCTTTATTTTGCTTCCAACAAAATATCACACTTTTATCTTACATTTGGGAGAAGAATTTATCCGAAATAATAATCGTTTAGAACTTTACAAAAAGTGCAGTGGGTGAACTCTCTGTTCATCAAAGAATGTTCACGAAGACGTTGGACTTTGAACTGATCCGAGAGCATATCTCTGAAAGAAAGGAAGGACACCGAAAAGTATTCGCCAAAATATCAATGTTTTGGCGAAGATACATACCCCTGTGGAGCCACCTGCCAAGATTCAAAAACTCCTGGGAAGATGTTGTGTATGTCCAACAAGCTGAGATTGCAAGACTAAATGTTCCTATAAATGGTAAATCATTAGTGTGTCTGGAACATGTTGCGATAAGTTACCAAAATTGTATGGATTCAGTCATCGAATTTTCTTTTACGGTACGATCCACAGAGTTTTCTTTTGTGTCCTCTTATTATGTGCGTGGTTAGACGTTATCATCACTGTGAGTATTAATCTATTGAACTGCATGATTAAATAATTCTAAGCGTAGAAATATATGTATATGTTATTTCTGGAAAAGCATCGAACACACTAATTTTTGGTAATCTACCTCGACTAAAATTTTTAATTATTGCTGTTAACACGACTAATGTAGCATGCTCCTGCGGTTCAGTAACTTCTGAATTGTCTTAAGAAATAACATGTTGTGTGTGTAACAACTAAATCCAACGTTGGATAACTTCATCTTCGAGGAAATACTTGTTCAAATCGATGAGGGTCAGAAACGCAAACAACATATTATTGTATCTGGTATTTCAGAACATACCCTGGCATTAAAAGATGGTGTAATCGGTAATGACAAAAAGGCAATTAATAAGGTTTTACATTTGTTATGTCCAAACTTTGAAGGTAATGATGATGTTAATATGTTTCGCCTATGTAAGCCTGATTCGGAGATCTGGACCTCGTTATATTACCGTAGTCCTAACGAGTGAAACTGCGGCTTTGACCTTTGTTAGAAAAGCAAATGAATTGAAAAACTCCTAAACAAATGGAGCACTATCGTATAATTAAACAAGAATTAAACGATAGAATCAGTAACGGTCAATCCATTTTAAAAATAAGATGCATTCGTGGTATCTCAAAAATTATCGGAAAACTAACTTTACCCAGCAGTATTGTTAATGTTAAATGTCACTTTCGTGGTCTTAGGTCCAAGGTTAAGGTGTGTTTTGCTAGAATTAGTTATCAAGGATATGACGTCTTATGCTTGGTAGAAAACTTGGCTTTCTGAAAGTGTTTCCAAGTGCTTATGACGTTTTCTAAAGTGACCGTAAATTTGTCGCTATTAATCGATCTCGAGCAGGTAGTGTTACGTAGCTGTTTAGAACACAATTAGGATTAATACACTAAATTTATCATGTTTTGATCTTGTATCACCGATCTTTAGAGTTATTTTTTGATATACTTGATCAAATTAATATCTTAAATCAAAAGATCCTAATCTTACGAGACTTTAAGATTATCCAATACGTATAACCATCCGACTGTTGATGATTAAGTTTGGATTAACCAATAATGTCATGTCATTCTATGGATTAACACAATTTAATCATGGTACTAACAATAATAATAGATCATTAGATCTCATTTTATCGTACATATTGCCATGTCATACGTGATGACACTTGCCTATTGTTAACGAAGATAATCATCATCTAGCTCTATATATCAAATTACCGATTAACAAAATTAAAACGTTCGATTTCACCATAAATACTTGCAGCAAAAACTATAATTTTAAAAAAGTAAACTTTTACACTTGTTTAACACGTTCTTTACTACTGATTGGTCTTTCCTAATTAATGCTATAATAGATATTCACGTCCCAATTTTCAAAAATAACCGTATCATATATGGTTCACCATACAAATAATTAGAAACATTCAACTAAAAGCATTGTATTACCAAAAATTTAAACGTTTAAACGTTTTAATAATTCTACCTTCAAGATGTTGAAAGTTCTATTTCGTGTAACTCTCAGTTCTTTTGGAACTATGTACACAATAAAAAAAAAGGTTGCACAAGGATCCCAGGTGGTATGTTTTCTGACAACTTAGGTATTGAGGGTCCTCTAATGAGTGTGAATGAGTTTTCAAGATTATTTATTAGTACGTATTTGCTCTAACAGCACAGAACCGCTAAAATGCACTTCAAAAATTGTCAATACATTAACATTGAATTCTTCACACTAGATGAAGTGAAGACATCGCTAACAAAACTAAAAAACTCAAAACGGCTGGTCATGATAAACTTCCCTGTTTCTTGATTGGAGATTGTGCTCCGATCTTTTGTGTACCTTTTCTGACAATTTTCCACTTAATTCTTAGTACCCCTAAATTTCCAGACATATGGAAGATGACTTGTTAAGAGTGGAGATCCATGTAATATTAAGAACCATCGCTTTATTAAAATCCTCTGTAATTTTGCCAAATCGTTTGAAATGGCTTTATATGCACGTGTGCACTTATCCATAAGCTACTCACGTTTCACCTTTCCAACATGGTGTTGTAACCAAACGATCAACTGTTACCAATTTGCGTACCTTCATGCAGTATGTATTTCTTATTCTAGATAACCGTGGACAAGTAGACGCAATATATACAGAAATGTCGACAGCTTTTGATAGAGTTGATTACACCTTATTACTAGAAGAGCAGCATTTATTAGCCTTTATTGAAGCACATCTTAAGCTATTTTCTTATCTCGAAAGCAGAACCCAAAAAGTGGTATATAACAGTTTTGAATCAGACTCCTTCATAGCTACATCTGAAGTACCACATGGGTCAAACTTAGGGCCACCACTATTGATTGTATTTATCAATGACTTGCTAGAAACTCTTAAATGTGATCGATTGATGTTTGTGGACGATCTTAAAATCTTCACGTCAATAACGTCAACTAGTGACTGTTCATTATTACAAAACCACATTGATGTAATTAATACTTATTAAACATCTCCAAATGTAACCCACACAACGCTATTCGTAAGTTTCTTAAAATAATGTCTTTTAAGATCGATCGCTTTTATCCTCCGAGGTATTGCTACGAACTACTCCTTTATCGTTTTTTCTTTTCATCCCTGCAACAAAGATGTCTTATCCTTAGCATTAAATTTCTTTACCATCTAATACATAGTATAGTTTAATCCTTCACTTTTCAATGGTATTTCTTGGAATATTTCTAGGTTGTGTTCTAAGCAATTTCCTACATTTGCTCTTATATTTATTAAGACTAATGTCATGCCGTCGGGAGTGGTGGGAAAGGGAAATGCCAAGTGAATTCTCATGGGTGGTGCAGCACGCGGAAAGGGGCAACAGAAAAGCAAAGGCAAAGGGGGGAAAAAGAAGAAGAAGAGAAAGTGTAACAAAGAAGGGATATTGTTCAAAGAAATATACAGCAGGGAAAAGAAAAATAACGATAGTGACGGTATCTATTACAAAGATGAAAAAGACAAGGGAAAATTTGGAGAAGTTGTTAGAAGAGAGGGGGAAAGGTATAATAATAATAGGAGGGGATTTTAACTCGAGAATAGGGTAAGAGGGGGGAATAGAAAAAAAGAGAGAGACGCGAAAAGATAGATAAAGAATAAAGTGTTAAATATGGAAGGAAAAGAACTGCTAGGAGGTGGAAAATAATGAATGGGAATAGAGAAGAAAGAGATAGGGGGAGTATAGTTACATAGGAGCAAGTGGAGAATCAATAATAGACCATGTAATAACGAATGCAGAGGCTAAAGAAAAAGTGAAGACATTTAGGGTAGGGGAGAGGGACCATCAGCACTTGGAACTGATAATCGATGGGATAGAAAGGAAGTAGAGAAGAAAAGAAGAGGAATTCATAGCCAAGAAGGTATGGACAACGGAAAGAGGCACAAAGAAAATAGGAAAAACAATAGGGGAAGGTAAAGGGCACAAGAAAGTGTGGAAGAAATGAGAGAGAGAGAATGGAGAAAGCAATGGATAAAGTAAGGTTTGAAAGATGGAAGGGGGAGAAAACGGGTTGGAAAGGACGGTGAGACCGAGAAAAGCAAGAAGAACACTAAGTCAGTGGAAGAAAAGGGAAGTAGGAAAAGACGAATATAAAGAAACAGGAAGAGCAGATTAGGATATAAAAACGGAAGAAGACGTATGGAAATATTGAAACAAAGAAAAGAGGAAGCTACTGGAGGGGGAGCAAATACAGGAAGGAGAAGGAAAGCAAAGTAAGAAAATATACAAAACACACGAAGAAGGCGAAGGAATGAAAGAAGAGAGGAAGTAATAGTGGCAATACAGAAGGTGAAAAAAGATAAAGCGGCAGGAGAAGATGGGATACAAGGTGAGGAGTGGATATATGGAGGAGGAAAAGTAGCAAAAAGGATGACAGAAATATAAACAAAATATGGAGAGCCGACGGATTCCCAGAGAGGTGAAGGGAAGGACATACATGCCCGGTGCACAAAAAAGGAGACAAAAACAAGTAACAAATATAAAGGAATCACATCACCAAACACGGCCTATAAAATATACGGGACCGTACTGGAAGAAAAGCTAAAGAAGGAAGTAAAAGGGTAGAAACTGGTACCAGATGGACAGGCAAGATTCAGTAGAGGAGGAAGAACGATAGACAATGTATACATACTGAAACGCATGGCTAACAAAGAACTGAAAAAGAAAAGGGGGAAATGGAAATGGCAAAAGCTCTGGGAATACTTAACAAAAAAAGATACGCAAAAAACTAATAGAAAGGATGGTAGAAATATACGAAGAAACGAGGAACGGGTGAGGATGAATGGAGAACTAAGTGAAGGATTTGTAACATGGAAAGGACTGAGGTAAGGATGCCCACTGAGCCGAGGCCTGTTCGCAGTATACACTGGAGACATTAAGGGGGAAGCAAGAAGGAGACCAGGTTGTGGGGAACAGGAAAATGTGGTCACTAGCACATGCAGATGACGTGATGCTAATAGCAAAGGAAGAAAAAGAAATGAAGTGGATGTTAAAAACGATGGACAGATATTTGAAAAGAAAAGATCTGGAAATAAATGGGAACGAAACTAAGGTAATGGTACTGAGAACAGTGGGAGGAAAAAGGAAAAAGGAGGAGTGGAAATGGAGAGAAATTCACCTACCTAGGATACACGATGGGACAAGACAACAAAGATGGGAACATGTAAAAGAACGAGTGAGAAAAGGAAATAAATTAATAGGAGTAGGACTGTTCGGAATGGACTTAAAGAAAATGAAAATATTATTTGAGAAATTAATAAACAGTGTGGTGTCGTACGGGGCGGTAGTGTGGGGGTGGAAAGATTATAAAGAGACAGGGACGGCAAGAAAAATACTGGAAGTGGGTATTGGGAGTGGATAGAAAAACACCGGGATACATTATCAGAGACGAGGTGCAAGAAGAAAAAATAAGGGTGAAGTGTGGAGTGTAGAAGTAAGACTGTTCGGAATGGACTTAAAGAAAATGAAACTATTATTTGAGAAACTAATAAAAAGTGTGATGTTGTAAAGGGCGGAAGTGTGGGGGTGGAAAGAGTATAAAGAGATTGAGGGACTGCAAGAAAAATACTGGAAGTGGGTACTGGAAGTGGATAGAAAAACACCGGGATACATTATCAGAGACGAGGTGCGAGAAGAAGAAATAAGGTGCAAAATACTTCAAGAATGCTGGAAAGAAATAAAAGAAGGATGAATAAAATATGGGCAAGAAGCCAGAAAAGAATATTATGAAACAAACGGTTATGCAAAAGAAGAATGTGGAGAGACTAAGTAAGGGAAGATGTGAGCGTGAGAGCGGATATGATTAGAAGGTACAGGAAAGATGGACAAAGGTGCAAAAAGGAAAATACAACGTAAACTATAGCACATTAAGGGAGAAGGGATAACGGAATATCTGAACGAGGAAGGGAGGAAGGAAAGAAAGAAAATGATAGCGAGATTGTAACAACCCATTGTGAGTTGTATTAAAATATATCTTAATTTAAGGTCTTTCATTCATTCAGTTGTAAATATAAGAAAATTTATTTATTAATGATTTGTAGCTATGAGGTAGGCAACTTAATTTGCATTTTGGTGTAACTTAAGTGCATATCTTCTTTAGGGTATATATTTCTTAAAGATTTATATTCCCACTTTAAATTTCTTTTTCTGTTCAATACGTTCGCGCAACGCCGCGTCATCGTTGACTTAATTCTATGCACAAATCTCTTCGCGCACGACTACATCATCTAATTTCAAAGCATCCATTTTTTTTTCACTTCCTGATGAAGGTTGTGAGAAGCAGAAAGCTTTTTTTTGGGTTTTTCACCTAAATTTTGTGCAAGTGCCATTAATTTGATGGTAAGATTTTAATTCGTAATACTAAAAATTAAAACATTTGCTTTTTTCAGGCACTTTTATTTCACTTTTACTTTTATTTTACTTTTATTTACACTTTTATTACAAGTTAAGTAGGAATTTAATTTTACTGTTACGTACGCTTTCATTTTATGATTGCAATTTTTGCATTGAAAATTTCAAGAAATGCAATAAATATTGGTTTATTCAATTTCAAGAAGATAAATTTTTAAGAAGGAAAATTCCATTTTGGGTGTGGCTTACAACGTAAAGTAATATTTCAAAATATTGCGCAATATTGTGGCAAAGATGACATCACCTCAGTTGAAATTTCCGTAATCATTTAGATACCAGAGGTTATTAAAAAATTTGTGTACAAAAATTTTACAAACAGGTATTTATGTAATGATTTTTTAGTAATTTAAGGCTAATTTTAAGATATATTTTATTTAACCCTATCATTTTAACTGTTAATAAACATAGTTGTATATTTTTTATTTTTTTTACATTTTGATAACATTTTTAGTGTAGAATTCGGTTTAGTTATTTCGAGCATTATTAAAAAATAACTTGGCGTCCGAGATCGTTTTATTAGTGTTACATTGCAATTTTTTTATATTGATGTTCAGTGGAAGTAACATAGCATAAAATTGTGGTAATTAAGAAAATCAAAAGAATGAACCACCCTATGTTAATCTACCGATTTGAGTCGAAGGCATTATTTGTGATGAATGGTTAGTATCTCCAGTTAGTTTAACGATTTGTGTGATCGGAGAACATTTTTACTTTTACTCTTATTTCATTATTATATATTAAAACATTTTTTATATTTTATACGATTACCATTTACACCACCTACATTATAAGATTTAGATGTGGAAACGAAGAAAGGGGAAGCAAATATTGGACAAGTGACGAAGATAGAAAATGTAGGTTGTGCGGGGAAGAGATGGAGACGATTAATCATATGTTGAAAGAATACAGGGAGTTAAAGGAAAATGAGAGGATGGTAGAAGAGATAGTAGGGGAAAAAGGAAGGGGAGTGGGTTGGATGGAAGAAATATGGAAAAGAAGAAGGCAGTTAAGGGGAGAGGAGACAAGAGGGAAGAAGACAGTGGAGATTATATAAGGTAAGGTGAAACTGTAGATAGACAGATGTAAATACAGACAATCACTTTAAAATATTGTATAAATAAGCAAATAAAGATAATAGTAAAGTCATGTTGTCGTCTCCTATTTACTTTATGTGCAATGCTTTCAATAATTTCTGCGCTACACGCGATAACAATTATACTCCTTTAGATGAGGTATAGCGAACGTTAACAATTTATTGTTTAACTTTGATTCTTATATTTATCATAATTATAATTTCAGTTTAGACAAGTTTATTATCTGCATACGTATTCACTTTTCTATTTATTGTTTAGTTTTAAGTATTTCTTGTAGTACTATTATGTATTGTCCTTGTAATTGGTTTACCTGTTATTAGAGTACCGTTTATGATTGTAATTCCGATTTTAATATGTTTTTTTACGGAGTTTGCAGTTACTATGTGTTTTTTCGTTTATAATAACATACTTGTAGTATAATTAAAAGTTATTATTAATTTTATTAAATACATAAATAAAAAGTTTACCTCGAGTAGGATTTGAACCTATGACTTGTATCGTGCTTATAATAAAAATACTTGTAGTATAATTTCAGTTTCCTTTGAATAAAGTTATCCTCATTGTTGCTTTTATATTTAAATACTTATATAACCTCGCGAGAACGTGAAATGAAAAACATTAAGGAAAAATATACCCTTTTTTTCCTTCTTCCTAGGGATTGGGGTTCGTTCACACCCCACATATGTACTGATGAAAAAAAATTCCACGTGACGCAGTGATAATAGAAGTAGTAACAAAAGTTCTTCATCCAATACTGAACTATACACTCTCAAATAGACAACTTTATGAATTTTAACGGATATTCACTTCAGAGAAATGAATATATTAAAATAATTACAAAAATTGAATCCATATGTATTGGAAAGTAATTACAATTTAGCTTTTTCAAAAGCTTTAAAAAGTAAATTTGTAAAAAAGCATAAATTGGAAAAAGTTTTATGTTCCAATATTAATTCGAAATCAGTGCGGCATCTGCGCGTCAATATATCAAACCAATTTGTGTTTCAATTTCAACTTTAATCAAGAAACCATTTAACACTTTTACAGTAGCTTTTAAGTCATCGTTTGGTGATTTGTATCGTTAGCAATTTAATTTGGGATAATTTACGTTATCAGGGACAGATCTCCGTGTTCAATCAAGTCGAAGTCATTCAACTTGGGCGCCGTAATAGCTCAAAGAATTTGATGGCAATCGATCCTTTTGGCCCGATCATATCTAAAATCCATCTAATTTTGTACGACCCGTATTATATAGGACCTTTAAACATCAACGCAAATCTCGCAATCAGTCACCCTCGATCTTTCAGTACTCAGGTATTTCTAACGGTCGCTATATACGGGTTAATGCGATAGAATCAAACTAGTTTAAGTTGTAATAACTTCGAGCATCGTTACATAATATCGTTGATCGAAAAAAATTGTTTGCCAGTAAAACCACCACCTCGAGTACGAGTTTGCCGCGCACCCGCATAAATCATCACCCTTCTCATGAATATCGTTCGCTTAGGCCGCCTGAAGTGCGTATAATACACATATGATCTGAAATATGGATGAGCTTTGCAGAAATAGATGTTTCAGAAGAGGAGAACTTCTGTAACGAGATAAAATTGAAAGTAGGGCGCTCTGTAGACACCACCAAAACAATATACATACAGCCCCTTACGCGAGAGTGTCGCTTCTTATATCATCAAAAAATGTTAGACTTTATGTTAACCGGAAGGAACCTATATATCAGTTTATTCAAACAACCTCTTGTGTTTTACCACTTAGTGCTGTATAAAAGTTTTTCCGAGACATTATTTTGAATTGTATTGCGGTAGTAAATTAGTTTTAGGGTGTATTATAAGCCACACCAAATACCTTTCCCCGTTTAGTTGACTTTATTAAACATAAATATAGCAAGAAAGGTGCATCATTACCGTCAAAAGTTTTAGATAAGTTTACCAAATCTTCCATTAAAATTTAATGAAATGCTAATCTGCCTAATTAAAGTATTCCTTAATAAACGTTACACTTTTGTGAATATTTGCGGCTCAATTGACAGTACGTTTCTCAAAAGTGAGGATCAAAAATTTATGTAGTTCATATACTTATTTCATTATAAGTTTTTGTTATGAACGAATAAGTTCAAAAGGTAAATATGTAATTAAAAATTATTATTAATTTTACTAAATACATAAATAAAAAGTTTACCTCGAGTAGGATTCGAACCTACGACCTGTACTTTGCTAGAGTACCGCGCTTTTTTTATTCGTTCAAAACTTACAATAATTTAGTATTAGTCAAGTTGCTTTGGTATGTGTCAATCCTTGCGATATTGCAGGCTCACATTCCATTAATATAAGTAATTTGACTGTAATCTCATTATATTTAGAATTTACATCAGTTCTACATACATAAAGACAAAATTTACATCGATTGGGGCTTGAACCTTGGTGGCGCAGTTGATTAGCGCGGTACTCTAGCAAAGTACAGGTCGTAGGTTCAAATCCTACTCGAGGTAAACTTTTTATTTATGTATTTAATAAAATTAATAATAATTTTTCATATACTTATTTGTTTGTCTGCATAAATCTACAAAAGCAAAGTTTTAGAACGGATAAGTATAGAGTATAAGGGTGGTCACTTGAATGTTGCAGCTGTAATACAACGCCCTGTCTTTACTCTTTCGCTTACCTTACTTTGTTTAAATATCGTGCATACAAAGGTATGCGTTAGATAAATCTTACTGTTAATAATTTTTTTTTACGACACAGCCAAACAATATTGTTGCAAATTTCAGAGGAGGAGAAGATCGTATAAGGAATATTATTGACAACGTACATTATTACTACGGCTGCTAAACGTAAGTCAAATGTACACGGTAAAAAGAATAAGCGGAATTTACGGCTTATCCATCGCGCATAAGTCATGGTATGAATATAGGAGATATCTTTTATTTATATTAGCATTAAAAAGTCATTATTACAAAACATTATGAGAGATTGATACTTAAAAAAAATAATAGTGATTTTTGTTTAGTGGAAAGCAAAATCCTGATCGTCATTAAGCATCATCTAATAATAAATGCATTTTGATACAGTATGCACATCTTCTGACACAAGGTAAATAGAAAAACAAAAACACGTTAACTGTGTATAATTACAAGAGTACTCATATGTAGCATATGCACTGGGTCGTAATGTTCATCATCAATATATCAAACGTGAGAGTTTTGTGTACTTATTACGAACATCAAAGGCAAACGAGGCGCAGGAATAAGTGTTGAATTCTCTGCCCCAATTCCACTTTTCGCTTACCACCAGCCATTCTAAAAATAGCACGCCGGACCTACGGGTTACCTTCCCCGCCCACTAGACTACCGACAATACCTTGCGGAAGCTACTGCATCTGAACCCTCAATCGCCTCATCCTACACCCCGCGCAACGAAACGCGTTCACATGGTCGACAAACCACTTAAACCTTCCTTTACCTCTACCAAACCACCATAATATCCTTTCCTGTCCTAAAACTCAGGAATCCTTCTACCAATCCCTTGTCGCTCTTCCACTCCTGTGGTTAAACGTCAAACTTAACTACAAAGGAACATATCTCTTAGATACGAGCGAACAGGGTACAATGAAGCTTGTATTGACGCAGTTAGGTCCTCGCAAGTCCACTTCACGTACGAAGCCCAAACCACTATTCTTGTCCCGTGTCACACGTGGAGTAGATAAAAGTTATCCTCCTCGATGAAAACCTGAAATGCCTCCGAAACCACAATCGCTCCTACTTCCATTATCCGTTTCATCACCCCTACCCGATCCACCTTAACCTTAAGGTTAAGATATATAATTTTGTTTGATAATTTTTTGAAACTCCAATTTGCCTTATAAAATTATAAATAAAATTGACCAGCTCCACTCTTCAATCACACCTATTTAATCCCTTACCTATTTTCATAACGGTAAAACCTCAGCACCTGATACACTGAGACATGTACCGCTGTGAGGTATCCAACATCTAACATCCATTTACAAGTGCCTTGCAATTTCTTACTTCCCGGCTGCTAGGAAATCCGCCCAGACCGTCGTGATCCTCAAAAATAGCTACGACTTGGCAATTACACATTATACAGAGTTATCTTCCTCCTCAGCTCTCTAGGAAGATCCTTTGGGCTTTGGCTTCCAACCAAACAAAAGAAATTCCTCACTGAAACATCGGAAGCCTTCAACGACGACCACTGCAACCTTGCTGTTTTCCTAGACGTAAAGCCAGCTTTTTACAAAGTCTGGCATGTGGGCCTAATTAACGAAATCCAAGCTCTAGATATTCCCCCGAGTTTAAAAAGCTGTCGTACATAACTGACTCCAAGTGGGACCAGCGCACTCCAAAACTTTTACGCCACATATCCCAGTGTTCTGTATTGGACCCAATACTTTACCTAATCTTTGCACATGACATTAATCATTCGCTGTCCGTGTTCGGAACAGCGAACATTAAAAAATCGCTTAATCGTTTTAAAAAGAACAAATCAACCAGCCATCGTTATCACGATGCCAGGTAGATCGCACGAGACTGAGAGCTACTATTTTACCACGCTGCCGAGTAACATAGAGTTCCCACCGTTGGAAGGAGCATCGATACCGAGCAATGCACCTTGCAGCCAGGACAACAACAGTAATAGAAGAAAGAAGAAGACAGAAGACACGAATACAGAACAGATTTCGGCTACCGCAACTGTAGTAGCCGCGCCACCAAGGCACGACGCAGCAGAGTCATCGCCCGACAGAGAATTCCCGATGCAGAGCAAGAAGCCTAAGAAGACATAGTTGGACCGCCCGACAACGCCCACAGCGACCGTCAACGCATATGGGGCCCTTGCAGACACCACGGACCATCCACGGAGAGGGTGCCGCCGGTAATCCTTGACGAGAAGGCGAACTGGGTCATCTTCTCTCGAAAATTGGACCGACGAGGGATTGCTTTCACCCGAGCGAACGCAATTAGCGATGGATTCAAGATACAGCCTGACAGCCAAGGACCGGGACAGGCTAATGCCGTATGTGGATAGGCATGGTACTCAGTACCATACCTATCAGGCGACTTGTTAACGAATGTTCAAGGTGGTTCTACGGGGACTACCTGTAGAAGTCTCGGAAAGCGTTTGCAAAGACCTAAAAGGATGCGATATTAATCCTATTGACTGTTTCAGGATGAAGAAGCAAGGAAGACCGATCCTGCTTCTGCTGGTGACGTTCCTAATAGAAGAGGAAGTAAGGAAATCCGGCAGGTGGAGTACGTATTACGGCTTCGTGCCTACATCGAAGACTTGAGGCAGAAATCCAGCATCGGACAGTGTCACCGGTGTCAGGGATTACGTCACACACAGCGTTGCTGTAGAGCGGCGGCACGCTGTCAAGTACGCAGGCAATCGCCACTCCAGCGATTACGCTAAATTCCGTACCGACCGAGGTAGGTGCGCGGCGAACTGCGGTGGTGATAACCCGGCCAACTTCCGTGGATGTCCGAAGTTCCCACACCCCCTGCAGCCCTGGCGCAAGCAGACCGACGTACCACGCCAACAGCGACAGAAGAGGACGTCACCATCAGCGACACCAGAAGGCGCAAGTACCGAAAGCGGTTCGAGAAAGCTCCCCGCACACTCTCCGAACGGTGAAGAGAAGGGATGCCTCGGATAAGCATACAGGTATCGACTTGCTTAACTATTACCTGTCCTAAGCTTAACCTCCTAATTGTTCTGTACCGCCTCACGATTTCGAAACTCCATCGTACTACTGCACAACAATAATACCGCTATAATTGAATGACGACTAAACTAACACGTTTTTCTTTTATTTCAGAAATCCGAGGCAGCAGAACCACATACATCATTTGAGAGGCAACGGGACAGTCCACACAGCACTAATACTACAGATACAACTCCCACACAACGATCACCTTTTTTTTTGTAACCAACAACTACACAACACGATGTTATCAGGGATAACAACATCATGCAACCCAATAATCACACAACCTACGCGCTGAAGAGGACGAAAACTCCTGAGAAGCGCACCATCAACACAAACACTATACTTTCTATATTACGACCGAGTATATTTAATTTAAGTGTAATATACATTGTGTTATGTATTTGTAAATTGATAATTCTCTAAATTTCAATAAACTTTGATGACATTCATGGCGTGACAGCTGCCAAAATGTCATTGGTATAGCTTTCCCGCGATACTACCTCCTAGGAAGCCAACCGGTCTTCTGAAAGTTTCTGTTAAAATTTCTACCGCACTACAGAACTATTCCGATTAGACTAACCAATAAAAAGCCCCCGTAAACCATACCAACACACAAATCATCCTATTTTCTCAAGGTCCCGCAAAGGCCTTACCACTTTAATACGAGATTACTTACTTAGAAGTAACATCTACGGACACCCTTAATTGGTACTTAAACAAAACACACAACATCGTGCGCTGCCCTAAACCACAATACCTCAACTCCATATACGCATGCGAATGCCGAGTCTTATGGAGGATACTATTACACTACAGAACCCTGAGCTAGGTCCCTGTATAACCTTTTAACATTACAACCATCCTACGCTTTCGATACACTTCTCTTACATACATTCAACGCCGAAAGTCCTACACAAAAACGCGAAATCCTCCCTGAAGAATTCGAGAACCTCTTAGATAATATACCTTATTCCCTGAAATAAAGTAACCACGACCATCGTTAACAACCCAAGGAGCTCTACCGAAGAAATACAGGACAGGCACACTCACGCACGCACGCAAGAACGTACGCACAACAAGCCTATAAACTAATACAATACTTATTATCAATTTTTCTTTTTCCACCACATAACACCTTACCATATATTGTGTGCACTCAACTACAATTCACAAAATAATCTAAATTTACTAAAACGATGACTATATAAATTCAGAATATACAGGATGGGTGTCTATTGCGTAGACGGAGGATTTAAAAATATCAAAACCAATTTTGGTGTGGTAATACACCATTATTAGACCTACATTCTAAAAATATTTACGTGTATACGGGGTGATTGACAAAAATATGCCAACCTAAACCTGTGTTTTTCAAATGGAACACCCTGTATATTTTTGCCTTTTTGAATTCACTGTTACATTTAGAATAAAAGTATAGAAATTTGTATCTGTATCATTAAGCGTTCTGTAGATATCGTCACCTTACTACCAAAATAGAGTTAACTTTGGAACCGGGATGCGAGCGTTGTCACCATGATATTGTAAATCTGTTTATATCACCGACTATAAATAATAGTCTACTAACAAACAAACTGGGACATTTTTCGAAAACATGTAAAACTATACAGTATGATTTACTTACGCGAAATGTAATTTTTCTCAATTTTTTCAAATGCAACATCCTGTATATTTTTTCACATTTCGATTCCCCGTGAAAAGTAGATACTAACTGATAATAGGTTTCATAGGCACCCTTCTTGAGATATTGATGCTTTATTTGAAAATATTGACATACAGAAGAACAAATAAAACAAAATCCAGAGCAAATAAGAAAACACGAATGGCAAACAAATTCTTTAACTGATAGGAAAACTTAATAACTAAACAATAAAATAATTCTCTACGCCTAAAAATAAGTTGAACAAGTAAACATAAACGAATAAAACCATAAATTCAAATTAAATGTTCAAACTGCTGCCCATGCCTAGCTAAACAGTTTGCAATTGGCTCGGTAAACGAAAGATCCAGTCGCAACGTTAGAGGTGAAATGGATTGAAACGCAGTTTTAATTCTATTTTGTATATCTTCGCTTGTGGTGGGAGGATGTTGGTAAACTTTTTCTTTAACGTAGCCCCAAAGGAAGAAATCAAGTGGAGTAAGATCCGGTGATCTGGCCAGTTTTGCACACCACCTCGTCCTATCCACTTCATCGGATAATTTCTATTGAGATATTGCCTAACGTTGATTGCACAGTAAAAAGCTCGGGTAAATCATTTTCCAAAAACTGTAAATATCTTTCTACGGTAAGACACCCACCAAAGAAGAAAGAACCAACCACATTAAAATTGATTATTCCACCCCACACATTAACTGACCATCGATGCTTAAGATGTGTGAATTAGTATCTGAATAGTAATGCTAGTTATGTGTATTAATATTGCCATTATTTTGAAAAGTTGCCTCATCTCTAAATAGAATGTTATTAACAAAATTGGGTTCTTTATTGACTTTAGTAGTTACCCATTGGCAGAAAGATTCACGATTTTGTAAATCTATTTCACTTAAAGCTTGACGTTGCTCGATATGATAAGGATGCAATTTTTTTTGTTTAACAAAGCTGCGAACTGTATTTCTGTTTAGGTCTAGGTACTTACTTAGCTCTCTGGTACTAATTTGCGGATTTTCTATAAGAGATGCGACAACTTGAAACTCAATTTCTTCATTTGGGCTTGTTTTTTATTCGCTTGGGATAGTACATACTTCCAGAACTTATAAATCTCTCAGCTACATTCATAAACGATTCTTTCCGCGACTGTCTTCTCTCTGGGTATCGTTCACAGTACAAACGGGTAGCCAGCAAAGCATTTCTTTGAGCTTCGCCGTAAATAAAGACCATATCGACAATTTATTATTTCGAAAAATTCGTTTTATACAGACACAACACAAACTAATAGAACAATATTTTAATGATTATGCAAACGTCAAAACAATAGATGCAATTGTTGCTCTTTATTATAAGCGGCTAGCCTACCTGATCATTCTATTGTCATGGTAAATTTGTATTTTAGAATATTTTTACGTGAAAGCGTCAATATGTCAAGATGGGTCCGTCTTATGGCTATGAAACCTATTATCAATTAGTATCTACTTTTCATGGGTAGTCGAAATGTGAAAAAATTACATTTCGCGTAAGTTAATCATTCTGTATAGTTTTACATGTTTTCGAAAAATTTCCCAGTTTGTTTGTTAGTAGACTATTATTAATAATCGGGGGTGTAAACAGATTTACAAAATTGTGGTGACAACGCTCGCGTCGTGGTTCCAAAGTTAACTCTATTTTGGTACTAAAGTGACGGTATCTGCAGAACCGTTAGTGATACAGATACAAATTTCTATACTTTTATTCTAAATGTAACAGTGAATCCAAAAATGTAAAAATATATAGGGTATTCTATTTAAAAAACGCAGGTTTCGGTTGGCATAAATTTGTCAATCAGCCTGTACATACCTAAATATTTTTAGAATGAAAGTCCAATGATCGTGTATTACAACACCAAAATTGGTGTTGATATCCCAAATAGTTAAAGAACAATCCTCCGTCCACGCACTAGGCACCCACCCTGTATAGTAAATAGTTGCAATAGTGTAACGCTTAATTTAACACAGTTCTTAGTTTTGATTGGGTTTCAAAGAATAGCGCGCCATAGTCCACGTTTTTCCCGTTCGTATATCTGTCCGCCCGTCTGTCAATCTTTTCCGTATGGTAGATTTTTGTTAAACTACAGAATTAATTTTGGTTTTACATGACGAACTAAAAAAGGCAATGAGGGTAATAAGAAAGAAAAACTAAACTGAAGAGCCGATTTTAGTGTCATGATATGAACTTCCCCGTAGTACCCTTACCTCCTCATAAACATTCCTAAATGAAGCATAATGGAAGATAAAAATAATAAACTACAAAAGCACATATTAGTGTCAAATGAAAGCGTAGGTCATGGAATGAAGCTCTCCTAAACACTACTACCTTTTCTTTTCATATCCTCTATCTAAAGAGGGTGTAAGAGAAAAATAATGTTACAGATTCAACTTTAGTGTCAAAAAAAAGTACATTGTCTGGATGTGAACTTCCCTTTTCACGAAAGGTGGAAGAGAAAAATACTTGGTTATTTAAACAGCTCCATGCAATACATTTTTAACTAGGAACACTAATACTATCTCTCTCTCTCTCTCTCTCTCTCTCTCTCTCTCTTTCTCCCCTGCAATTTAATTTCCATGTAAATTCCTTATCTGATATAGAACCGGCTCTATACCTCTACTGATGAAAGAAATATTTTTATTTACTAATTAAATATATGTTGTTGAATAAATTTTAAATTATACAACGATTCAAAACGAGGTGATTAAAAAAAACTGCTAATAATAGATTGCAGCTTTGGGAACTACACACCCGCCCTGTTTTAATGCCATATTTGGCCTGTTTTGAAGGTAAGTGTTGTATAAATTTCTCATCAACCGAGACGAACCGGCTTCATGTATAAAGTAAGCATAGCTTTAAATCAACACGTTACGATATTGGTTTTCTTGACCGTGATACGTGTTTAACCACCACACGGCACAATACGGGAGTAATGAGTGATCTCGGCTAAAACTCAATCAAACGGTTCAAAGACGGCAGAGCACCCGGAATGCATGGGTGTTTTGGAGGTATCGATAAAGTAGTTAAAATTATAATTTGGTTAGTGAGAAAATAACCGAAATAGGAGCCACAAGCTTTAAAGAAGGAAGGAAAAGAAAACGTCTTATTCCTTGGGGGAGAGAGAGTCTGTAAACATTTTTTTCTCTCCTTAAGTTCCCAACTAAGAAGGCAATAAGCCAAACGTTATTTGTAGCTATAAATACACGAATGATAAATAAAATAAGTTACACACTACATGTATATATATATATATATATATATATATATATATATATATATATATATATATATATATATATATATATATATATATATATATATCATTGTGTGTGTGTGTGTGTGTGTGCGTGCGTGCGTGCGTGCGTGCGTGCGTGCGTGCGTGCGTGCGTGCGTGCGTGCGTGCGTGCGTGCGTGCGTGCGTGCGTGTGTGTGTGTGTGCCTTCGAAAAGAATGGGTTGAAAATACGGTCTCACACGTGGGTGTGTAAAAAATAAGGGTGAAAAGTAATAATTTGCAAATTTCAGAAATATGATTATCCAATCAGAATTAAGGTCTGTTATGTTTGTATAGAAAAATTGTTTCAATCAAATGGATTGTTAGGCAAAGAAATGATTCAATTTTGTTATATTTTTCAGATAGGTTATATCAATCCTTTAAGCTGAAAGCATGCCACTCGATGTGTGCATAGGTACAGATTTAAGATTGATCGTGTGTTTCGTATAACCTAAAATAATTCAGATACCAAACCAATTGAAATTTTTGAAATACATAATAAGTAAGGTAAACGTGAATTATTTGTACGAGTGGTGTGTTATCGTTAAACAATCGAAGTTAAATCATGTTTCCAATTATTTCAATAGAAATAAAATTTAAAAATTTCGATTAAATAAAATATGTATGCAGTTAAATTATTGTATTTAATTATACAACAACTTTAAATCAAATAATTATATTTAATTATATAATAAATAAATTTAAAAGTGTTTACTAAAAGTTTAGTAAATATTTCAAAGAAATATTTAAGCATCATACCTGTATAAGCTCATGCTGTATATCAACCAGCTCTGGATCAGTATGCTTCGTGGGATTCAAATTACATCTGATTTGGATAATGGAACTTTAATAAATAAAATTTAACAGCTGAAAGAAGAATTTATGTAAGTTCATGAATCTTATATTAATATTCGAGGTTATGTTGATGATTATTACTTATCACTTATGTGTACATATGTAAACGATTCAAGTAAATTATATACCAGTCTGCAAATAAGTACAGCCATTCATTGATTTTATATTGATCCAATATTATATTAAAAATCAAAGTATACTTACTGAAATTAATGTTCTTCATTGTTCAGCCATAATGCAATATGCGTACAAATCCAACTCGGTAAAAACTGCATGCGTACAACATATGTAATTGTATATGATACAAGGTGTTTGAATAAAAGAATTTTTATACAATTTATACAAACTTTATTTTAAAATTATAATTGATTTTATTTTGCAAAATAATCTAACGTAAATGTTTAATACTTTTAATACTGAACTAATATTGAACTCTATCCCCTAATATGCAAGTCGAGGCAATTTTATTAAATAGCGAATATAATCAAAATATAAATTATATCAATAACTTATGGATCCCAAACGTGGGTCAAAGATGTTAAATATCAATCATTCTAATATATTTATGGTGCGGAAACGGGGGGAAATAGTAATTAAATATATCACAATATACCAAAATATTAAATGTAAAAACAATAAAAATTAAATTCGTCACACTATATATATATATATATATATATATATATATATAAGCTTCATAAGGAGCCTCTTCCAAGAACTAATAATTTATCTTTGTTTTCTTGTTTGTTCTTATCTTTCTGCCTATAATTTCGTTCTCGCTTTATAACTAACCTAACCATCTATTTACTCTTTATCAATACTTCAAAACACCCACGCTATCAGAGTGCTCTGCGGTCTCTAGACCGTTTGGCTGAGTTACCAGTCGAGCTAACTAATTCCTCCCCCTTTTATCGAACGTGGTTGGTTAGACACTTGGCAAATATCGATTTTATTTAACTAACATTAACCTACAAAAGATTTCTGCAGAAATGTGTACAAGCTTATAACATTGATAGAGATATACTTTTCAAAATATTTCCAGAGAGAAAGAGAATTAGACCACTTTATCATCATTCTTTTCATGTACTACCTGACGTCAGAGCAACATCTATGTTACTTTAACAACTTATAATGTATACGTTAATCTATCTTGACCGTAATTTTTTTTAAATAATTATTGACTGTATTATATGTATTATAAATTAATTTTTCCCTCACTTACTCGTAGCAGAATAGCCGTTCGCAGTTGTCGCGATACAAATCTAGACACCGCTAGTTGTGTTGTTTATATATTCTTTGTTATTAGTTTGTAAGTTGAAATAATAAGAATTGTAAACAAATAGGAAATATAAAATTGTATAAAACTATTCTGATTTTATCAGACGCAAGTTTACATGGTAAACTTAATTAGTGAATATCACAGATAGCCAAAAACAACCTTCGAACTATCCCGTCTTCGACATTTTAAGTGAGCCCTAGGTAGCGTAAATTAAGGCCCCTCTAGATAGTATGACGAAATATAAATCAATCGCAGCACTCACTGGAGTAGCGGAGTGAAAGTTTTTCAAAGAATACTTATCTGCCACAGGCAAGATGAAGGATTAAATCAATATTCAGAATAATTTATGCAAATCTCCTCATTATTTTTTCACTAATTTACAGAAGACATGAACACTAAAATAACTTGCGATACAATTGAATTTTTTTAATTTTTTATAGAAATGTTTGAAACTAATGTCACCTTTATTTTATAGGTACCTCAACTCTATCATTTACTTAGTTTAATTTAATTTAATTTAATTAGTTCATTGCCCAATGTTAAATTTAAGGAGATGTAGGTAATATAATTAAGTGTAGAAAATGGCTAAATAACTATCCCTTTAATTAACCCTAAGTCTCTCGCGTAATTACATATTGATTATTGTTATTGCTCAAATATTCCAATAAAATGTTGACAATTACGGGTTTGCTATCAGTGTACTAGCATTTTGCAAGCGATACTCATCGATCAAACACCAGTTATGAATTTGTGATTGTGTCTAAAAATGCCTAAAGCAAGAAAAAGTGGGAGTGTTCCAAGAAGAAGTAGGAATGTGATATTGAAAAGGGCGAGAGAAGCGTAAGTACCTAGATACAATCTTATTTTATTGAAATATTCCCTTTGTCATAATTTATTAAAATGTCCTGTAATTACCATAAATAAAAAAAATATGTACGATTCACTATTAGCAAATCCATGCAAGTGGCCCGAAATTCTTTTTTGTTAGTTTTCAAATGACAGAATATGTAAAAAAAATTATAAGGTAGATTTTTTTTATTGATAAATTACTTTTATAGGAAATTGGGTAAGATTTCAACAGAAGCTTGCATCCACCCTCGTTCTGAAGACAAACCTTGTACCATCAGCTTCCATCATAATGATTACGAAAACTTTTTGGTGTCCGATACTGATAATTGTGAAGAAATGGTGACAGACGCAGATACTAAACCCGAAGACCAACTTGATGTTTCTTTTGATGCAGAGAGTTCAGATGCTTCCGAAACTGTTCCTCCGTACTCTGCAATGTTTTTAAAGGGAATAAGTACACCGCATTTGGTCTCAACAGTCAGTCAAATGCAACTAACTATTTCAACAATTATTCAAGTTAAACTTACTAGCATGTTCGCCTGACGGACTAGTAAAGAGGATGCAGTGGTGGATATAAGAGGCTCTTGAAAAAGCGGCGACGTTAATCCTGTGGAGGCATGTAAGGTAAATTTAATTAATTATTCTGTTGTAGATTTCGAAAACAACAAAATTAAATTAAAGAGGAACCATAATTATCATCATCAGGTGCAAGGAATTTTACATATTACCAAACGAGTCAAATGCTACGTCTACATTGCAACAAGAATCCATGTTGAAGAAATTGTAACGTACGTAGTAACAATAAATGTTTTGAACATTAAATGAGATAATATGTTTTGTGTTTCATAGGGATGATACATTTTGGGAGGATCATATCGTAAAAAAATTGGAATAATTTTGCAATAAGTCTTTATTACCGGAATTAGTGGATCGACGTAGATGTCGTAATTTAAATATTCGAACTGTACATATATACCAACTAGTTTTAAATTGTTTTGTTTGTTCACCTCCATAATTTGTTTACAATATTTTAGAAAACTTTGTTTTTTTCTTTGAAACAAAATAAATAAATAGAATAATTAATTAAAATACTTATCTTTTTTGGTTTTTTTAATGGTGTATCCTAAATTATACGATCTAAACGTTTCGATAACACTTACAGTTATCTTCGTCAGTAGCAATATCTATTAAAATTGTTAAAGATATAATAAACAATTTTGCCAAAGTTGAAAAATTAAAACATAGACATCAGTCTGCTATTAATATTGCAGTTTGAGAAACGTATAAAGCCAACTATAGAATTAAATTTTAGTAAAGAATAACTAGGTCATTAAAAATTAAATATTGTTACACTGTCTTAAAGATGAAAAATCAGAACACTCTCTAACGGCGAAAGCTAACAATAAAAATGTAAGCCAAAAAGTTTTGAAAAACTTCAATTTCAAAATGATAGAAGCATTCACAAATATAAACATGACATCAAATTAAATAATCCAGATAATCTAACAAAAAGAGATATCTTTGTCAATAAGTGCAAGTGTTATTAACAATGAAAAGCATAATGCTTTTGCTTGTAATTTTTCAATTTTAATCTTAATTTCAACTACTTATGTTAAATTATAGCGATGTGGTGATTTAACATATAATTGGTAAAGCATTTTCTTCAAGGTCTAGGAAAAACAGCAAAAAACCTAGACATACCAAAAGTCAAAATTAAAATCAAAATTAAGACGTATCATTATGCCTTTTTTTAATTCTAAGATGCCAAAACCTATTTAAACGGAGATTTTCTTCTTGTCTATGAAAATGGTTAGGGTGTTTATATATTTCAATAGCTTCACGTTGTAAACGAACATAATAATGAGTTTGTCTTGACAATATTTCCATATTGTCAAATTGAATGTCATGATTTAGATTATTCAAGGCATGGCCAGCAACCGCAGGCTTCTCTGGTTGACCTAATCTACAAATTCTCATATGTTCTTTACGTCTTGTATCAAAGCTACGTTTTGTGGTTCCAATGTATACTTTTCCACAAGAACAAGATAACTTATACACTCCGGAAGATGATAATGGGTTTGGCACACCTTTAGGTGATTTTAAATGTTCTTTAATTTTTCTTGTAGGTTTAAAAATAGTCCTAATGCTATATTTAATTAGGTTTTTTCAATTCTATCTGTAACATTAGCTATGAAAGGAAGAAAAGCAGTATCAACATTAAGAACTGGTTTTCTTTAAGGTTAAGTCTAGAAGGTGTAATAACATTATTAATATCTGCAGTGAATATCCATTATCTTGTAAGGATTTTGTTAAATGTTTATATTCATTCAGTAAAAGTACCAACTTAAATGTTGAGGACTGCGTTCAATCAGGATGTTAAGCCAACCGTAACAATTATCAGCTAACTTTGAAGACACCTAATCTTTGTTAGAAAACGTCCCATCGAAGACTAAAAGACAAAATGCATAGACCATTGAATACACGGTCTCGTCATACAGAGAAAACACTACTCTATAGGGTATCCGCAAAGGAACTACGAAGAACCCGTATACGTATTCTTTGAACAATTTTAAGCAAAAATGATTATGTGCAATTTTTCCCAATTCCTAACCGCTAAGCAGACATGAACGGTTGAAGATAAATGTAGAAGTAAGTAAAGGGATACTCTTAACAGCTGCTTAAGTCATAAAACAAACATTTTAATGACAATTTTCATTAACAAATTAACAAGAACACAACGCAGCACAAAAAAATGCACATAAAATAACGAGGTGACAAACAAAAATGGTTACAGTTGTTCAAAATGAGGTCCACTAACCTCCACACAAAATGTCACACGCCTTCGCAGCCCTCTTTTCCTTTCGACATTTGCGAAATTGTCACGAATGTTGGTAAATGAATCAAAAATTCGTTCAATCAATTCTTCTCTTGATAATGGTTTACTGCGCCCGTACACTAACGACTTAACATGGTCCCACAGCTAAAAAGAGGTGATTCGAATACCACATGTTTTGACGTACAATTAAGGAAACATCTTCAAGCAATGCTGGTAAATCTTATTCCAAGAATTGTTTGTACATTTCGGAGTTTAAGTGCCCATTAAAAATGTGGGGTCCAATGAGACTGTCTCCGATAATCTCGGTCCAAACATTTACCGTGAAGCGATGTTGAAATCCGGTAATAGTAATTCCATGAGGATTTTCATCTGACCAAAAGTGTTCATTGTGGCTATTGTTCACTCCATCCCGAGAAAATGTTGCCTCATCACAAAAGAGTGTAACAGGAATGTTATCATCATGTGTGATCATCCATTCACAAAACCGAACTTTTGAAGCCAAATCGCTGGAAAGACGGTGCTGAACGGGTTGAAGGTGATACGGATGAATTCCATTTTCGTGAAGAGTTTGCGAAATCGTGGTCCTGCTTCTACCAGTGGCTGCTTTTAGTCGTCTAATGCTCGTTCGGCTATCGATTTCAACTTCTCCCTTCACCTCTTCTGCAAACGCATGTCGTGGAGACTCTCCATCACTTCGATGTGTAAGAAAACTTCCTGTTTCTCGAAGGCAGTGAAAACTCTGGGCTATCGTTTTGTCAGTAGGAGCATGACGATTTGGAAAACGATTTTTGTACTCTGCTGCTGCTGCATCACAATTACCGTTAAACAGGAATACCATATCACTGTATTCCTCATTTGAAAATTGATAAGGCATGATTTAATTGTAATTAAATTAATTATAATTGTTACAAAGCAGATGCTAAATTGTATTTACATTCAAATAATGTTAAATACAAATGACATAAAATGTCAAATAAAACACATTTTCTCAGTTTAGTGTGGTAATACTCGCTAGGCAACCAAAATTGATTTTACGATTTTTACAGTGTGGATCTCATTTTGAACAACTGTAACCATTTTGGTTTGTCACCTTGTAACAACCCATTTGGAGTTCTATTAAAATATACCGTAATTTAAGCTCTTTGGTTCATTCAGTTGTAAATAATTGAAAAATGTTATTAATTAATGATTTGTAAATATGTGGTAGGCAACTTAATTTGCATTTTGGTGTAACTTAAGTGCATATATTCTTAAGGGTATATATTTCTTAAAGGTTTATACTCCCACTTCAAATTATTTTTCTGCTCAAATATGTTCGCGCAATGCGTCATCCTTGACTTAATTCTTTGCGCAAATCCTTTCGCGCACGACTACATCGTCTGATATTCTAGGTGTCCATTTTAGTACTTAATGAACCTTATGTTGAGGAGGAAGCTTTTTTGGGTTTTCCACCTAAATTTAGTGAAAGTGCCATTGATTTGATGGTAAGATATTTTAACGCATTATACTAAAAATTAAAACATTTGCTCTTTTCAGGCACTTCACTTTCACTTTTATTTTCTTTTATTTTTATTTTGATTTACACTGTAATTACATTTTAAGTACGCATTTAATTTTACTGTTGCGTACGCTTTCATTTTATGATTGCAATTTTTATTTGAAAATTTCAAGAAAATGCATTAAACGGATTATTCCATTTCATGAAGATAAATTTATAAGAAATAAAATTCCAGTTTGGGTGTGGTTGACAACATAAAAGCATTGTTATTGCAATATATTGCGCAACATCGACACAAGGATTACGTCGCCGTGGTTTGCATTTCTGCATTATTTTTTATAATACCAGGGCTTCTCAAGAAGAAGTAGTATATTTTGCAACATGTATTTATGATTTAATTAGTAATTTAAGGCTATTTTTAAGATATATTTTATTTAACCCTGTCATTTTAACTGTTAATAAACATAGTTGTATATTTTTTATTATTTTTCATTTTGATAAAATTTTTAGAGTAGAACTCAGTTTAGTTATTCCGAGCATTATTAAAAATAACTTAGCGTCCGAGATCATTTTATTAGTGTTACATTGCAATTTTTTTATATTGATGTTCAGTGGAAGTAATCTAGCAGAAATTGTGGTAATTAATCAAATCAAAAGATTGAACTTCCCCACTTTAAACTACCGACTGAATCAAAGGCATTATTTGCGGTGAATGGTTAGTATCTTCAGTTAGTTTAACGATTTGTTTTGGAGAACTTTTTACACATCATTTATTTTATACATAGAACCAAATTATTATATTATTTAATACACTGTGTTATTACGATTACCAGTTCAACCACTTTATTATAACCTCGTTATTTTATGTGCATTTTTGTGCTATGTTTTGTTATTGTTAATTTGTTAAAGAACATTGTTATTAAAAGTTTGGTTTTACGATAATTTTAAGACTTAAACAGCTGTTAAGAGTATTCTCTTTACTTACTTTTACATTTTTCTTCAACCGCCCATATCTCCTTAGGAGTTAGGAATTAGGAAAAATTTCACATAATCATTTCTGCTTAAAATTGTTCAAAAAATAAGTATGCGAATTCTTCGTAGTTCCTCCGCGGGCGCCCTGTATAATACAATTGCATACATACTGTTATTTTGCAATAAGAAAATGTGCAAACCGTTCAGGTTTTAGAACGTAGACAAATAGACTTTCACTTTAAAGTTTGTAAACTTGGTAAGTTTGCGAAAATGAGCGTTACTAATTCCTCAACGCGAGAAGAAGAAACGTGTTTATTAATAAATTAAAAATATTTACTAATTATGCAGTAAATAAGTAAATCGTTGTTTTACACAAAATTTAGCGTCAGAAATAGGCAACCAACTTCAAAATAACTCGATAATGCTTGTATATTTCTAGAAATATAATGTGACTATTTGTAGTTTACCTAATTAAAAGTACTATAAGGAGTCACGGTTGTGTCATTTACTATAATACATCTGCCCAATGTGCATTAGGATTAATTAATGCGTACTCAACAGCATGCTTCCATTCTAATATTTAATTTTTATCCCTAAATTCATGTACAAGGTATAATGTATATTCACGTAACTCTTATAGAAAAAGAGTTTCAAACGAAGTTCTAAAAAGTTTGTATTACGTTAGTTTTTACTACAGACGTAGTATTTGAAATACAGTATTACACACGAATGTAAATGATAAAGATTTCATATGCTGTATTTGCTGTACGTTTGATAAATTGAAGTATTTTGTATGCTTGTCCCAACTTTACTGTAATAGAAAAGTGCAAAGACTGTTTACTCTGAAGAATTGCTTCTATTTTTGAACCGTCAACTTTTCTAAAAAAAAAAGATTACTTCGCTTATAGAAACATTTTATATACAAATTTGAATTCACTTCCAATATTAGAATTGACAAAAATAGTACTTGATGTTTACAAATTGGCAACAAGCAAAGCAATTTAAGGAATGGTAGTTTATTGTAGTATAGCTACGGACGAGTCGTGATCAGAGTATGCTCATTACACGTGTGTTATTATCTATTAAACTATCGGATGAGATATTTGAAAAAAAGGTTAACCCAGAAAAGGTATGTGCACTATTTTAAAGACAAGCTTAATACTAAAAAACTTGAAATTTGCAAACGATCCTTTAGATACGCTTCAGCACTAAGTCTGTAAAATTTGGTGAAACACAATTTTTTTCATTAAAAACTGTACTTCCCTTCTTATAATGTTGCTTTCATCGTTAACCTACATAAAATTGTTTCGAAAATAATTCAACATTGGAATGGTCAAATGGATGCTTAAAATTTGTAATTAATCTGGAGCGAACTCTATTTAATTCTTCAAAATTGGCACCATAAAGCTCATTAAATTAAAATATAAAAAATTAAACTATAAAATGTTCACTAAAAATAAAATAAAAAATACTAAATGATTAAACTATTCAAAATTAACACTATGTATGTTACCGGCCAGGCGTATAGTAGTACAATTAGCCTGTATATAGATCAAGTGCATGTTATCCAACTTGCGCAGATTGTGAACCATACTAACTACTGGAACACTCGTTGTTGTAATGAACGCCAAAATGTCCCCACCTGCTTTACATTTAACCATAAATTGCTTACCTAAAAAAGAAAGGTGAACTAATCACTTGTGAAGGTTAGTTTTTTCATTTTTACCTCCCCAAAAAAAATCGTAGTTAAGTCCGTAAATTAATTAAGTACTCACCGTTTACTACTGATAAGAGTAAAATTAAGTAATTTATTGACTCGTAATAAATGTCAAATAATTATAGTGCAAAAGTTAGTTATTCAAAATAAATTCATTTATGTTGAGCAGAAATTAAAAAGATCTAAGAAATTACCGTTAATTGTAAATAGAGATTTTTCTTTATTTCAAAATTAAAACTTATCAAGTACTATAAACGACCGTTAATATAAATGCAAGGTTTCTTTTTGTTATTTCGAAATTAAAACTTGATAAGTAGTAATTCAGTTTATATTAAAACGCACATGTTAAATGGAAATTACATTCAAAACCTTCTATATTAATATTAGAGAACAATAAGAAACCAAAGCATTCAAATAGATTTTAAAATCCGATCAATCTAATTAAGAGTTTTAAATTAACATTCACAAGTAATAATTAACACCGTCCTTATAAATTAGTTAGTTTATCTAGTGAAAATTGCATTGTTAAATAACAGTTTCGATATAAATATTTAAAGTTAAATCTGAAATACTTTCTATGAATTCTAACTACAATGAAAAGAATGTATCTAATCTTATGACTAATGTATAAAATTTTGTATATCTAATAATGCGAACACCGACAGATGTGTCAAACATTAACCAACTTCTGAACTCGATGTGTTATTAATTACTAATTAAACCATTAGATGGAATAAGTATTTTTTGGAAACGGAAACTGGCCGAATTTTATATCATCGTTCTGCTATTTCACAAATAAAGAAATATTAATTCAACAACTAATTTAATATCAATTAAAACAAATTGTTACGCTGTCGCTTCATAGTTAAAATTATGGACTTTTCAGTCGTTTCCCACTTTTAAATGTCGTACTCTATGCACGTAAGTGCTTTTACAAAATGATTTTCGTTCTCACTGCATTACGTATATACGAAGCTAAAGTTTACTGATGAATATGAGATAAAGAGTAACAATTGATTAATCTAATTAAACTTAATAAAGACTCGCTCTGCGATTAAATTCGAAACCAAGTTAATTTGTTTCGATAAGTGGCAAGGAAATTACTTTGCTACTGAGCACCGTTTTGATAAAACCGTAATCAGTGAAATTTAAATAAATTTACAGAGTTCACATTTATTAAGAATCATTCATTTTCATCCATCATTGGTGACGGAATTTTGTTTGTCAAGGTTACCTGTGACCTTTGTTAACTACCATATCCTCTTTACGTCCGTATTAATTGAGTTTTAGGTACATCTTCTATCATAAGGATTAGACCCTGAATTTTATCCTCCACTGGGAAACCCGACGCAGCCGTTTGGGAAGCCACAGACGTTCCGAAGTGAACCCAACGACCGCATGAACGATAGCTTATGGTGGCGCCCGAATACGTTTTCTCACCCCTGGAGCGAACGGCTGCTGCCTAAAACCGTCCAGGTATAATAACACCTACCGTAACTTATAATTTTATTTGAATAAAATTAATTTTTCTCCAAACGAGTCTTAATTTTTGTGTTGAACTTCGCTGAGGACAACCTTCACTTGCCACCATCGGAAACCCATTATACACCCGTGCTTAACCTGTACAGCTTAAACAATAGGGGATTCTCAATTTTTGAGCTTTATATTGGTATTATACTCGATGCAAAATTACCGAAACACACTTACATGGAATATAGTAACGTAACCACCAAAGGTACAAACACATTCAACGAAACGATAAGAAAGATTAGTTATGTATACACATCACTTTCAATTGTTAGGCATTATAACAGGTAATAAGTAATGAATTTAATTGAAAGTGAATCTAATTGCAGAACACACTTGCAACTGGGCACTAAAAAACAAATAACTTTGTTACGTTGCGCAAACCTTAAAACATAGACAAAAATTACAATACTGTAAACTGAATATTTACTACAAATCCAAAGCAATAACTAAACTATTACAATGCAAGTAAGAAAGTTATCGCAAAACCGCAATGTTAATCTTACCCAATCTTAGGAATTTCACCTGAAGCTTATTAAAGCTTAACGAAAAACTATTATACTCAGTGTGTGAGTGTGTGAGTGGGTGAGTGTGTGATGTGTGTGTGTGAGTATGTGAGTGTGTGAGTGTGTGAGTGTGAGTGTGTGTGTGTGAGTGTGTGAGTGTGTGAGTGTGTGAGTGTGTGAGTGTGTGAGTGTGTGAGTGTGTGAGTGTGTGAGTGTGTGAGTGTGTGAGTGTGTGAGTGTGTGAGTGTGTGAGTGTGAGTGTGTGAGTGTGTGGTGTGTGGTGTGTGTGTGAGTGTGTGTGTGTGTGTGGTGTGTGGTGTGTGGTGTGGTGTGAGTGTGTGAGTGTGTGGTGTGTGTGTGTGTGAGTGTGTGAGTGTGTGAGTGTGGTGTGTGGTGGTGAGTGTGTGTGGTGTGTGGTGTGTGAGTGTGTGGTGTGTGGTGTGAGTGTGTGTGAGTGTGTGGTGTGTGATGTGTGATGTGTGAGTGTGTGAGTGTGTGAGTGTGTGAGTGTGTGAGTGTGTGAGTGTGTGAGTGTGTGGTGTTGTGAGTGTGTGATGTGTGAGTGTGTGAGTGTGTGATGTGTGAGTGTGTGATGTGTGAGTGTGGTGTGAGTGTGTGTAGTGTGTGAGTGTGTGAGTGTGAGTGTGTGAGTGTGTGAGTGTGTGAGTGTGTGAGTGTGTGAGTGTGTGATGTGTGTGTGATGTGTGAGTGTGTGAGTGTGGTGTGTGATGTGTGTGTGTGTGTTGTGTTGGTGTGTTGGTGTGTTGTGGTGTGTGGTGTGTGATGTGTGTGTGTACGTGTGTGGTGTGGTGTGTGTGGTGGTGTGCGTGGTGTGTGCGTGTGTGCGTGTGCTGGTGTGCGTGTGTATTGTGCTGTGTACGTGTGTGCGTGTGTGCGTGTGTGTGCGTGTGCTGGTGCTGTGTGCGTGTGCGTGTCGTTGCGTGTTGTCGTGTGTGCGTGTGCGTTGCGTGTGCGTGTGTGCGTGTGTGCGTTGTGCGTGTGTCGTGTGTGCGTGTGTGCGTGTGTCGTCGTGTGCGTGTGTGCGTGTGTGTGTGCGTGTGTGCGTGCGTGTGCGTGTGTGCGTGTGCGTGGTGCGTGTGTGCGTGGTGCGTGCTGTGCGGTGCGTGCGTGTGCGTGGTGCGTGTGCGTGCGTGCGTGGTGCGTGCGTGTGCGTGTGTGCGTGCTGTGCGTGTGTGCGTGCTGTGCGTGCGGTGCGTGCGTGCGTGCGTGTGCGTGCGTGTGCGTGCGTGCGTGCTGTGCGTGCGTGTGCGTGCTGTGCGTGGTGGTGCGTGCGTGGTGCGTGGTGCGTGCTGTGCGTGCTGTGCGTGCGTGTGCGTGCGTGTGCGTGGTGTGCGTGTGCGTGTGCGTGCGTGTGCGTGGTGTGCGTGTGTGCGTGCGTGTGCGTGTGCGTGCGTTGCGTGTGTGCGTGTGCGTGCGTGTGCGTGTGTGTGCGTGTGTGCGTGTGTGCGTGTGCGTTGCGTGCGTGTGCGTGCGTGTGCGTGTCGTGTGCGTGGTGCGTGCGTGCGTGCGTGGTCGTGTGCGTTGCGTGCGTGCGTTGCGTTGCGTGCGTGCGTGCGTGTGCGTGTCGTGCGTGCGTGCGTTGCGTGCGTTGCGTGTCGTGCGTGCGTGCGTGCGTGCGTGCGTGTGCGTGTGCGTGTGCGTGCGTGTGCGTGTGCGTGTGCGTGCGTGTGCGTGTGCGTGTGCGTGCGTGTGCGTTGCGTGTGCGTGCGTGTGCGTGCGTGTGCGTGTGCGTGCGTGCTGCGTGTCGTGCGTGTGTGCGTGTGCGTGTGCGTTGCGTGTGCGTGTGCGTGTGCGTGTCGTGTGCGTGTGCGTGTGCGTGTGCGTGTGCGTTGCGTGTGCGTGTGCGTGTGCGTGTGCGTTGTGCGTGTGCGTGTGCGTGTGTTGCGTGTGCGTTGCGTTGCTGTGCGTTGGTGCGTGTGCGTTGCGTGTGCGTTGCGTGTGCGTTGCGTGTGCGTGTGCGTGTGCGTGTGCTGTGTGCGTGTGCGTGTGCGTGTGCGTTGCGTGTGCGTTGCGTGTGCGTGTGCGTGTGCGTGTGCGTTGCGTGTGCGTGTGCGTGTGCGTTGCGTGCGTGCGTGCGTTGCGTGTGCGTGTGCGTGTGCGTGCTGCGTGTGCGTGTGCGTGTGCGTCGTGCGTTGCGTGTGCGTGTGCGTCGTGTGCGTGTGCGTGTGCGTGTGCGTGTGCGTGCGTGCGTGTGCGTGTGCGTGTGCGTGTGCGTGTGCGTGTGCGTTGCGTGTGCGTGTGTGCGTGTGCGTGTGCGTGTGCGTGTGCGTGTGCGTGTGCGTGCGTGTGCGTTGCGTGTGCGTGTGCGTGCGTGTGCGTGTGCGTATGCGTGTGCGTTGCGTGTGCGTTGCGTGTGCGTGCGTGTGCGTGTGCGTTGCGTGTGCGTGTGCGTGTGCTGCGTTGCGTGTCGTTGCTGTGCGTGTGCGTTGCGTTGCGTGTCGTGTGCGTGCGTGTGCGTGTGCGTGTGCGTGTGCGTGTGCGTGTGCGTGCGTGTGCGTGTGCGTGTGCGTGTGCGTGTGCGTGTGGTGTGTTGTTTGTTGCTTGGGTCTGTTGGTGTGTCTTGTTTTTTGTTGTTTGTGTTCTTCTCGTTGCGTGTGCGTGTGCGTTGCGTGTGCGTTGCGTGTGCGTGTGCGTGTGCGTGTGCGTGTGCGTTGCGTGTGCGTGTGCGTGTGCGTGTGCGTGTGCGTGTGCGTGTGCTGTGCGTGCGTGTGCGTTGCGTGTGCGTCGTTGCGTGTGCGTGTGCGTGTGTGCGTGTGCGTTGCTGTGCGTGTGCGTGTGCGTGTGCGTGTGCGTGTGCGTGTGCGTGCTGTAGCTGTGCGTGCGTGTGCTGTTGCGTGTGCGTGTTGCGTGTGCGTTTTCGTGCGTGTGCGTGTGCGTGTGCGTGTGCGTGTGCGTGTGCGTGTGCGTGTGCGTGTGCGTGTGCGTATGTCGTAGTGCGTGTGCGTGTGCTGTGTGCGTGTGCGTGTGCGTGTTGCTGTGCGTGTGCGTGTGCGTGTGTAGTGCGTGTGCTGTGTAGCGTGTGCGTGTGCGTGTGCGTCAGTGCGTGTAGCAGTGGTTGCGTGATAAGCGTGTGCGTGTAGCGTGTGCGTTCTGTGCTGTAAATGTGCGTGTGCGTGTGCGTGTTGCGTGATGCGTCGTGACAGTTGTAGCGTGTGCGTGGTGCGTGTGCGTGTGCGTGTGCGTGCGTTGCGTGTGCGTGTGCGTGTGCGTGTGCGTGTGCGTGTGCGTGTGCGTGTGCGTGTGCGTGCGTGTGCGTGTGCGTGCGTGTGCGTGTGCGTGTGCGTGTGCGTGTGCGTGCGTGTGCGTGTGCGTGTGCGTCGTGCGTGTGCGTGTGCGTGTGCGTGTGCGTGTGCGTGTGCGTGTGCGTGTGCGTGTCGTGTGCGTGTGCGTGTGCGTGTGCGTGTGCGTGTGCGTGTGCGTGTGCGTGTGCGTGTGCGTGTGCGTGTGCGTGTGCGTGTGCGTGTGCGTGTGCGTGTGCGTGTGCGTGTGCGTGTGCGTGTGCGTGTGCGTGTGCGTGTGCGTGTGCGTGTGCGTGTGCGTGTGCGTGTGCGTGTGCGTGTGCGTGTGCGTGTGCGTGTGCGTGTGCGTGTGTGTGTGAAAAGAAAACATTTAACCTTATTGATTCATTACAATCAAGGCAGCGGGAGCTGTATCGCACAAGTTGCACTCTTCCAACCACTGTATAAGGTTTTTTTATATACACGGCGTGGCAGTTATTGCTATGAAATCTCAAAACTTGACACATCAAAATTGAAGGCCGGTTGTTAAGATAATAAAAGGGAAACAATTGCCAATATTATGTCATAAAAACGTTAACTTAGTTACTCATGTTTACTTGAAGTGCGTGTAACTGTTAATGATATTGCTTTAATAATGCGATGCTGAAGGATATTATAAAGAAAAGACAACTTTATATTTTAGCATTAGAAAGGAGTGTAATAAAACCAGGTAGAAAAGATACACCACATTATTCCTAAATGAACCAATAACACAAAGTTGAAGTTTGTGTAAAATAAAGTTTTTAACACTTCCTTAATAAACCAAACTTTGCATTCACTTGTTAAAATTTGATCATTAAAATTAAAGAGTGGGTATATTGATCTGAAAGCCACCCTTTCATGTAGTGTTACTTTACTAAAAACCATTGAGTAAAATAATACAAGGAGAAAATGTTTTAGACCAAACTTAAAATTAGTTCAATTCCTTTTTTAACAATTTTCTTAAGGTATGCCGTGCTAGCATTGCTAAAACGGTTCTGAGATATTGTGTAAACATCGAATGGATGGTATTAATGTATAGTATGGTTCAAATGTAGTTTACTAGATGCTATAACAAATACAATAATGTTATTTATTTTCACTTCTACTATGTATATTTTTGTCTTACTAGGATGAATTGCCAGTAGGTGAGATTCGAAATGAAAGACATGAGTTAGAGAATTAACTTTTTTTTTCTTCAGCATATTCTTCTTTTATATCAACACACTCGGACCAGCGACGCTCAAGTGCCATTATACCTGTTTTGTAGTAATCTTAAAGGTTGTCGAAATATTGATCAGTTGCAGCAATTATTTCTTCGTCGGTCTTAAACTTCTTTCCGGCAAGGAAAATGTTTGAGCTTCGAGAATAAGTGAAAGTCAAGATCCAGCGAGTAAAGTGGGATCGGGATAATCTGGAAGCGAAGTTGTGCATTATCAGGACAAAGAGGACCGTGTTTCTAACCATTTTGTGTATTTTTTCAACAATTGCTGCTTTTAGCTGGTCCAAAAGTGCAGCATAATTTGGTCCGTTGATGGTTAATGGAGACAGTCGATGAGTAGTATCCCTTTCGGATCTCAAAAAATCCATTACCTTCTCGGCCACTGAAAATGACTACTTCTTCTTTCGCGGAAGACTGCCATGATGCTTCCACTGTTGCGAATGACGTTTTGATTCGGTGATGTAATTATTAATTCAAGTTTCATCGACCGCAACCTCATTCAGCATCGCGGCACTCGTTCTGCCGACAGCTTAGATATGCCCAGTTCTACGTGTAAAATGTATTTGCACATTTTAAGTCGCTTGAATCAGTCATGTGAAAGAATTATTAAATTTTAGTAAACGTAAACTGGGTGCCCACTTTAACACTATTAAAAATGTCAATCACTTTGAGAACTATCAGCTGCTGCAATATTTTTATCCTAAAGTCGAAAATCTTACCAAATTTTTAAGTCAAAATATTTATTTAAAGTGTCAAGTTGAGGTAATATTCATAACTAAATTTTACCATTTTGCGAAATATATAGGATAAATAAAAACTGGAAACTTAAATATTGTAGAAAAGGTAGGGTAGATCAATGCTTATAAGTTATTCATTACTGACAATGTACATACTCTTCCTCCCTACGGAGGAAAAGTATGAATTTCTTGCCTAATATGAGGCAGGAAAGTGTGTACTTTCGATAGAGGGAAGCGGAAAAATAATTTAACCTATGTAGCACTGTTGTATTTTCCTTGTTTGTGTGTGATCAATAGATTAATAATTAATTGTATTTAATAGCGTTATTTGTGATCTTCTCCCGAACAGTGAAGGCAATAATTAACGAAAAGTGGTGATTTAAAGATCGAAAACTGAAAAATTTTAGTAGAAGTTAATATTATTGATTTAAAATTTTATTGATATGGTTTGAAAGTGACTAGTGGCAATTTTCTAAAATTCACGTATTTACTTTCATGTAGTTTTTTATTGAATAGTTTCTTTTTGCTTAACGTAACAAATTAGAGAATTTTTATTGACGTTTGTCAAGTTTATGTCCAGTTATTTTATTTTGAGTTCAATTGATGACAGAATTTTGGAGATGATCAACATTTGAAATTGACTTTGCAAGATTTAAGCGGAATATTTAGCGTTGTTTTTGTTTTGTTTGAGTGTATTTTGTTTACAAGCGTTGGGGGTAACGTAACGTAAGATTAATTGAAGATTATTTGAAGCGTGTGGTTGTTTTGAAGATTTGTTCTAGAGCTAAAGTTTCGAAGCATCTCCTACGTGCACTTGGAGGTAACCACGTTAAAAGTAGGGGAGACCTGTTTAAAACTGGTTTATCTACGTGTATCCAGGTGTATTCTTCCCAATTTTGTTTTAACAACAGTTTGGCGCCAATTACTCGACTTTATTTCAATTGCGACGCTCCTTCATTTGCGATTTTCGACAATACGACTAACCACCTTCAGTATTTTTACAATCAAAAACCTTCCGTGTTAATTACATTTTCAACTGTAACAAGACGTTGAAACAAATTTAAGAAATTTGAAAAAGTGAAAACACTAACATACGCATGCCATTAATAAACAGTTTGATAAACGTATAAAGCCTAGTATGGGCTACAATTTTAGTAAGGAATAGCTAAATCCTTAATAAATTAAATATTGCTAAACTGCTTTTAAGATGACAAATCAGAACACCCTCTAACGGTTGAAGGCTTACAGTGAAAAATATTATAACCAAAGAACAAAGGACCACGCACTTTTCTTATGCAAAGTGGCTCTAAATTTTTGGTATATTGTACTTTTGACCATCCTGATCAAAAGTCTTTATCGACACAAACTTCAATAACAGACAGTTTTTCTTCTACAGGGTGTTGAAATTGAAAATCATATTTTTAGAACGGCATTATTAGTGTATTTTTAACCTTTCAATTATTTCTTTGTATATGTTTACAAATAGTTTAGTTATGTTATCGACCACGTATATTATCATAATTGTAGGAAGGTACAGCGTGAGTCAAAAGCAAACCACCGGGTACTATTTTCATATTACCTGCATTTATACTTCTAACAGAAAACAGTAATATTTTTGTATGCTATAACGTGTACCTTGTGTATAGGGTGAGTCAAGAGTAATTAATACAACTTGATTAAAATATTCTTTAGCATTAAACTACAATTCCATGATCTTTATACGTTTACATTTACAAAAAGGCGTAAAAAAATTTAATAGTTGATCTGGACATAATCAAATTGAGTGCTTCAGAAATTTTACTAAGGATTGATTTAAATTTCCTAGATGCAAGAGTGTTTTATGCATTAATCTTGTTCAAAAAGTCTGTTAAATTTAAAATAATTCATTAAATCAATTTGTAATTGTTATATTAACTGTTCTTTTTACTAAGAAACTACAATCTCATAGCCAACTTAGTAACTCTATTTTCAATCATTTTGTATCACAATCGCAATTTCACGAATAAACTGAAAATATTTTAAAAATTATTAATTTTAGGTATAAGACATAGGTACTTGATGTAAAAGAAAACAATATCAAATGAGGCATCGAATGTCATGAACAGCATGGGTACCATTTAAAAAAATGTAAAAAGGTTGTATTTACAAACAGTGACACGCCCTGTACATTATTAAAAAAAATCTGAACATTAAGAAATTTCGAAGTACTACAGGACCACCAAAAATTTTGAGTCATTTTAAAATAAAAGTCGCCTAACAAATCAGTGGCGGCGACCGCAAGTGGGATAATTTTTCGAAAAACAATTGAATATCTCTAAGGAAATAGACACATACCATTTGGTATCAAATGAAAGCGTATTTTATGGGTTTTCCAAAAACGTAATACTATACATGGTGTTTCATTAAAAAATATATATGTTTAGTTTGCTCCAACAACATGAAATACCCTGTACGATCAAAAATATTTTTGAAATGTAGTACCTATTGATATTCACACGTGGTCCGACTTATTTCATCCACCCCCTCCTCGTTTGGCTAACCTGTATAATTCATTGGCGAATGGTGCAACATGATTTGTAATATAATCTGGTCTTGCAATGGCGTTCAGCCCAATGTTATTTAACACAAACCTTCTACCTAACGTATGTTGGAAATAATCATACTTGTTGTTTGCCAGGAGCCATATTCAAATATAATTTTTAGTCATCCGATACCTATACCGTGATAATTTTGTAAGGAATGTAAATAGATGTTTTTCTGTAATATATCATAGATTACCAGAATGTTAGAGGTGATCACAAAATGTATATAGTTCTTGAAATTGTTGCCGACAAGCTTTTAAATTGTTCATCTGAAAAACTGTAGAGTTTTTATGATTATATGAATTTGCAGATTCTCGAAGACCTTGTAGAAATGGTAGAGTTATTACGCATGGCCTATTAACGAAGCGAAGGGCATAATACAAAATGTTCAAAAGCATTCCACGTTCGTCAAGGTGATGTTCACAGATTCCAAACTCAAGTCCGAGACCAAACCCCCAAGACCAGCTCGAGGTCCAAGACCAACCCCAAGACCAAGACAAGCCCCTACATCTGCCCCTCACGTGAGCAAGTACAAAAAATTGCTGTCAAAAAGGCTCTAATTAGGGTTGAAAATTCCATCAAGGGTTGACCCTCGAAAAGAAACCATAGGGGTGAAAAATACACCAGAAGTGACGTCACAAAATCCAAGATGGCGGAAGGTGTCTCCCTTCTACTCATATGGTTATCCCAAATAAGCGTGATCATATTTAAAGGGGTCTAACTAGGTATTCTTAATTTTTGACTGAATTGTATTTTTATAGATTTATTCGGATTTATTTCTATTAGTACAACATTTTAAAAGAATTGTCCAATATCCGATTAACAGCATATTTTTATATAACTAAACTGAAAGCTTTAATCTTTCCATTTTGAACCTCTTGTATAGTAATTTTCGTTTCGTTAACAACACATATATGGCAAATCGTAAACTTTCATCAAATATGTGTCCCGGTCCAGAAACAGTGAAAAGATAATAAAGAGTGTCACACGACATTTAAACTTTTTTATATGATAAACGATGTTCTAACTAGTAAAAGATTATTAAAAAACTTCGTAGACTAGGCTCGCTAAGGTTACCACAATAAAAAAATACACCAAAATCTCTAGCTCTGGGTTAGTTGGTTATTGTCGTTTTCAATGTTCCACATCAAATAGATAACTTATAGTAAGGAGGTGCCTCGGGAAATAGAATACATTCTCTGTGTTTAAAGTAGTGTATTATACAGTGTGGATATTTAGGTTGCAAACCTTAAATTATCTACGTTAGGCAACGTTCAGGTAAAAAACGCCGAAGCACGTCAAATTTTAAATTCAGTTCTGCTGTTATTTTGGACAACCATCGTTAGGATGACATCATAATGACGTCGTGATGGCGTTATCCATTTTTTTCTAAATAGAAACCTGAATTTTTTCTATCATATTTAAATACACAGTTGAATTCTAAAAAAAGGCAGTATGTATCACTATCACCCTAAAGCTCATAATTTTTGAGATACAGGTCGTTAAATTTGCAAAAATAAGTTTGGAACAACAGAAACAAAAGTATTAGTTATTTGAACTAAAAACATTTTGAATGAGGTGCTCAAATTGAAATCGTCCCACTTCTTGACAGTAAGCCAACCTTTGCTTGAATTCTCTCAACACTTATTCAAAAGGGTATCAGGTCGAATAGCTCTAATTTGATCATGAATTCTATCTTTCAATTCTTCAATACTATTGGGTTGATTGACTTATTCTTTCGACTTTAATTACACTACAAAAAGAAATCCAGTGGAGTAAGATCTGGTGACCTAGCTGGCCATTCGATAAACCCCCTTCTCCCAATTTGCATTATATTGGGGTACCATAAAGCTTCATTTGGTACGTTCCGGTTGTTACCATTTAGTAACAGCTCGATTAATTCTGCTGCTACTTGCTGCATTAACATGTCTAAATATTTTGCACCAGTAATATTTCCGTCTGTGAAATACGGGCCGATGATTCTGCTCCCAACAATTCCCGCACATACGTTAACTTTTTGAGTGAATTGAGCATGGGACTCCATCATCCAGTGTTGGTGCCCGGTATTGACAATTTTGTCTATTAACGGTGCCGTTTACAAAATCGATTAGTATATCTAACTGTATGCCTTCTGATACTCTTTTTCGACCATGAAAACGATTTGTAACATTTCCAAATTGCTCAAACTTTTTCAGTATCTTGAAAATGCCTGATTTCCTAACCTGCTCTGCATATTTGTTATTGAATATATTGGATACCCCGGAAAATGTTCGAATAAATGCCATCACACCCTCTTCAAATTAAAATTTCAATTTTTTGTTTTTTACTTAATTTTCGCGCCATATTGTATACTTCGCGTTGGGTTATGAAACTTATGTCAACCAGTAAGTAAACAATAATGAAGTGTCAATTTTGCAATACTATCTAGATTATAATTTGAAAATAAATTAAGTTGTGTAAATGTTAGTTCATTCTGATTATAATCAATATAGCCATGCCAAGTTGACAATTAGCTACTCTTTGCTTATTGCTCGATATGCAATTTAATAATAACGAGCTTTTCTCCCGTAAAATTTTGCGGTTAAATTAAATTTACAACGTTGTAGAAACAAAAACAATAAACGATTTATCAAGATCCAATACCTAAATCATCAAGTTTTCTTAATAAAACCGCTTTTTTTGTTAAAACAATTTTTTTAATGGATTTAATTTTAAGTAACCATGTAAATATGAAGCTTATGACATTTCAATGACTTTTATAAGTAACCTGTAAACAGTTATTGACGGTATTTGAAAAAATCTCCCAAAATTAACGCAGATATTGATTATTCGAACGAAGTTCTTATGAAGTTATTTATTTTATACGGACAGTGTGATCAAATCATTACGAGAACTTGCAGAAAATTTTACCAAAGGTATCCTGAAGCAACACCAATGAAAGAGAGGAAGTTTGTAAGATTATTAAACAATTTTATTAACTATGGCTCAAATTTAAAAGCGTCTCCAATATTACCAAAACCAATATTGCTAACGTTTTGACATATTTTTATGCGTATCCAGAAAATCTTCCATTCGTAGCGCAGAAGAAGACTTGGGTCTATAATACGCTTCAGTCTAACGAATTTTGGAAAATCACAAAATGCATCCATATAAATGTACTAAAACTCAAGCCCTCAAAGCGGAAGACTTTGAACTTAGAGTACACTTTTGCGAAACCCTGTTAATATGTACACAGGAGGATTCCGAATTTTTGTCAAAAATAATTTGTAGCGACGAAGCAAAATTTACGAGGGCATGGGATTTTTAACAGTAGGAATAAGCACTTTTGGGCTGATCATAATCCTCACGTAAAAAAGAAATGGGGTTTCAAGAAAAATTTTACCTAAATGTTTCTGTATTTTAAAGAAAAATAAAATTTCCTTTTTATCTATGATGAAACAATAAATTCTGAAAGATATCTTCAAATACTAAGGACTACTGTTACTGATTTCGTCAGTTTGTTTTTTAGAATATATCAGACTATACGAAATGTTTGAAGATCTTGGTTTGGGTGTTTACGTGGATTGGCCCCAAGATCACCGATCTCACACCTTGACTTTTTCATGGTGTTTTAAAAGAGGGTTTACAGTACAGTGCCTCAAGAAGAACTGCGACGGCGAATAGTCCAGTGTATTGAAGATTTATCCTCATGAATTGAAAAAGCAACCACGAGTCGCGTACAAAAGCACATTGTAAAATGTTTAGAATGTAATGGAGAACATTTCAACATTTATTGTAAATATTTTTTACAATTTTGTTATTTTATTTTCCTAATGATGTTATTTTTTGCACTTTTTACATTTGTTTAAATTTTCTGCAAGTTATAATAATTTGATCACATTGTCTATGTAAAATGAATAATTCATAAATAGTAATCAATATTTGCGTTCATTTAGGAGATTTTTCAAACACCGTCAATAATTGTTTACAGGTTCCTTATAATAGTCATTGAAATAGATCTTGATATATCGTCTTAAAGCATTGTTCATTGTCTTAATTCATTTAGTAATATACATTTCATTAAAAGACGAACTTTTTGGCTTATTTTAATAATAAATAATAGTAATTTTAACTTGTTTGTAAATTAAACACATCAGTCTGTCTAAACTATCACCAAAATTTCAACTATGCATTGAGATCACTAATTTACATAAATTTAATTAGTATGTTTTGACCATATTTAATAAATTAGTTTTATCTCAAAAAACCGATAGAGATAATTATTGTCAGGTATTTTGAACACCCTGTATACGTATTGGGTAATTTTTTTATTTTATATTTAGTTAGATTCCGAATCTTTTCTTTTCTTTCAATTTAGTTTAGAGCTTACTGGAGATAAAAGATATTTTGCTTGAATAGGTCACGCTGTATGTAGGAATTTAGAATGTATAATTGTGCATTATCTTTACTCATTGTAAATAGGTACGTATTTTTTGTGTAGTTACGTCATTTCATTAAGAAAAAGTCTAATTTTTGGATTTTATTAAATAAATTCGTTTGATTTTGTTACATAGTTTCATTACAAAGAAGTGTGTTATCGCGTTGGTGCCTACTGTCGCATCCGTGCAGAGGACCAATTTAAAGTCGGAATGATGGTTTTCATCCATATAAGTAATATGGGTGGGCGATTGGTTGTACCTTTGCAATAACATATCTGTATTGTAGAAGGAAATGCAAACGTAGCAGTTCCTTCGCCTTAATCGAGTACCATCGTATATTTGAAGAAATTTTAAAGTTCAAATGGTTGATTGGTTTGTTTAATTGAATTTGTAAGAACGTTTTTAATATGGCGAAAAAGTGAGTTTGAAAGGAAGGACTCTGCCCTAAGCTTTTGGCGTGAGTCGTGTGTGTGGAAAGTCGTTCGAACTAGCGGAATTTGGGGTTTCATCATTGTGCGAGCTCTAGTGAAATTTCTTTAAGTAGCGTTGAAGACTTGCAAGATTAGTCGAATAAAACCAAGTTTGGGATATTTTTGTGATAACATTTCAACCGGGCTCGCTCATTAATTCAGTTCATTGGAGAATAACGGCATCTTCGAGTGCGTTTATGATAGAAATTTGGGTTCGTGTTTTTGTAGTGCGAACCCGAGGACTTTTGAGTTTCGTGATTAACGAGATATAATTAGAGAACCCCTTTCCTAAAAGTTAAGTGAACGTAGTGAACGAACACTAACCACACGTACTGATTAAGGTTTTCTTTTGTAATTAAACTTACTAATTTAAACTGTAAAACGATTTGCTGAGTGTCTTTTTGTCGAACCTAACATCTTTGAGTTAAAAGAAATTATTAAAGTGATTTAATCTAGTTACTGCTGCTTCAATAAATTTACTAAACGTTATTAAATTAATTTAAAATCAAGTTGAATATGATAGCGATCTAGCAGTCGATTGCCGTCATCAAATAACACCGAAGACCGTGGGCCCGCTCAGCCTTAACGCTTTCGTGGAGCAAGAATCATCACTAGTTGCCTGTGTGTGACTAGGTATTCAATTTATATTTATTTGTTGGTCTTCCTTTGAGAATAAAATTTGGTTTTGTTTTATATGGAATATTTTATGTGTGTGTTAACGAAGGAACCTGTTTGAAGTAATTATTTTGTTTATTGTGTCATTTTGTTAACGTTCACGACAGTTTCCTTTGTCTATTTAGAAGCTATTTAAGGTGTTTGATACCATTAATATTATATGCATAATAAAATCTTACCTTCATTTTTAATGTAAGATTTGCGTACGTAATTCAAGTTTATAAATTTCTTTGAATACTATTTAACCAAGATAGTTTGCTACTGGCCAGAATTCAATGAGGTAAAAGTTAAGAATAGACGATTACCATTTATCCAAATTGACATGCTGTTTAAATTTTTAATTGTTTTATTTGAGTTAATAGATGTTTATCTTATTTACTATTTTGGGGTAATTATTTAATATTAAGCCTTAACAAAGGGTATGATGTATTGCTCAAATAGGAAGCGTCGCCGAGTTCTAATGAGAGAGTTTGGAGTTTTTGTTTGTTTTGTTACAAGATTAAGTTAACGTAACGTAATTTACAAGTTTAGAAAATTGTAACCGAATTGTCAGTTTGGTATGTGTTATTTTGATTTGTTTAAGGGATATTGGTAATTTAACGTAGAAACATGATTTGTATTGAAATTGAATTTGAATATTGCTGCACGGTGGTAAGTTGATCAGATTAATGCAGATTTTGAAGCCTTTCAGGTGAAGCAGTATTGCGGAAACCTGAATCTACAGTTACGATTTGGTAAGTGTGATAAGTTGGGTATTCAGACTACGTACCGTCGTTTATTTCGTTTTAAAAACACCTGGTGTGTTCGTTTGGAATATCCTGGCGCCTATAACCTATGTGACATTTCTCGATTTCGACCTTGGTAGTATCCTAACGAAACTGCTTTTCATAGACCCTTACCCGCACGCCGAGCTAGCCGTGCAAAAACCAGGTTTATCTGTCACCTTGTCTAGTGAGCATTTTTACCGTAACAGTATGGCATTATTAACAAAAAGTATCCCAATAAAGGATGATTCTAAAATTCATTAATATATTGTTGTTCAAAATAATGTTCAATATGTTTGGTATCAGCAACATACAATGCTAAAAATATTTTAATCGATGCGCATTACCGTTATGTAAATGACCAAATTTTTAAACATTATACTGTGTTAGTATATATTATTGTAATGTTTGATTCTAATATTATACTAAAAAGTGTTGTATTCTAGCGTAAGTTATGGATTACATCAAATACTATTCATGATAATTGTATTTTTAAATACAGCATATTAACAAAATCAATTTTTAATTAAGAACCTAAATGTCAGAAATAATAAAATGTACCTAACGAACATAAAAATAATTAATTATTATATGATGTAAATGATTTGAAATTGTAATGTTTATGACAAACATATGATAAGAGTATAAAAGAGAAAATATTACATTTCATAGTTGTTTGTGAAAAAAATAACAGATAAACAAAAATGAAGACTCAGATCCATGTTCTTGTAAAATTATGTTTATACGTTTTCTTTCTTATTACAGATTATGAATTTTCTGTATTTCTTTATTGTCAAATAGATCTCAATTTGAAAACTTATTTTAAAATTTTTCGTTCAAATCATTGTGTTTTGTTTTATTTATTTCAAATTTAGCGTCCTTTGACTTATTTTGAAAAGTATATAGAACAGGCAAATTTTTTTTTAAAATAGTTTCATTTTTATTAGCATTTTATCATATTTTTCTAAACACGTGTAGTTTTCATATTTTACACATCCATTAAGTTATTTCAATTCTGTTATTTTCATTATTATTATACAGTGGTATTTTTCACTATTTTTATACGCTTTGACGTATTTTACCCTATTTTGAGATGATCTTTTATTATTTTTATTAATATAAGATGATGATCTTTAATTATTTTATTAATTAATTATCCTAAATTCTCAATCTGATAGTTTATAAGATGATGATGTTTAATTATTTTTATTAATTATTTTTATTAATTATTTTTTTTATCCTAGAAATTCTTAATCTGGTAGTTAAGATGATGATGATCTTTAATTATTTTTATTAATTGTAAATCTGGAAAGATGTAAAAGATAGTTTATTTAATTTGTGTTTACTATTAACTTTTATAGAACTTTATCATTAATTTAAATGATTGATAATAATAATCACACACATTGACTGTATGTTCCTATATTACTTTTGTCTATTTTTTCTTGTTACTTAACAAAAACATATCAATCATGTTCTTGAATTTGTTGGTGTCAATAAAATCAGAAATTAATTTTTTATATTTATTCTGTGATATATCTGTTTTTTTGTTTACAATGTAATTTAATCTATTATATAAAACATAATATTAAAATGTTATACATTTTCTTTAATTACCATGCATGTATCTTCTAACTGCGTTTTATAACAAACAATGAATTGACGATAATAATGTCGACCTATAGTTTATAACACTATTGCTTGGTACAGCATTTTTATATCGAACTCATATAAAAAGTTAATTAATCATTTTAATGGAGCTATCAACTATCTAATTGCAATGTTATTAAAATAAATAGGTAGTATTTGAAATGTTTATCTAGTGTTAAATGCATATACAATTAAAAGAAGACAACGTTGATATTAAAAGATGATTAACATTTGATTTTAAAAACTTAATTATGAGGATCAGTAACAGAATAGACTTTTTAATTATTTATAAAATAAATATAACAATAAAAAGTGTATTTAAAGATTACTATCAATTGTAATAAAAATGATAAAAATAAATCTTAGATTTTAAATTAATTATTTCTACATTTTTAATTAAAAATGTTTTTCAATGAAGTTAAACGATATAATCTATTTAACAATAAATTTTTATACCGTAATGAATAATAAAACGTTATAAAACAAAAAACGTTATTAAATTATACATTTCTTTTAATGCCAATTTTTGTTACAAATTATGTTTTTATAACTTCATTCAGGTCATTCGAAGATAAATATCATGTTATTTATAAGAAACAAGTTGTGTTTGATTATTAAGCTAGTTATAAACTTATTTTTACAACAAATATTATTCTAAATTAATAGTCATATTTTGAAGATATATCTGAAAGAATACTATAAAAGTATTCTTGGTTTATTAATTATCTAGAAACATAAATATAATCTTTAATGTGTAAATTTTGAGATTATGTGCTTGCATTAACCGATGAGTAAAAAATACAATATATATTATAAATGTTGTAATACACTATGATAAATATTTATAATGTTTTATGGCGATGCACAAAGCTGGTAATGTAAGTACATATTCGTTTTTATAGATTTTTGAATGATACATATTTTAGAAAAGCTATACACATTCATGAGATAAAAGTTTTGAGATACAATCTGTATCGTCTTCACCTTGAACGATTATATTGTAACAACCTATAAAAGTAGCTAATAATATAGTTTATCAGACATTATTATTATTGCATGGACACGAGTTAATAAATTAACTGGTTTCAACACGGCTCTTATACATTAATCTTTAGCTCGTTCTAAGTTGTACCGTATTCACTTCCTTCAATTTTTATCTGCATTCTGTTTATCTAGTACGTTTTCTAATACATAAACAAAATTTTCAATATGTGATACGTGTAGCAATAAAACACATTTATAAACATGATAATTTTATGTTATAATTTATAATACTTCATCTAAGATAACCGATTCTAAAACATTACATTAAAGAAAGGCTATGTTCTCGTTTCTCGTGTGTCGCTCTTTAAAGTTTAACTGTCATATACATTATATAATGTATTTCTCCTGTATGAGCCAACATCTACATTATATTTTCTTGTTAATAAACTATTACACAATTCAAGATAATGATGAAGCTTATATGGTTGAAAGTACATCTATAAGTGTGGTGATGGTTCACGTGTGAAGAGCGATATAAAGGGATCTAAAATCATGTGATGTGACGACGAATACATAAAAGAAAATATGTTGTTAAATAATGTGTATTGTTGTTTATAATAATATATATTCATTAAATTTCCTTCAATTTTGTTAATATTGTATCTTGATTATGTTTAATTTAAATTTTTTCCTTTATGTTTTATTTGCGTGTTTTTGTGTTATGTTTTCGTTTGTGTGTTTCTTTGCGTATTTTTATTTTATATTTTATGTTATATTTAGTTTCTGTATTTATTATAATTTTATTTATATTTTGTTGTGTGTATTATGTTTATTTATGTATGTGTGTGTATATGTATGTATATATATATATGATGTGTATGTATATATATATATATATGTATATATATATATATATATA